>CAJNDS010002485.1:340000-397516 GCA_905221605.1 Symbiodinium natans | reverse complement strand
CACACACACACATACACACACACACACACACCCATACACACAACACACACACACACATACACACACGCACACAAATACACACACACACACACACACAAATACACACACACACACAACACACCACCCACACACACACACACACACACACACACACACACACACACACACACACACACACACACACACACACACACACACACACACACACACACACACACGCGCCTCTGCAGCCTTGGCGGACTGGCAGGTGAATAAAAAGTATCCCTGGACGACCGAGCTTCATTTCCAGCGGCAGCCCAGTGAAAGGCACGCCTTGCTGGGGGCCCTAAGCCCTAAACCCTCAGCGACTTGGGAACGGCTTGGGATTGGCAGGGCCTCATGAGTAACCCCGAAGCCCCCTTTTAAAACTGTAAACCTCACCCTGAACCCTCTCCTACCTTCGCATCGGCAACCAACCCAATCGGCACCAACCCTAATGCAATTCCGAACAAGTGGTTATCAACCCTAGGGCAATTCCGAATTCAGGGTTCTAGGGTTCCAGGGTTTCAGGGCAAGGCCATCGGGCTTTTAGGGTTCAGGGTTCAAGGCTCGGGTGTGGAGCTGAATTTTGAGCTTCAGGGCCAAGGTTAGGTTTAGGGTTCATGGAAAAATGTGTTGTTGTTATGTGCCTTGTCGTGTGTAAGGAAAAAACAAGTCCGTACGTTGTTTTGTGGGATTCTGGGTGTTCTTTTCCGCTACACGAACACAATCGCGAGCCCCAGTGCAAGTAGAGGTTCGCGAATCAGGGTTCAGAGTTTAGGCACAGGAAACACATGGACTTCTTGTATGAAATCAGCGTTTCGCCTAGATGACACGCATACTCTTCCAACATGTCTCGGAAGCACGCTAAAAACATGTGTGGTTCTGCAGTCGCCAGCTCATATAAGGCCCAATAGGGTTTTTGGTTTAGGTTCGTTTGGGATTCGAGTCGGGGCCTCATGAACCCCCCGCCCGGTCCCATCTTGCAGCATCCCTAAGCCCTCATTCAGCCCTAAGGCTAAACCCTAAACCCAGAATCTTTACGAGCCCAAAAAACTCTAAACCTCTAAACCCTAAGCCCTAAACCCTAAGCCCTAAACCCTAAACCCCAGGTATTTTAGGGCTTCTAGGTCTTAAAACCCTAATAAAACCTGCGAGGCCGGCTCAGTGGATGCTGCGCAAACCCCCAGGTTTTTTGGTGGGCTGCGGTTGGGATGTTCCCCCGTATATTAGCAGCCCTTAATAAAACCCTAAACCCTAAACCCTAGGCCCTAAACCCTAAGCCTTAAACCCTAAATCATAAATGTGAAGCCCTAAACCCTAAGCCCTAAACCCTAGACCCTAAACCCCAGGTATTTTGGGGCTTCTAGGTCTTTTTTGCAAGCGGAACGCAGTAGAGGCCTCCAAGACCCCAGTCAAGCCCGCTGGGCGCAGGTGCGAGAAGGCCAACTTCACGAGCTGCCCGGACAACAGGCCTTAGGGTTTAGGGTTTAGGGTTTAGGGTTTAGGGTTTAGGGTTTAAGGTTTAGGTTTGCTTGGAGGTTCATGGTACCTTTTAAACCAATTATAACTGTACTCATAACCCACTTGTAAGCCCCTTAAGTGCCCCAATCTGGTTATAAGTGCGGTTATAAGTACAGTTATGATTGGTTAGTAAGTAGCATGAACCGCCAAGTAGGGTTTAGGGTTTAGGGTTTAGGGTTTAGGGTTTAGGGTTTAGGGTTTGGGTTTAGGCTTAGGGTTTAGGTTCAGGGTTCAGGGTTTAGGGCATCGGGCTTCGAAGCATTCTGCTTGCGGATCAGCCCCCCCAAGCTTCGGACCTGGCAGACCGGAAGGTTTATGGTTTACTTTTTTCCTTTTTTTTTCGCGGCCCGTTAGCCCCTAAATCCTAACCCCCAAACCTTCGGCGGTCTCCATAAACTAAGGCCCGGATATCCCACGGCTTGGCATGCAGTGTTATGGGATTCACGCGGTAAACGGGTTGCAGGGTTGCAGGTTAAGGGTGTCAGGGTCTTAGGGGGTTTCGGGTTTCAGGGTTTCAGGGTTTCAGGGTTTCAGGGTTTCAGGGTTTCAGGGTTTCAGGGTTTCAGGGTTTCAGGGTTTCAGGGTTTCAGGGTTTCAGGGTTTCAGGGTTTCACGGTTTCACGGTTTCACGGTTTCACGGTTTCACGGTTTCACGGTTTCACGGTTTCACGGTTTCACGGTTTCACGGTTCCAGGATTTCGGGTGCCCTCAAAGAACCAGAACACTGGGAGTTTGAGGAGAAACCTAAACAAAGCAGGGTTCAGGGTTTAGGGTTTAGGGTTTAGGGTTTAGGGTTTAGGGTTCGGGGTTCGGGGTTCAGGTAGGGTTCAGGGGTTGGTTGTTGAGTGATCCGAGAGAAGTACCGACGAAAGCTTCGCGCACTATTGCTGTGAAAGACCATGGTTAAGAAAAGAGAGTTAGATCATGGTCGTTGTAATTCCCTTGTACGGATGTATGTGCTATGTATACATATGATAGCAGATATATAGCGACGTGTATTGTGGCCGCTTCCTTAAGCGCAAGTCCTGGAAGAGGTGCTTGGTGAAGGCGATCCTCTACTTTTATGGGCGGCTCACAGGTATCGCGGCTGTGTTTTAAAGCGCGAAGCCCGAAACCCCAAACCCCAAACCCAAACCCAAAGCCCTATGCCCTGAACCGTAACCCCAAACCTCAAACCCGTTTTGGGTGCAAGGTTCCTCCACGGCTTTGAGCTTCGGCTAAAGGTCTCGGACTTCTATAAGAAGCCTGAACCCCGACCCTAAACCCCAACCCTGTTTTTTGCTGAAAGTGTTCGGCTTGGGAGGTTGTGAGGCTTTTCTAGGATCGAGCCTTCAGGGCTTCAGGGCTTTGGCAGCTGAAAGATTTTGCGCTTAGGGCCTAAGGGTTTCTTGGGTGTACTGGTTAGGAGGTTTAATACTCTTAAGCCTAAACCCTAAGCACCGAACCCCCTACGCCCTGAACCCTGAACCCTCAACCCGATGTTGCTTCGAAGTTCAATACTCAAGCCCTCCGAGGGCAGGGAAATCTTGAATCTGAGCCGACCATCGGCTTGGACCACTCTCTCAGAAGTCTGACACCCCAAAACCCGAGGCCGGAAGAGGGGTTTAGGCCTTAGAGTTTATGTAGGGTTGAAGTACCCCAAACCCCAAACCCCAAACCCCAAACCCCAAACCCCAAACCCCAAACCCCAAACCCCAAACCCCAAACCCCAAACCCCAAACCCCAAACCCCTAAACCCCTAAACCCCTAAACCCCTAAATCCTCAACTCACACCACCACAATGCCCCTGGCCCTCACAAGCCGTAGGGCTGCAGCGAAATCCTGACATGCCATCTTAGGCCAAACCTCCCCTCCCCCCAACAAGAGCCCTAGACTAAAAGGGTTTAGGGTTTAGCGTTTAGGGTTTAGGGCTTGGGGGGGGGGGGGGGGTACTTTAAAACCCTACCAAACCCCAAACCCTGAACGCCTCCTCGACCCTAACCCTACACCCTTAACCCGCAACCCCTTCAATTGAACCCTGAGCCCCACGCCCTGAGCCGTGACCATCCTGAACCCTAGAGAACCAGAAGCCCAATTCCCCCGAACCCGAAAAGCCATAAGTAATCCCTAAAGCCCTGCACTCTAGGCCCCAAACCCCAAACCCCAAACCCTAAACCTAAACCCCAAACCCCAAGCCCTAAACCCTAAACCCTAAACCCTAAACCCTAAACCCTAAAAACCCTAAACCCTATAAACCCTAAACCCTAAACCCTAAACCCTAAACCCTAAACCCTAAACCCTAAACCCTAAACCCTAAACCCTAAACCCTAAACCCTAAACCCTAAACCCTAAACCCTAAACCCTAACCTAAACCCTAAACCCTAAACCCTAAACCCTAAACCCTAAACCCTAAACCCTAAACCCTAAACCCTAAACCCTAAACCCTAAACCCTAAACCCTAAACCCTAAACCCTAAACCCTAAACCCTAAACCCTAAACCCTAAACCCAGCCAAAGCCGAACGGCCTTGCCGGGAGGCAAGGACCTCGTGGAGCTTAAGTGGCGCTGGCCTCAACGTCATAGGACCCCCTAAACCCCAAACCCCAAACCCTAAACCCTAAACCCCAAACCCTAAACCCCAAACCCTAAACCCCAAACCCTAAACCCGAAACCCTAAACCCTAAACCCTAAACCCTCAACCCTAAACCCCACCTCCCTTTGGGGACGCGTAGCCATAGGAGGAGGGTGAGCCGAGTCAGTGGTGAAGCCCCGGGCCTGCTCAAGCCGATGAGTCGGTGTGGGTTCAGGGTCCCATGGGTTTAGGGTTTAGGGTTTAGGGTTTAGGGTTTAGGCCTTAGGGTTCGGAACTTCCCAAAGTGATAAGCCCTAAGCTGTGACTTGCACAAGGGTAGACATTCCCTGATCTTACAAGGGGTGCCGGACTTCTATGCGGCTGCTCGATAGGGAGCTGAAAGCCTTTGAAAGCCTCTGGGGGTCGGCCGAATGATTCGTAAGGGGGCCCTCGGACATATTGGGCGGGTCAGGCGACCCCCCCTTTAAAGATACGCTTTCTTGCATGGTGAGAATACTTCGAGAGGGCTTAGGGCTCCACGGGGGACACAGGCAAGAGGCTGACACGTGAGGCTTGGCGGTTCGGGTTCTAGGCTTGTATCGGGTTTGCCTAACCTTAAGTTCCTAAGTCCCAAACCCGGAGCCCGCTGAAGGCCGGACGGCGTCAAGCTGACGGACGCCGACTGTGTCAAGTACCTCATCAACTTGATGGGGGACACCCGCAGGGAACTTGTCACCTAAACCCTAAACTCTAAACCCTAAGACCCTAAACCTAGGCCCTAAAACCTCCGCCCCCCCCGCCCCCCTCAGCAGACCCCCTCCTGGTGGCCAGCAATTTTGCAAGCGGCAACAATTTTCCCAAGATTTCTTGGCCCTCTTCTGTGGAGCCTCTCTTCCCCCCTCCCCTCCCCGTCTCAAGGCCAAGATGCAGGGGATTGGCGGTGGGTCGAACAACTAAAATGTTTTCCTACTTTTGTGGGATCCGAAGGGTGGGTGGGTAGATATTCGATACCAGAGTAGCGGGCTTGACTCGTGAATGCTTGGACTTGAGATGCTGAAACCGCTCTTAGCGAGCTACCCATATGCTCCTCAACTCCGAAAATCCAGCACTATAAACTTGGGGGGTTGGGTTTAGGGTTTAGGGTTTAGGGTTTAGGGTTTAGGGTTTAGGGTTTAGGGTTTAGGGTTTAGGGTTTAGGGTTTAGGGTTTAGGGTTTAGGGTTTAGGGTTTAGGGTTTAGGGTTTAGGGTTTAGGGTTTAGGGTTTAGGGTTTAGGGTTTAGGGTTTAGGGTTTAGGGTTTAGGGTTTAGGATCTAGGGTTTGGGGTTTAGGGTTTAGGGTTTAGGTTTTAAGGTTTTAGGGTTTGAACTTGGGGGTTGGGTTTAGGAGTGTAGGTTTTTAGACTTGAGGGCTTGGGACTTTTTTTGCATCCCCAAGAGGCCCGGCACCTCAGCTCCCCCAAACTAGGTTTTAGGGTTTAGGGTTTAGGGTTTAGGGTTTTGGGTTGGGGGCTTAGGGGAAGGCGTCGGGATTTAGAGCGAGCAGCTACCGTGGAATCTCAATCCTTCCCCCAAAACCTTCCCCCAAAACCTTCAATGAACCTCCAAGTATACCCAATTGTCCAAAGTGAACCCTAAACCCTAAACCCTAAACCCTAAACCCTAAACCCTAAACCCTAAACCCTAAACCCTAAACCCTAAACCCTAAACCCTAAACCCTAAACCACCATAAACTCCAAAAAAGAATCCACACCCACACGCCGCAGGACATGGCCCAGCCGATGCATTTCGGCACCGCGGAAACCGACATGGGCCGCAACATCACGGTGGCCGTTAGGGAACCCCAAGCCCTAAGCCCTAAGCCCTAAACCCTAAACCCTAAACCCTAAGCCCTAAACCCTAAACCCTAAACCCTAAACCCCATGGGGACTCCACCTTGGAGCCCCTTCAGGATCCTCCAAGGGAATATAACGGTCACATTAGGAGTTTACTAAGGGAAGCTCTTAAGGGAATATAACGGTCATATTAGGAGTTTACTAAGGGAAGCTCTTAAGGGTACAACCGAGATGACAGCGCGAAACTCGAGCCCGAATCGCGAGGTTCCACCAGGAACTGGTATGGGGGTTCACGATATTAGGGGCGCCTTATTGGGGGTTCTTATTATAAGGGGATCCTATAATATTTGTGGGTCTACATAGCTTATATCAGGGGTCCCGTATTTCCGCAAACCCCCATGTCTTACAAGACGGGGCCTCTTCACCGATGTCTTAGCAAGCAAATGTCGCGTTAAGTCCTGGTTGAAAAAGAAAGTTCCAGTGTCGTGACAAGGCCTGGGTTGGGATGATGGGTTTAGGGTTTGGGGTTTAGGGTTTAGGGTTTAGGGTTTAGGGTTTAGGGTTTAGGGTTTAGGCTTTAGGGTTTAGGGATTCCCCACATTCATGTACACACGTTGCGACATCGGGGTGGGAGCGCATGATCACATCAACTTCTTCCTGCTACTGGAAGAAGACACCAAAACCAACTGGGACCAACTTGGAGCAAGAGACGCCGGATTGAACGGGGACTCAGCAGACCCCTGTAAACCCACCCAAAACCCTATTTGGTATGGTTTGTGGGTGCCTAATTCCATCATAGTACTGTGCTACAGATGGACTCTCTGGGTTTGTTATCAGCAAGAAGGGCGACTAACCCGAAATGCCCTGAGCCCCATACAGCCGAAAAGCCTGAACCCGCAGGCCGAGCTTGAGAGACCACCAAAATGGGGGCCTAAACCCTAAACCCTAAACCCTAAACCCAAACCCTAAACCCTAAACCCTAAACCCTAAACCCTAAACCCTAAACCCTAAACCCTAAACCCTAAACCCTAAACCCTAAACCCTAAACCCTAAACCCTAAACCCTAAGCCCTAAACCCTAAACCCTGAACCCGATAGGGATGCCTTTTTTGGGGGGTCCCTTTAAAGGGGGTTCTATCCTATTTGAGGAAGAAAGAGGGGCACCGTGGGATGCTCACCCGTTATCTAGCAGTCCTTAAACGGGATAGTAGTTGGGGGGTACTATAATCCCAGGACTCTAGACCCTAAACCCTAAACCCTAAACCCTAAACCTTAAACCCTAGACCCTAAGCCTTAAATTCCCTCAACCTTAAATTCCCTTAACCTCAATAGGACTGTTAGCATAAGGGAGAACCATCCCAGGGGGCACCCCCCTATTTTGGGAAACATACCAAAGTGGTGGCGCTTTCTTGGCCAGGTGCTGTTTCGTGGCAAGACCACCAACCTGTATGATGCCCGGCCCTCAGGTTCCCAGAGAGTTTAGGGTTTAGGGTTTGGGGTTTTGGGGTTTGGGGTTTTGGGGTTTAGGAAACGTCAGGGTCTAGGAAATGTCAACCCTAAACCCTAGGGTTGTAGGGTTTAGGGTTTTAGGGTTTAGGCAAACCCAGGAGCCCAAAGCCCGAAGCTGTAACCTCAAACCATTTAGGCCCTTATAAGCCCTAAACCCTAAACCCTAAATTCTAAACCCTAATCCGGGTGAACCCAAAAAGGGCATAAACCCAAAGCCCTCATCGTTCTTAGAGGCTGGGGCCAACCGGGATCTCGGCGAGGTCGAGCCTCATCTCGAGGTTTAGGGTCTAGGGTTTAGGGTTTAGGGTTTCGGGATTAGGGTTTCGGGTTTCGGGTTTACCCTTAACCCTGAACGGTGAACTCACATCTGGCGGCTTTCAAGTCTTCGCTGGGTTGAATCATGATATGCACTTGGGAGGAGCACGGTCAACAATATTTGGCATGGGCATCACCTCTATACAGATATACATATATGTATGTATGTATGTATGTATGTATGTATGTATGTATGTATGTATGTATGTATGTATGTATGTATGTATGTATGTATGTATGTATGTATATGCATACATATATATATATATATCCAGGTATAAAATATAAACATGAGCACGTGCACACACACACACATATATATATATATATATGTATGTATGCATGTATATATACACATACAGATTATAGCCATGAAAGCTATATATATATATATGTATATGTATATGTATATATTTATATAACGTGCCACATATAGTCTACACTATCTTATATACCATATATATATATACAGGTCTATATAGAGATAGATTTATATGTATAGTTACAGATAGATCGATCGATAGATACGTATATTATCTGACAATGATGACCTCTCGAACCAACTAGGGCTGCGGCGCCGCTAGGGGGCGAAGCTCGTTGCAACCTGGGGAGTTTATCTCGAGTCACACTCCGCTTTGAAGGCCCTAAACCCTAAACCCTAAACCCTAAACCCTAAACCCTAAACCCTAAACCCTAAACCCTAAACCCTAAACCCTAAACCCTAAACCCTAAACCCTAAACCCTAAACGCTAAACGCTAAACGCTAAACGCTAAACGCTAAACCCCTAACCGAAAACCCTAAAACCCTAAAACCCTAAAACCCTAAACCCTAAACCCTAAACGCTAAACGCGAAACGCTAAACGCGAAACGCTAAACGCTAAACTCCTAACCCTAAACCCTAAGCCCTAAACCCTAAACCCTAAGCCCTAAACCCTAAACCCTAAACCCTAAATAGGGGTCTTGAGGTTGGGCCATCAGGGCTTGGAACTGTCAGAATTCGACCGCTCGAGCTTAGGGTTTATAGGGCTTATAGGGTTTACAGGGTTTATAGGGTTTATAGGGTTCATAGGGTTTATAGGGTTTGGAGGGTCTGTAGGGCTTGTAGGGTTTGTAGGGTTTAGAGGGTTTAGAGGGTTTATAGGGTTTTTAGGGTTTGCAGGGTTTAGGGAGTTTGGGGCTTGCATGTCCGGCGCCGAAGGTCTGGGACAAGGACATCACTCAGGCCTGACGGCCGAGCAGACGGGTGTCGACTCAGGGCCACGGGCTATGAATTTACCCTAACCCCCCAAGCTCTAAACCCTAAGCCCTAAGCCACTAACCCTAAACCCTAAATCCTAAACCCTAAACCCCGTTTCTGGGGTTTAATGAGGGCTTTATCGGGCTGATGGGCACAGGTTTGTGCCCTCTTTTTTTTTGCGGGGGGGAGGGGGGGGGGGTTAGGGTTGCTTGTGGGGTCTCTAAGGTGTGATTTGAGGGCGCTGCAGGCTGAGGACCACAGGTTTTTGGGGGGGTTAGGGTGCAGAGGGTCCCTAGACTCTAAACCCTAGAGCCTATTAGGGTTTGTGGGGGGTTCAGGGTGCAGCGGTTTTCAAATTGTATCTTCACTTTTGACAACCGTGTGCAGATGATTGTGAGAACGAGAGGGCGACGACTCACTGACTCACCTCAAACCAGCAACAAAGACAAAGACCCTAAACCCTAAACCCTAAACCCTAAACCCTAAACCCTAAGCCAAAAAGCCCTAAGCCCTAAGCCCTAAGCCCTAAACCCTAAACCCTAAACCCTAAACCCTAAAGACCCTTTTCTCATGCTCGTTCTACCTTTTGTCTTGTGATCGAGGTGTGTTAATGCCCAGGCATCCGCAAACCCTGAGCCCTGAAATCCTACCCTAAACCCTAAACCCGGCTTGATTTGGAAAGGCGGGGGAGGTGAATCAGCGGACGACCCCGCAAGTTAGGGTGTACTATAGGGGCCTTAATGATTAGAAGAGGGTTTTGGGGGTTAGTCTAGTATGCCTATAAAAGGGACCATAAGGGAATACCAGTAGTAATTATTCCGACCCCCATAGTAGGGTGTAGCGTGAAGAGCCCAGGGCTAAGGGTCTGGTTTAGGGAGGGTCGAGAGTCGAAGGGGAAACGCTGTGTCTTGTGTGTTGGGAATTTGGGGGGGCAGCCGGGAGCTGCATTTGGAAGGTTCTTTTTTGCAGGTGGAACAGAAACCCTAAACCCTAAACCCTAAACCCTAAACCCTAAACCCTAAACCCTAAACCCTAAACCCTAAACCCCAAACCCTAAACCCTAAACCCTAAACCCTAAACCCTAAACCCTAAGCCGCTGCAACGCCCCAAGAGGCCGTGATCAAAGACTCACCGGGCTTCTGGTGGGGCGGCTGGACGCATGTACAGCGGACGAGGGTCGAGTGCCCCTGGGGGGAGGGGTTTGGGGTTTAGGGTTTATGGTTTAGGGTTTAGGGTGGGATGGGTTGAGGGTTCAGGGCGGATATCGGACCTCGATGCTCAACCCGACGACCGATGACCGATTGCTTTAACCCTCAATTCTAAACTACCAGATAGCTTGGGAGATTGGGCTTTCTTGGTGCGTGGAAGCCATGTCGACTGTCCTTAGGCTGCTAGGCACCTCCGAGAGGGCAACCACTGACCATCTTTTGTTTTGATCTTTCTAAACCCTAAACCCTAAACCCGAAACCCTCAACCCTCAACCCTAAACCCTCAACCCTAAACCCAGGAGGAGCTGGAAAATGTTTTCATGAGGAACAGGGAAGCTTCATGTTTTGTAGGGTGCTTCAGGACGGTCAAGTGTATGCAGGTACGAGAAGGACAGCGAGCAGTTCAAGCAGGAGTTTCGGAAGCCTGCAGCTGGTACAACTCTCTTTTGTTGACTTGTGCCTTTTGACTGGTACCTTCGTGTAGGGCTGACTCGCATTCCTTGTTTTGGGGGTTCTGATTGTTTCGAAGGACACCCTAATTCAACTGGGGTGCATCGAAAAGGGGGACCCCAATCTGAAGGAGTGCCAGATATCCTGGTCTCGGGCTTTGTGGCGGCTTATCTGGGCCCTAGGGTCTAGGTAAGGGTTTCCTGCCAGAGCTCGGGGACCTCTTCTTGCAGGCTGCTTACAGCGGGGTTCGCAAGGCAGGCCTTACTTCAGGCTGTCCGGTATGTAGGGTTCAGGGCTTAATTCGGTCAAGGAGGCCCATGGTACCGAGTGGGGTACTGTTTTCATTGTGCTGAAGTAGGAGCGCTTCCTTCGTTGAGCTCTAGCAACCTCTGACCTAAGCCTTATTCCCTTAACCGACGTTAGCTTTCCAGACCCTGCAGTGGCGAAGCCACAAAATCGGGAGGAGCCCAATACTACTTAATCATCGCATACATCTTAAATTCGGTTACAGCTTAAGGCATGTTCCTTGAGTAAGGGGCTCTCCTAAACCCTAAACCCTAAACCCTAAACCCTAAACCCTAAACCCTAAACCCTAAACCCTAAACCCTAAACCCTAAACCCTAAAGCCTAAAGCCTAAAGCCTAAAGCCTAAAGCCTAAAGCCTAAAGCCTAAAGCCTAAAGCCTAAAGCCTAAACCCTTCTCCTGGTATCGGGCTCACTGGGACATTGGAGGAGCACGAAGTGCTTCTGAAGCGCTGGGCCGACGAGTCCGCCAAGTTCATGTGCGAGAGCGTGTATAGGAGCCATGTTAGGGTTTAGGGTTTAGGGTTTAGGGTTTAGGGTGTAGGGTTTAGGGTTTGGGGTTTAGGGTTTAGGGTTTAGGGTTTAGGGTTTAGGGTTTAGGGTTTAGGGTTCAGGGTTTAGGGTTTAGGGTTTAGGGCTGGTTCTTGGTAGGGAATGAGGGAAATTAGGGCCCTACATATACCCTTTAAAAGATGATACGGGGCCCTAATTCCCTCATTCCCTGCTAAGAACCAGGGGGTTTAGGGGTGTCGGGTTCAGGGTTTACCTCAGGAACCCAGAACCTACTTTTTGGCAGGTTGTTACTATGAAATCCCCCTTAGGGGGGTTTAGGGTTTAGGGTTTAGGGTTGTAGGTCTTGGGTTCTCAAGGTAGGGTAGGGAGGAAGAATTCCTATCAAAACAGAAATAGTTCTGCTTCTCACTTGAGGAAGGAAGGAGTCTGGGGAGCCCCACCCCTAAACTCTTCAACCCTCAATTTAGAGTTTAGGGTTTAGGGTTTAGGGCTTCGGGAACCCTAAGCCCTAACTAAACCCCTTGATGGGGCCTCGGTTCGCAGTAGGATTGGAGGTGTTACGCTCATGCGCTTTAGCGGCTTTCGAGGGGTAGCATGTCCCACGAATCTGGCACAGCCCTAAACTCCAAACCCCTAAGCCCTAAGCCCCTACCTAGACCCTAAACCCTAAACCCCAAACCCTAAACCCTAAACCCCAAACTGCAAAGAATTGCGAGGAATCCGGTCACTGGGAAGCAGATCTTGGAAGAGCTAGATGCGAAAGGCGTCTTCAGGCGCGCCGGATTTTGTCTTCATTGGCCTATGTAGCGTTTAGGATTTAGGGTTTAGAGTTTAGGGGTTAGGGGTTAGGATGTAGGATTACGTCTCCGTAATGTACAGCCAGTTGTGTTACATCCTGTTCATGTCAACAGCAGAGCTACCATAATCTGTTGCGCTCAGCTAGTTTTGTTCCCAAAGCCCTGACCCCTTTTGGATTTTAGGGGCTTTGGCCTGAGTGGCCTCATCCCGCCGCAGACGCCCGAGCTCCCTACAGATTAGGGTTGAGGGTTTAGGGTTTAGGGACTAGGGTTTAGGGCCTGAACCCTCGACCCTAAGCCCTGAGCCCTGAGCCCTGAACCCTGAACCCTCAGCCCTAAACCCTAAACCCTAAACCCTAAACCCTAAACCCTAAACCCTAAACCCTAAACCCTAAACCCTAAACCCTACCCCCACCCCACCGAGAATGACGGACGAGCTCTTCGAAGCCTGGAAGAGGGAGATGCTCTCGAAGATGCTAGTCCGGCGCCCGGCTTCCGAGAATCCCCAGCTGCACCCCTACTGCTTCTGTCTAAGGGTTTCGGGTTTAGGTTTTTTTTTTTGGGTTTCGCGTTTTTTTAGGTTTTTTGGGTTTTGTTAAGTGTTTTTTTAGGCTTTATTGGGGTTTTTATGGTGGTTTAGGGTTTAGGATTTAGGGTATGGCCCTTACAATGGGGACTTTTTTTCCGATTATATCTCTAAAGCCCAAGAGCCCATGTACCTCCGAACCATGTAAAAAGGTAAGGGATCATGCAACTACCCTTAATTTCGAGGGCTGAGGGTTTAGGGTGTAGCGTATCAGTGTTTCTAGGGTGTAGGGCATGAGGGTACTCGGATATTTGGGTGTAGGGTATTAGGTTCTGTAGGGTTTAGGGTGTGAAGTGTGAAAGGTATGAAGGCATTCAGGGTATTCAGGGCATTACGGTTTCGAGTATGAGCGGTGGGGCCTAGGCTTTAGGCTTGAAAATGTGAAGACAGGGCCCCAAACCTCAAGTCCTAAATCCTAAGCCCTAAACCCCAAACCCCAAACCCCAAAACCTAAACCTAACCCTAAACCCCAAACCCCAAACCCCAAGCCCTAAGCCCTAAAACCGCAGCCCCTGTATGGCACGAAGCAGCTGACCTAGATCCCTGGGAGGATCGGGTGCCCTGGTGGGCTGACAGCTTTAGGGGTTTCAGGGTTGTGTTTAGGGTTTAGGGTTTAGGATTTAGGGTTTAGGGTTTAGGATGTAGGGTTTAGGGTTTAGGGTTTAGGGTTTAGGGTTAGCGTTCAAGGCATTTCCTGACAAGGGGGCTGGTGTGTTTGTAGTTGGGGTTTAGGGCTTTAGGGTTGAAGGGTCTAGGGGATATGGCTTGTAGGTCTTGGGCTTTAGGGTTGAAGGGTTTAGGGTTTATGGCTTGTAGGGCTGTAGGGGCTAGGGTAGATCCCCAACTTCCCCGTTCCCCCATTTAGTACGCTGTATCTGTACTTACGCTGAGTGGTTTACAGGAGCTTTTTTGGGGAATCTAGCCTTCTATGTCCTCCCCGGCCTGCTAGCTCATGGGGTTGACCTCAGCCACGTGCTCCAAGTTTCAGGTAGCAAAACCCTTGTATCCGGCACAGTTCACGCAGACCCTCATGGCCCTGTTGGTCCTTCAAGGAACCCTAAACCCCAAACCCCAAAACCCAAACCCCAAACCCCAAACCCCAAATCCCAAACCCCAAACCCCAAACCCCAACCCTAAACCCTAAACCCTTAACCCTAAACCCTTAAACCCTTAAACCTTAAACCCTAAACCCTTAAACCCTTAAACCCTTAAACCCTTAAACCCTTAAACCCTTAAACCCTTAAACCCTTAAACCCTTAAACCCTTAAACCCTTAAACCCTTAAACCCTTAAAACCCTTAAACCCTTAAACCCTTAAACCCTTAAACCCTTAAACCCTTAAACCCTTAAACCCTTAAACCCTTAAACCCTTAAACCCTTAAACCCTTAAACCCTTAAACCCTTAAACCCTTAAACCCTTAAACCCTTAAACCCTCAAACCCTTAAACCCTTAAACCCTTAAACCCTTAAACCCTTAAACCCTTAACCCTTAAACCCTAAACCCTATAAACCCTATAAACCCTATAAACCCTATAAACCCTATAAACCCTATAAACCCTATAAACCCTATAAACCCTATAAACCCTATAAACCCTATAAACCCTATAAACCCTATAAACTCTAAACCCTAAACCCTAAACCCTAAACCCTAAACTGAGTGAGCCCGGGGCCGTCGAGCAGGGCGAACGCACCGAAGCCGGCAGGCGAGGTAGCTCCGGAGCCAGAAGCCCTCCGGCGGGCGACGGAGCTCCAGTCCCGCAGGCAGCTGCGGGCTGCGCGGTGGACCCGGCAGGTCGCTGGCGAGAAACCCGTCAGGTCGCCCCTAGAATGAGATACCCCAAACCTTCTGGCAAAACATGGCAACCACCTTTTAGGAGGCCCCCCAACCCTCTCCCAAGGAGCCTCGCCTCCCGCCGTCGTCGCGTTTCCTGGACCAGAGGCTCCCAGACCCGGTTCAGGCAGGCGGCCCTGGTGGCCTGGCCTGGTTCAAACCCTTTTTGCTTAAAAACAAGCCTTGGCTTGAGGCCCTTTGCAAGGATCCAGGCCCCCAACCAGGACGCAGCATCCAAGGGCGAAGGCGGCAGCCAGCCCCAAGCCCAAACCTTCAACCTTTGGCACTTTCAGAAAGAAGAACTGGAAACTGTGGCGCGCTGCCTAGGAGGCCTTTTGCCTTGCCTGAAAACCCCTTGCTGGGCCCCCTGCCTGAACGGCCCCTGCCTGGCCCTGCCTGGAGGGTTCCAGGCCTCTGGCGGTCAGGGCTGACCCTGCCCTCCTGACGACCCTGACCCGCATCCAAGGGCGAAGGCGGCTGCCAGCCAAGCCCAAACCTTCTGGCTTCTGCCCCCGCCTTGTGTGAAAGCAGGCCTTGGGTTGAGGCCCCTTGCTGGGAGGCCCTTTCAAGCAAGGGATCCAGATCCCCAACCAGGGGCAAAGGCGGCAGCCAGCCCAAGCCCAATTTTTTGGGCTTTTGGCACTTTTAGAAAGACTCACAACACCACCACGCCTCCAACAAGGCCTTCCAGATGCAGCATGCAGCAACCGCCCATCCCAACCGAAGGCGGCAGCCAACCCAATCCCAAACCTCTGACTTTTTGGCCCTCCCAGAAGCCCTCGAATGATGGACATCTAAGCCCAACATTAGAAAAGACGAAATTAACAAAGATGCAGCATCAGCGTGGCGAAAGCCCAAACCTCTGATTTCACGCCCTTCCAAGCAAGTTTTCCAAATCCCCGCCCAGCACGCAGCATCGCCGAGGGCGAAGGCGGCAGCCAGCCCCAAGCCCAAACCTCTGACTTTTGGCTCCTTCAGCAGCCCTCGACTGATAGACATCTCCTTAAGGGCTGCGACCTTCAGGGTAGTTGATCTGCATCGATGCCGAGCTTCTAAACCCAACCAATAGACAAGAACAAATAGCAAAAGCACGATCAGAGTTCAAAAGAACCCTAAACCCGGAAAGGTTAAGGCGAGGGTGGAGCGCCAGCGGGGGTGGGCTTATGCAAGTCGGGGCGCGCGCCTGGGTGCTTTCAGCACCAGCGCGCCCACTCATTGAGACACCATAAACCCTAAACCCTAAACCCTAAACCCTAGCCCTAAACCCCTTATTCCTCGCAGGTTGCTGGTGCGCGCACCGCTGTGGTGCTGAATTCTATCCTCCATCACCGGGAGGCTTGCCAAAAGGGCAAGGCTGTTTAGGGATTGAGGGCTTATAGGCTTATAGGGTTTGGGGTTTAGGCGGTTTAGGGCTTAGGGCTTAGAACTTAGCCGGTTTGGAGTTGAGGCGGTTTAGGCGGTTTAGAGTTTAGGGTTTAGGGTTCAGGGTCTCAAGGGGCTAAAAAACCTCGTTCAGTTCTTTTCCTTTGGTTTCAAGTCGACTGTTAGTCTGTGGGGGCTTGGGGATTGAGTACCTTTTGCGATTGGGATTTGCTTTAAGGGCACTAGGGCTCTGGTGTCTTCATATTGCTTCTGGTTTAGGGTTCATGGTCCAGGGGTAATGTGCAATGTCGAAGGGCCAAGAGGCCCGAAGCCCTGAAACCTAGCGGTTCCAACGCTAAACTTGTCGTTGCTATGGGAATCTGTTCTATGTTCCTCATGTTTTGCTTAGTTTGCAAGCTGTCAGTGTTGTTTTGATTACTCGTAATCAACCCTAAACCCCAAACGCCAAAGCCTCAGCCCAGTTTGTCGCTTTGCAATCTGAGGGATGGTTCGAGGGGCCAAAATGGGCTCAGGGCTTAGGTGTGCCCGAATACAGGCGTTTAGGGGTTAGGGTTTAGGGTTTAGGGTTTAGGGTTTGGTGTTTAGGGTTTAGGGTTTAGGGTCTAGGGTTCCTGGTTCAAGTGGACGGTCCTGAGATCACTAGAGGAAGTGGGAAGCCAGATATCCAAAAGGAAAATGGCAACCGGAACGTAACTAACTCTGGCTTATTCAACGCTCGGGCAATGAATCTGTTGTTCGAAGTCTCGGTGAAAACCTATACTGAAGTAATGCGGGTGAGCAAGATGCAGCTCGAGAAATCAAAAACGATTCTTCTCAGACACCTTGAAACCAATCCTGAACCCTCGGTACCCCAAAGGGACCATCATTTTGAGAACTGGATATATGAAACAGGCTTTATAGCACTGTTCTTGGTGACTGCATATCAGGTTCCTTCCACGTATTCGTATATATAAATATATAAATATATAAATATATAAATATATAAATATAAATTATATATATATATATATGTAAGTATGTACGTATGTGTATCTATATACATATATATATGTATGTATGTATACACATATTTTCGGCGTTCTCTTGGGGATGCCAGCAATATGAACCCTACTTTCATATCAACCCATGAGACTGCTCTCGTAAGCCTACACCCCAAACCCCAAACCCCAATCCCTAGACCCCAAACCCTAAACCCTAAACCCCAAACCCTAAACGCCAAACCCTAAACCCGAAACCCTAAACCCTAAACCCCAAACCCCAAACCCTAAACCCCAATCCCTAGACCCCAAACCCCAAACCCTAAACGCCAAACCCTAAACCCGAAACCCTAGGTCCCCTAAGCCGAAGGGTCAGCTGAAAGCCGGCACCGCGGTTAGCCACCTCGAGGGCGAGGAGGAAGAGGAGGCGGACGAAGCCCTACACCCTGCAGGGTTTAGGGTTTAGGGTTTAGGGTTTAGGGTTTAGGGTTTAGGGTTTAGGGTTTAGGGTTTAGGGTTTAGGGTTTAGGGTTTAGGGTTTAGGGTGTAGGGTGTAGGGTTAGGGTTTAGGGTTTAGGGTTTAGGGTTTAGGGTTTAGGGTTTAGGGTTTAGGGTTTAGGGTTTAGGGTTTAGGGTTTAGGGTTTAGGGTTTAGACGGTTTAGACGGTTTAGACGGTTTAGACGGTTTAGGGTTTAGGGTTTAGGGTTTACGGTTTAGGGTTTATGGTTTAGGCTTGGGGTTAGGGTTCTGGGTTTAGGGTTTAAGTGATGGGGTTGTGGGGTGTAGGGTCTAGGGTTTAGCGTTGGAGTTGTTAAAGGCGTAGGTTGATTATTTCATGTCCATATGCCCGCTTGTTGATGGCGATTGCAGTGAAAGTGTTGCAGAAGAAAACGGTTTCCCAGAGGAAGGGTAGCCGAAGTTTCTCAGTTTCCATTGCCCCGTATGTTCGGGAGGACTCGAAGGGTTTAGCGTTTAGGGTTTAGGGGTACTTCAAGTTCATAAAACCACTTTCTTAAAGAGAGTTCGCTAAACCACTTTACCTGCTTTCTGATGATTATATAGTGACCAGGGAATACTACCCTAAACCCTAAACGCTAAACCCTAAACCCTAAACTATTCTGGGGTGCGGGGGAGGGGTGGGGGTGGGGGGGGGTCTGTATGTGTTTTGGGAGAGGGTGTAGATGTTTCCGAGTTTCGTTCGGCTTGGAAGACTCCGAATCTTGGGAAGTTTGGGGGAAGTCTGGAGGGTTTTCAGGATGCTTCTTCATGATCCTTCGGACGCTACGGTTTAGGGTTTAGGATTTAGGGTTTAGGGTTTAGGGTTTTGGGTTTAGGGTTTAGGGTTTGAGGTCGTAGATCGCTGATTCTGGGCCCAGCCCCTCCTCCCCAGAAACTGTGCAAGGCTCTCACAAATCCTTAACCCTAAACCCTAAGCCCTAGGCCCTACGCCCTAAACCATAAACCCTAAACCCTAAACCCCAAACCCTAAACCCTACACCCCCCAAACTCCCTGAGAGCCTTCTTGGGGTTCAGAGTTTCGGGGTGCTTCAGGGATGAGGATTTTAGGTCGTAGGGGGCTGGGTGTGCCGGATTTGGGAGGGGGTGTGGGGTTTAAGGTCTAGGGTTTCGTCCTACATGGGGCTTAGAGTCTTAGAGTTTTATAGTACCAACCCGCTGAAATGATGTAAGTCTGGGTTTCACAAGGTCGGCTCTAGAACCTTATGGCATATGGGGGTTTACGATATTGGGGGGTACCTTATTGTGCTGCTTGCTATAAGGGGATCCTATTATTGGGGGGTCAAAAGTAGGGGTCCCTTATTTTCGTAAACCCTAAAAACGGCCCAAACCCCAATGCTCTCACCCATAGCCTCCTGTCAGGAGTACGCGAAGGCGCCTGGAGCATGGCATTAGGGACTTTCGGGACTTTAGGGCCTTTAGGGACTTTCGGGACTCTAGGGACTTTTGTGGGCCCGTTGGGGGCTTGGGACTTTAGGGACTCTAGGGACTCTAGGGACTCTCGGGACTCTAGGGACTCGAGGGACTCGAGGGACTCGAGGGACTCGAGGGACTCGAGGGACTTCGAGGGACTCGAGGGACGGACTCTAGGGACTCTAGGGACTCTAGGGACTCTAGCAACTCTAGGGACTCTAGGGACTCTAGGGACTCCAGGGACTCTAGGGACTCTAGGGCTTCGCGCACCACAAAGCAAGGCGCGTGTTACGTGTGGTGGGGTCTAGGGTTTGAGGGGTACCAAGGCTTCCAAGCCCGTTTTGGTTTAGGTTTAGCCCGTCGCGGGAGTCTGGGGAGTTTTCCGAGATTCCCCCGAGAGTTTTAGAGTTTCAGAATTTAGGGTTTAGGGATGTAAGGTTTTCGAGTTTAGGCGTTTGCAAGTGTAGCTTTCTTTGTAGGGGTATACTTTAGGAGCTTTGTGCCCGAAACGAAGCCCGCAAGGACGGTTTTGTGGACTTGCGCTTGCAACCTGAGATTGTACAGAGGGAACTAAAGATGGGCAGTGGGAGTCAAGGGGGGGGTGAGCAATCCATTCTTTCCTCGGGCCCTCTAACCCTTCTTGGTGTCCCCCTGGACCCTAGACCCTAGACCCTAAACCCTAAACCCTAAACCCTAAACCCTAAACCCTTAACGGTATAAACCCTAAACCCTAAACCCGAAAGCCCTGCACCTAACACAACTTAACACACGGGGGGCTCCGGCCTCCCTCGACAAGTCACCACGCATTGCAGCCAGAAGCATAGAAAGAGATGGTGGCTTGTAAGGTTTGGGTTCGGGCGGTTTTAGAGTTTGGGTTTAGGGTTCAGGGTGCAGGGGTTAGAGCTGCGCCCCCCCAAACCCCGCACACCCCCCCCCCCCTCGCCCCCCTGCCCCCCAAAAAGGGTTTTGGGGTTTGGGGTTTCCGACCCTGCCATGGATTTTCGTGGTCTCCTTTGCGACAGAAGAGTGTGTCCAAGTGAAGTGTTTTTGGCCACGGCTCTGAAATCCCTAAACCCAGGCCCTGAACCCTAAACCCTAAACCCTAAACCCTAAACCCTAAACCCTCGAACCTCTGCCAACAGCGAGGGACCAAGCTTCGAAGTTTCTCTGAACCCTGAACTCGCAGGATGCCTTCGTAGGCTTCCGAACTCCAGGACCCTTAACCCTATAAATCCTCAAGCCCTCAAGCCCTCAACCCTAAACCCCAAACCCTAAACCCTAGCCCTAAACCCTAAACCCTAAACCCTAAACCCTAAACCCTAAACCCTAAACCCTAAACCCTGAACCCCTAACTGCCAGGGCCCCGCGCCGAAGGGGCGCCGGGCTGACCTCCCAAGGGCGCGGCACATGCAGGCATTGCGGGACTACGGGTTTTAGGGATTTAGGGTTGAGGGATTTAGGGTTTAGGGATTTAGGGTTTAGGGATGTAGGGTTTAGGGATTTAGGATTTAGGGCTTTAGGGTTTAGGGCTTTAGGGTTTAGGGATTTAGGGTTTAGGGATTTAGGGTTTAGGGATTTAGGGTTTAGGGATTTCGGGTTTAGGGATTTAGGTTTAGGGCTAGGGTTTAGGGATTTAGGGTTTAGGGATTAGGGTTTTGGGTTATAGGGATTTAGGGATTAGGGTTTAGGGTTTAGGGATTTAGGGTTTAGGGTTTAGGGTTTAGGGCTTGGGTTTAGGGCTCGAATGTTCCAGGCCGTAGTTCCCGAAAGCATCGCGAAGGGTTCTTCCGTGCGGAGCCCTCTGACCCAACAACATAGAGTGAAGTACATAGAGTGAAGTGCATAGCGTGAAGAGCATGGAGTGAAGTGCATAGAGTGAAGCGCATAGAGTGAAGTGCATAGAGTGAAGTGCATAGAGTGAAGTGCATAGAGTGAAGTGCATAGAGTCAAGTGCATAGAGTGAAGTGCATAGAGTCAAGTGCATAGAGTGAAGTGCATAGAGTCAAGTGCATAGAGTCAAGTGCATAGAGTGAAGTGCATAGAGTGAAGTGCATAGAGTGAAGTGCATAGAGTGAAGTGCATAGAGTGAATTGCATAGAGTGAATTGCATAGTGTGAATTGCATAGAGTGAAGTGCATAGAGTGAAGTGCATAGAGTGAGTTGCATAGAGTGAAGTAGGAAGTTAATAGAAATTACGAGATTTACGTAGAATTTAGTAGACCTTCGTACCCAGTCCTAGATTTCTAAATTAAAATTACTCTTTCTAAGGCGGCGGGCTGGGTTGACGTCGCCAATCGGGATTGCAACCCTCTGCGGGTTTCGGCGTGGTCGCGGTGCTAAAACCGTCGTTTTTTTACGTTTCTTTGTGTCTGCGGACAACCCTCTGCGGGTTTCGGCGTGGTCGCGGTGCTAGAACCGTCGTTTTTTTACGTTTCTTGGCATGCGCGGACAACCCTCTGCGGGTGATCGCCGGGTCGCGGTGCTAAAACCGTCGTTTTTGGTACTTTTTTTCGTGGCCGCAGACAACCCTCTGCGGGTTTGGGCGTTGGCGCGGTGCCAAAACCGTCGTGTTTTTGCGTTTTTTGACATACAAACGTAACCCCTCTGCGGGTTTCGGCGTTGGCGCGGTGCCAAAACCCTCGTGTTTTTGCATTTCCTGACATACAAACGTAACCCCTCTGCGGGCTTTCGCATGGTCGTGGTGCTAAAACCGTAGTGATTTTGCGTTTTGTGCGTTTTTTTTTCGACTTGTGTAGTACAGACGTAGTACGCCGAAGACTTCCGTGGCTGGACAATCGAGTTTTGTAGCACAAATGTAGTACGCCACGGACACGCGGAGCCTCCGTGGCTGGAAAGTCGACTTTTGTAGTACAAACGTAGTACGCCACGGACACCCGGAGCTTCCGTGGCTGGAAATCGACTTTTGTAGTACAAATGTAGTACGTCGGGGACGCCCGGAGCTTCCGTGGCTGGAAAGTCGACTTTTGTAGTACAAATGTAGTATACGCCGCGGGCTGGAAAGTCGACTTTTTGTAGTATACAGACGTAGTACGCCGGGGAGACCCGGAGCTTCCGTGGCTGCAAAGTCGACTTTTTGCAGTACAAACGTAGTACGCCGCGGACACGCGGAGCCTCCGTGGCTGGAAAGTCGACTTTTGTAGTACAAACGTAGCACGCCACGGACACCCTGGAGCTTCCGTGGCTGGAAAGTTGACTTTTGTAGCACAAATGTAGTACGTCGGGGACGCCCGGAGCTTCCGTGGCTGGAAAGTCGACTTTTGTAGTACAAATGTAGTACACCACGGGCTGGAAAGTCGACTTTTTGTAGTATACAGACGTAGTACGCCGGGGACACCCGGAGCTTCCGTGGCTGCAAAGTCGACTTTTTGTAGTACAAACGTAGTACGCCGCGGACACCTGGCTGGACAGTCGACTTTTGTAGCACAGACGCAGTACGTCGGGGACGCCCGGAGCTTCCGTGGCTGGAAAGTCGACTTTTGTAGTACAAATGTAGTACGCCACGGACGCCTTCGGAGCTTCCGTGGCTGGAAAGTCGACTTTTTGTAGTACAGACGCTCCCGGAGCTTCCGTGGCTGGAAAGTCGACTTTGTATGCCGCGGACACCCGGAGCTTCCGTGGCTGGAAAGTCGACTTTTGTAGTACAAATGTAGTACGTCGGGGACGCCCGGAGCTTCCGTGGCGGGACGGACATGCTTGAAAACCTCGCAAATAGCATGGAAGCGGAATTCCGGACATGCGAAAACCTCGCAAATAGCATGGAAGCGGAATTCCGGACATGCTTGAAAACCTCGCAAATAGCATGGAAGCGGAATTCCGGACATGCGAAAACCTCGCAAGTAGCATGGAAGCGGAATTCCGGACATGCTTGAGAACCTCGCTAATGGCATGGAAGCGGAATTCCGGACATGCTTGAAAACCTCGCAAATAGCATGGAAGCGGAATTCCGGACATGCTTGAAAACCTCGCTAATAGCATGGACGCGGAATTCCGGACATGCGAAAACCTCGCAAATAGCATGGAAGCGGAATTCCGGACATGCTTGAGAACCTCGCTAATAGCATGGAAGCGGAATTCCGGACATGCTTGAAAACCTCGCAAATAGCATGGAAGCGGAATTCCGGACATGCTGGAAAACCTCGCAAATAGCATGGAAGCGGAATTCCGGACATGCTTGAGAACCTCGCAAATAGCATGGAAGCGGAATTCCGGACATGCGAAAACCTCGCAAATAGCATGGAAGCGGAATTCCGGGCGGCGGCATCGAAAACCTTGCAAGAAAACCTCGCAAATATCGCGGGCTCAAATTCCGGGGCGTCGAAAACCTGGGAAATATCGTGGGACTCGAATGTGAATGCCATGCAGTGGAAGTGCATAGAAGTGCAGTGCACAGAGTCTGGAATCTAGAACCATATAAGTGCATACAGTTGTCCAAGTGCATTCAGTTCAAGCGCATATCAGCCTCTTGGACAGTTCTGCTTGAATGTGATGCTTCTGCTTGGCGTGGTTGCCTTGTATATGTACGCGACGCCTCGGCTACGATGCTTGGAAGGCTCCCTGTCCGGTGCTCAGACTAGGCTTTCGCACGTAGGTTTTGCCAGGGTCTTCCATGTCCTTGCGTGACAGGTTGTTGCCTGGCACGGCTGAAGTGGAGAAGGCCCGTGGTTTTGGTTACGGTGCTGCACGTGTGATGTCCGCAAGATTTCGGTTTGGCCATGCTGTTCTCAGTTGAACAGGTTGATCGCAAGGCAATCGACTCGAGATGTGATGTTTTTTGCAGCTCATCTTCTCTGTGTGATTGTAGGATGTCGCTGCGTGGTAGGAAGTCGCGCCCTTTGTGCGACTGCGGTAGTATTCAAAGGCATGGTCATGGATGGCGAGCGCATCTCTCACGCGTGCACATAGATGACGAGCGCAGGAACATCTATGGCCCGCTGCGTGACTCCAAGAATAAAGCAACGGCAGATTTGAACTTCATACGCGATTCTGCCACAGCAGGTGGAGCTGTCGAGCGAGCTGGGAGCTTGAGGCTTCCAGCCCACGTGGGAAGCTCCATTCAGCGTATGTCGCTTTGCGGTCTCAACGTCCAGTATCCATGGAGTCGCCTCATCATGGCGGGCAGGAAGACCGTGGAAGTGAGGAAGTATGCCCTCGGCCACTACAGCTGCTTCTCGGAGGGTGAACAGTTGTTTCTCATCGAGACCGGACTCCCAAATCTCTGATCTGCAGCACTGCCTAGAGTGACATCTATACCCTTCATAAGGAGCTTCCTGAAAGGCGCGTGGACTATGAGCTTGGACTTCAGAGCTACTGCCGATGATGCTCCTGGCTGACGGCTCTCGCGTTGGATATTTATGTCTTTTCTTTCATGGCTTCGCGTGGATTGGACGTGCACAGCCGAGTCGGGTGCATACAAGTGAGTTCTTACAGTTGCTCAAGCGCATTAAGTTGAAACATGCCGACTTCAAGTCCGTTAACTTCAGATGTATTGACTTCCAATGACGTTAATTGAGTTGACCACAAGTGCATGGCATTCAAGTCAACACACTTGAGTGCCACGCAGTTGAAGTGCATACAAGTGCAGTATGCAAGTGAGTATGCAACCATATAAGTGCATACAATTGTCCAAGTGCATACAGTTCGAGTGCATAGAGTGAAGTGCATAGAGTCAACACACGGCAAATCGATGCTTTCGGGCCAATCGTCTTCTAGTGTTTTTTCTTCTTCCTTTTGAGCGTTGTAGCAGTTTAGGGCTTAGGGGCTCAGGGTGTAGGTTAGCGCTTTAGGGCTCTCAGGGCTTTAGCATTTCAGGGTCTCGTACTTTAGGGATTTTTGGGGTGGTAGGATCCTTAACCCTAATCCCTAAACTTCCTAAACCTTAAAGCCTAAACCCTAAACCCTAAACCTTGGGGTTGAGGGTTAGGGTTTAGGGTTTAGGGCTTAGACTCGTAGGGCATGGAATGACTCGGCCCTCGTTGCCAGCAGCTTCGACATGTGCCGGCTGAGTCGATTAGCTGAGGAGTTCGGGCTCCCTAGACCCTAAACCCTAAACCCTAAACCCTAAACCCTAAACCCTAAACCCTAAACCCTAAACCCTAAACCCTAAACCCTAAGCCCTAAGCCCTAAGCCCTCAGCCCTAAACCCTAAACCCTAAGCCCTAAGCCCTAAACCCTAAACCCTAAACCCTAAACCCTAAACCCTAAACCCTAAACCCTAAACCCTAAACCCTAAACCCTAAACCCTAAACCCTAAACCCTAAACCCTAAACCCTAACCCTAAGCCCTGAGCCCTAGGATTTATGAGTTCGGCTTTAAAGTGGATATTTCGGCCTGAACCCTAAAACTTAAACCCTCATAGGCTTCTGGAGAACCGGGCTGCCTTCTGACCCCTGCAATCCGAGGTGGTGTCCTTATACCCCCCCCCCTTTCCTAAACCCTAAACCCTAAACCCGAAACCGGCCAGGGGCACCCTTCGTTCCCAAGAGGGCCCAACAGTCCCTGTAAACGTATATAAAAGTTTTCATAAAGTACGTACCTTCCTTCGATAACTCCAAACTTCAGGCCCTAAACCCGAGCGCAAAGTGCCGCAACACCCTAGGCCCTAAACCCTAAACTCTAAACCCTAAACCCTTCGCGACAGGGCCTGCCGGCCTTGATGTTGAACCTCTTGATCGGCCACATGGCAAGATGAGGATTGCGGGCTATGTGATCGTGTTTAGGATTACAGTTTAATTAGGGTTCTGGTAGTTTGGCCCATTCCTCTTCTAAAGGGGATACAGTAGGTTTCGTTACTGCCTCCACCCCCCCCCCCCCCCCCCTTCTGTTCCCCCGAAAGACTGCAAAACCCCGAGCCTTACACCCTCATTGCTTCAGTAGGTTGCTTAGGAACCCTAAACCCGAATCCCTGAACCAAAACCCCTGGGCCCTAAGCCCTAAACTCAGAGGATTGAAGAGGACCTAGCCAGGGGAAAGAACTAGGGTCGTTTCGGGTTAAAAGCCTAAACCCCAAGCCCTACACTCCTCAAGGCCTGGACATAGTACCCATTCAACCCCTCCAGGTTGGGGCGCATGTGGGGTTAGGGAGCCCTAAACCCTAAACCTTAAACCTCCTAAACCCTAAACCCTAAACCCTAAACCCTAAACTGTAGCCCAGACATTGTGGAAGAGGGGCGGTTTCGGGTTTGCTGGGCTGGGTGCTCACGCGTTCCCTCTTGTGAGCCATGGCGAAGACGATGTTTAGGGTTTAGGGTTTAGGGTTTACTGTTCAGGGTTTAGGGTTTAGGGTTTACTGTTTAGGGTTAAGGGTTCAGGGTTTAGGATTGCGTAGGTCCAGCTGCGATTGCTGGCCCACGGAGCTGCTAGTGCGCGTCCCTGACCCTAGCCACCCTGGAAACCCTGACACCCTAAACCCCATCGACACTTACTGGTACGGGGCGCAGGCTTCCAGAGTAACGAAAGGCGAGGGCCAAAGTTCGTGTGCGGAATCAAGATCGGGTTTAGGGTTGACAGGGGTTAGGGTTCAGGGTTTAGGGTGCAGGGTTTCGGGTTGGCAGGGTTCAGGGTTTCGGGTTGGCAGGGTTCAGGGTTAACGGGCTTAGGGTTTCATCACTGGCTTCGAACCCTAAACTTTGGGACGTTCCCCCTTATACTGACGGTTCTTAATAGGGATTATAGTACCCCCCCCCGTTGTAATGCCTTTTCAGGACTGTTAGTATAAGGGGGAACGTCCCAACCTAAACTTCCTTCAACTCCCAAGCCTATTTTTTGGAGCCCTGGTTTAGGGTTTAGGGTTTAGGGTTTCTTGGGAGGGTTCTTTTTGTTTTACTAAGCCAATGGACTCCAGCGCCTAAACCCGACTCCCAACCCTGAACCCTAAACTCCAAACCCTACACTCTGCACCCCAATTCCGAAGCCCTAAACCCGGGAAACCCCTAAACCCTAAACCCTAAACCCTAAACCCTAAGCCCTAAACCCGGGAAAACCCTAAACCCTGAACCCTAAACCCTGAACCCTGAACCCTCAACCCTAAACCCTCGCAATAAACCATCCCGGAAGCCGATGAGGCCTGAAGCCTTAAGCCTGGAGACCCTAAGCCTACTAGTTTAGGGTTTAGGGTTTAGGGTTTAGGGTTTAGGGTTTAGGGTTTAGGGTTTAGGGTTTAGGGTTTAGGGTTTAGGGTTTAGGGTTTAGGGTTTAGGCTTCAAAATTTAGGGTTTAGGGTTTAGGGCTCAGAGTTCCTTCGGTCCCAGAAAGCCAGGATACCGATGTCAAGCACCCAAGAAGCTCTAAACCCTAAACCCTAAACCCTAAACCCTAAACCCCAAACCCTAAACCCTAAACCCTAAACCCCAAACCCCAAACCCTAAACCCTAAGCCCTAAGCCCTAAACCCATTCTCAACATTCGGAGCCGCAAGGTTCGATCTCGCTGTTTTGCTTCCTGGTCCTGATGAGGCCCAGCAGTGTTACAGCGCATGTTGTTTTTCGTAGTTTGGGGGTTTAGGTGTTTAGGGTTTAGGGTTTAGGGTTAGTTTGCGTGTCAAAGCCCTAAACCCCAAAGCTTCAGAAATGGGCGTTTACGAAAACCAGGGACCCTGAATACAGACTCCAAATAGTGGGATTCCCTCATAATCTACTACTTGCTTAAGAACCCCCAAAAACGGAAAACAAATATTCCCCTTATTACCCTTATAGGGAAGCTTTTGCATGTGTTTTTATTGTTTTATTATTTTCTTCATTTTTTGAGGGGGGCTTCTTAAGCAATCAGGAGTAAAGGACCCCACAATACAGGAACACCCTGAATCCCGCAAGGCCTTGACTGAAGGAGTTTGGAGGCGAATGGCAGGGTCAGGTAGGGTTTAGGGTTCAGGGTTTAGGGTTTAGGGTTTGAGGTTTAGGGTTTAGGGTTTGGCGTTTGGGGTTTAGGAATCAGGGTTGAGGGTTCAGGGTTTAGGCTTTAAATTTAGGGCTTAGGGTTTAGGGGTTAGGGGTTAGGGGTTAGGGCCATGGCCCCCGCCCCGGGGAAACCGTCGTGTTTAGGGTTCGAGGTGAAACCTCTTGCGCACCATGCGCGCCCGAAACTTCGCTGCTGCGCCGAGTTCCCTACACCCAAACCCCGAAAGCCCATAGGCCCCAAACCCTAAAGCCCCGAAGCCTTAGACTCTAAAACTTCAAGCCCTGAAGCCCTAAACCCCCTAACCCCCTAAACCCCCCTAAACCCCCTTAACCCCCCTGAACCCCCTAAACCCCCTAAACCCTCCAAACCCTAAACTCCCCCAAACCCCCAATTTCCTAAACCCTAAACCCTAAACCCAAAACCCTAAACTCCTAGACCCAGCCCCACAGCCCTACGTGTTGCCTGGCAAGGCTTTGGTCGGGTCCCGACCGTGTGCGGCAAGCTGCCACTTGCCACAATGGGGAGGTTTAGGGTTTAGGGTTTAGGGTTTAGGGTTTAGGGTTTAGGGTTCAGGGTTCAGGGTTCAGGGTTCAGGCTTCAGGCTTCAGGGTTGGAAGTTTAGTTTTTTTTTTTTTTTTTGCCTAGGTGGGTTGATAGGGCTGACAAGTAAGGGCTTAGGGCCTAGGAAGTGGGGCGTGCGGTCACGTCATTACGTGCTCACTGGTCTAGGGTCTCGGGTCTAGGGTCTCGGGTTTAGGGTTTAGGATTTCGGGTTTAGGGTTTAGGGTTCAGGGATTCGGGCATTCCACCACCCGCAACCCTAGAAGCCCTAGACCCCCTCGAAGACAAAGCCCTGGGCTCGTAGAGCTGAGCCTGTATGGGCTGTAGTGTCAAGAGAGTTTCTTCGCTTTTCGGAGCCCTGAAACCACAAGCGTTACAAAGAAACAACCCAAGCCCGAAACCCAAAATGCGATGAACTTTGTCTTCTCCTCGAGGATCTCAACATTATAACCTCCCCCCCCCCCCACAACCCCCACGGGTTTAGGGTTTAGGGTTTAGGGTTTAGGGTTTAGGGTTTAGGGTTTAGGGTTTAGGGTTTAGGGTTTAGGAAAGCTCATCAGACTGAAAGCCCAATTTGTGCTCCCCTTTATGTCCCGCACGGCCACCCCCCCCCCCCCCATTTCGACACACCTGCCATGAGAGGACCTCCTCCTACCCACCCTCGTCTTGCCCCCTGGGGGGGGGGAGGTAAAAATCCCATCAAACACCCTTGAACAAACCTGCACCTTAAGTCCAAAGCCTTCCGCCCCAAGCTGCAACCCCAAACCCAACGCGCCAAAAGCCCTAAACCCTAAACCCTAAACCCTAAACCCTAAACCCTAAACCCTAAACCCTAAACCCTAAACCCTAAACCCTAAACCCTAAATGCTTACCCGAAAAGTTTGGTGCTCGGTCCCAGGAGCGAGAGAAGCGAGCAGCCTCCGGGACCGCTGGCAGAGAATCTGTGTTGCAGGTTTAGGGTTCAGGGTTCAGGGTTTAGGGTTTAGGGTTTAGGGTTTAGGGTTTAGGGTTTAGGGTTGCGGATTTGGTTGTTTACGAAAATCGGGGACGCCTAAAATGGACCCCAAGTAGTAGGATTCTTCCCGTTCCGTACCCCAGAAGCGTACCCCTAATGTCGGAAAACCCCCATGTAAGGGTCTTTAAGTGTAAGGTTTTCAGGGCTTATAAAGTTCACAAGGCCAGTTTTGCGGCTGAAGCCATACTTCTGCAACACCTAGAGGCTTAGGCCCCTGCCTCATGACCCCTATGAGAGGGGGAAGGGGCCGGCAAGAGGCTGGGAACCCAAACCCAAAAGGCATCCATAGGGCCCCACTGGCCGTCTTCTACGAAGTGCGCTTCCGGGCGCACTTCACCGTCACCAGGCTCCGGGCCCAAGCCGGAGGGTCAAGCATCATTGAGAGAAATCACCATATGGAAAACCCTAAACCCCAAACCCTTAACCCTTAACCCTTAACCCTTAACCCTTAACCCTTAACCCTAAACCCTAAACCCTAAACCCTTCGCATCACTCAACGTGCTTCAAAGCACTCCAAGGAGCTTCCGCTCAGGTCTGGGGTTTAGGGTTCAGGGTTCAGGGTTTGGGGTTTAGGGTTTAGGGTTTAGGGTTTATGCTTCAGGGTTCAGGGTTTGGGGTCCTGGGTTTAGGTTTTTGGTTCCGGTTCGCACAGACTAAAGCCCCCTTAGGAACTATTCTTTGCTTTTGATTTATGCAAAGCCCAAGGGAGTATAAACAAGTAGTACCTTTCATGTGGTTCTCAGGGATGTAGAGCATAGACGCAGAAGCTGTATCGGTTGTAGCAGAATTAGCTTTACGATGAGAAGCATAGCTCGTAAAGTTGAGCAGCCCTAAGCCCTAAACCCTAAACCCTACACCCCAAACCCTAAACCCTAAACCCTAAAAGTCAAGCAGCCTGCATGTAAAAAAACAATTAAAAAAACGCCCTCAATTCTTCGCCGACACGCGTCTTCTTCGCTAGAGACAACAGCTTGGGATGTTCCCCGCCGAGGGTCCAGGGTCCAGGGTTCAGGGTCCAGAGTTTAGGGTTTAGGGTTTAGGGTTGAGCCGCGCGATTTTTCCCCTTCTACTAACAGTACCCCCCTTCACCCCCCCTCCCCCCCAGTATAATCCCTACTAAGGGCTGTTCGCATAAGGGGCACCATCCCAAACAGTACTTGGAGGTTCATGGTACTTATTCACCAACTTTCACTGTCCTTATAGCTGTACTTCTAAGCATATTCCCTAAACCCCAAACCCTAGACCCTAAACCCCAAACCCTGAACCCTAATCCCTAAACTATTAGGCACTTCAGGGGCTTCTAAGTGGGTTGTAAGTACAGTTTTACTTGGTTCATAAGTACCAGGAACCTCCGACCTGAAACCCTACACCCGAAACCCTAAACCCTAAACCCCAAACCCCAAACCCTAAACCCTAAACCCTAAACCCTAAACAGTGAACATGGTTGGTTAATAAGCACCATGAACCTCCTAAGTAGCGGTAGGACTTAAGTGGCATCTTCTCCGACCCGAATGTTGCAGGCTGGCCCAGATCCGGACTCGAGCTTGGCTCGAGGGTTTAGGGTTTAGGGTTTAGGGTTTAGGGTTTAGGGTTTGGGCTCAACGGCTTTAGGGGGTTTATGGTCTCGCGTCAAAATCCGGAATGCGCGTGCCTTTTCTCCAAAGGAAAGGGAGGCACTTGAAGTCAAGTGTTTGACCTGCACCCGATTCCTAGAAAGCTCCGACAAGCGCAGCCCTAAGCCCTAAACCCCCTACCCCCTAAACCCTAAACCCTAAACCCTAAACCCTAAGCCCTAAGCCCTAAACCCTAAACCCTAAACCCTAAACCCTAAACCCTAAACCCTAAACCCTGAACCCTACAAACCTTGTAAGCCCTAAGCCACCCACAAAGCCTCGCAGGAAGAAGTTTTGACGCCGGCGGCAGTGAGAGAGCAAATCCGCGCAGAGGGTTGTTCGTCCGACGCGAGGGTTCAAGCTGTTCAGGGCGCAGGTTTAGGGTTTAGGGTTTAGGGTTTAGGGTTTAGGGTTAGGGTTTAGGGTTTAGGGTATATGGTAACAGCGAAGAGCCCAGCAGGCTTGAACCATCCTAGGCTTGTGGGCCACTTGTGGGTCTTGAGTTTGAGCCTTTTACCCCAAAACCCTATGGCCCTAAAACCCAGTTGGGTTTAGGGTGTATAGGGTAGAACTCGCCACCGCAACAAAAAGAGCTGTGGCCATGGGTGCTCATGTGTGTTGCTGCCCTTCCCCTCAGAAATCTGCTTGGAAGTTCTCGGTGGAATGATCATGGTGGTTTCAGAGAATGTGGCCTTTTGGGGGTTTCCTACAGAAGGATTATGGTACTTTTGCAGTATGTACTTGGGGCAGAAGGATCTTAGCCATTAATTCTGGCCTCTTTTGGCCTTTCAGGGCTTCGGGGTTCAGGGTTTAGCGGTTTAGGGCCTTAAGGGTTTAGGGTTTAGGGTTTATAAGGGTTTTGGGTTGAGGGTTTCGGTCCTTAAGGGTTTAGGGTTGAGGGTTCAGGGCTGGCTTCGGGCTTCATAACAAGGCATGAGCGCTCCGAGTCCTTAAGCCGCGAAACATGTGAGGTTTGGGGTTTAGGGTTTACGGTTTTCGGGTTTTAGGGTTCCAGGGTTTTAGGGTTTTAGGGTTCCAGGGTTCCAGGGTTTAGTGTTTTCGGGTCTTAGGGTCTTAGGGTTTATGGTTTTAGGGTTAAAAGACTTGCATTTGCATGGGCAGCAGGCGAGGTTTCAGGCTGTTTCAGGGTTGCGGGGTATGGGGCTCGATTTGCAGCCGCATTCCTGCACCCTGAGCTTAGGCACTAACCCCTAAGCCCTAAGCCCTAAGCCCTAAGCCCTAAACCCTAAACCCCAAACCCTAAACCCTAAACCCTAAACCGCAAGCCCTTGTAATCCAAACCCTGAACCTCCAAGCACTCCTGGAGTTTTTTCTGGACCGAACTTCCTCCAACTTCACTTGGCGCCTTCCTCCGGGAGGCCCGGGGGCGGCCCGGGGGACAGAGCCCTGAACCCTAAACCCTGAGCCCTAAACCCTAAACCCTAAACCCTAAACCCTAAACCCTGAACCCTAAACCCCAAACCCCAAGCCCTAAACCCCAAACCCCAAAGCCCCAAACCCCAAAACCCCAAAACCCCAAACCCTCAACCCTAAACCTCTAAAAACCCTAAACCTCTAAAAACCCTAAACCCGAAACCCTAAACCCTAAACCCTAAACCCTAAACCCTAAACCCCTTGAGTCTCCTTGGAGCTGCAGAGCTTTGTCAGGGGTCGGGCCATCCTAGGGTTCGGACAGCGCTGAGGGCGTTGTGGGCATTTTGATGAAGGGTTTCCGACAGCCTAGAGGGTTTAGGGTTTAGGGTTTAGGGTTTAGGGTTTAGGGCTCTGGAGGTTTACGATGTTTTATATATGGCTATTTTGGGGTTTATATTAGGGTTTCCCTTTTTTTTCGCAAACGCCCTTATAGAATGTGTCGCAGATCAGGCAAGATGTGCGGGGGGTTCCCGAAAATTGGGGCGGGTACCCTTTTTGGGGCTTTCACGGGATTCGATTCTATTTGGGGTATAAAAGGGGGACCCCGGAAATGCCCATTGCCATGTTAGGCCAAAACTCGAACACCAAACCCGACAACTCCCAACCCTAAACCCTAAACCCTAAACCCTAAACCCTAAACCCTAAACCCTAAACTCGACAACTCCCCCGATACCAGGCCTGAGGAGTGCTGAGTTGACCGTTGGTTCCCCACAGCCGTGGTGTTGACCTGTCTTTGGGGTTGCAAAATGCTTGGCGCTCTCCAACCGGTAAGCCCTAAACCCTAAACCCTAAACCCTAAACCCTAAACCCTAAACCCTAAACCCTAAACCCTAAACCCTAAACCCTAAACCCCAAACCTTAAGGCCTGGAGCCGATAGGGCCTCTTGCTAGCAGGGGCACAATGGCGAGGGCTTGCTTCCAAGTGGCAGCTGGTCTGCTGCTGCTGGCAAGACCCGTGGCAAGGCTGCAGGAAGCTACTATCATGATTTAGGGCTTAAGGTGTAGGGTTTAGGTTTAGGGTTTAGGGTTTAGGGTTTAGGGTTTAGGGTTTAGGGTTTAGGGTTTAGGGTTTAGGGTTTAGGGTTTAAGGGCTTGCAAGGCATGTGCTTCTCTGCTGGAATCGCTGGGGCTCCTGCTTTTGCAGGCCTTGCTACGGTCTCACTTCCAGTAGCTCCTCCAAATATCTCAAGCTCGAAACCTAATCGCTTGGGTTTAGGGGTTAGGGTTTAGCGGTTTAGGGGTTGAGGGTTTAGGGGTTTGGGGTTTCGGGTTTAGGATTGAGGTGATGGAGGGGCACCCGAAAGCTTAAACTCTACTAGAAACACTGGACCGTTCGGTTTGCAGATATTGCAGGTAGGGCTTTCTCGAGAAAAGGTCGTGACCTCGTCCCCGGCGGATCTCGGAGTTCTTAGGAGCAAGATGGAAAGAGAAACATCGAGTCCTCCTTTTTCCAGACTCTACCGGACCATAGGTTGGGAAATCTTGTGTTGGTGTCAGACCCTAAACCTAAACCCTAAACCCTAAACCCTAAACCCCAAACCCGAAACCCTAAACCCTAAACTTTAAAAATGTTAAGACTGCGCATCGGTTGCCTCGACCCAGCCCTAACATCTAGTCGAAGCCTTGGGTTTAGGGTTTAGGGCAGTTTAGGGTTTAGGGTACGGGGGGGCAAGCAAACAGGGAGAGAAAAGAAACCAGCTCTCACCCCAAAGGCAACCCTAACTTTTATTCCTCTAAATTTCACAAACAGAAAGCGGAGAATAACCAAGGGAAGAGGGAAGGAGTAAGGGTTACCCTTGACTAAGCAACAGGGCACCAACCCAAAACACCAAACCCTCAGGGGCACGGAACTACCTTTTCCTTCTTGCCACAGGTCGTTAGTGGCCATCTTGAGCCACAAAGGTAACGGGTTTTCCAAACCCTTGAAATACTACCTTTTTATACAAAGTGCAGCTCCGCACTCCCCCTGTCCCAGACATTGCTGGGACACCACTGGAGGTGCAGGTTATAGGCCAAAAACTGTCTTTCCTGACAGCAGCCAACTGCTTGTTTGGACGTCTCACAGACATCGCACCCCTTTTTTGTGGGCATGCATATAGTGGTTTTACGTCATCCAGGACGAATGAATTAAGTCTTTCACCTCATTGGGCAACATTTTCTACCATTAGGGATTTCCTGACCCTTAACAGTAGCCACCATATTTTCAGCACATTGGCTGTTTCAGCGCACCTGTCTTCAGAAAGAGAAAAAAACCATGCCAGCTTCCATCAACACCATCCAGTCATCCCTTCTTTTTCCCCCGATTGGCGTCAATGCTCAGATGAAGGCGCAGCAACACATGTTCCAGGTCCGAAACTGTAAGAACGGGATCCATCACACACCTCTGAATTGAGGAGATCAACCCCTCTCTCTTTGCGTCTTCAATCGCTTTACACGATTGCTCCAGCTCCACCTCCACAGTGGTAGACGCTTGTGCATCCACGTCAGAGGAACGATCCTTTGACTCAGGACCCTTCACCTTTGCCACTTCCTTCTTCTTTGGACTTTGACCTTTCTCCTTCTTTTGCGCTTTGCTCGAAACAGCTGTCTTTGTGCGCGTACTTGACGAGGGCTTTTCTTCTTCAGAAACCACTGCCTTGGACGACGATCCACCCTTCTCAGTGTTCACAGGCCTCTTCTTGGGCTTTGGGACCAGAAGAGTATCAGTTGCAGTAGTCTTCCTCTTCTTTTTGATCTTTTTAACCTCCTCGTCCACGTTAACCCTTGTCTCTGAGGTTTCCGGCACCACTTCTTCAGCAGGAGGGTCCTTACTGGACTCCCTTTCCAGGGACCTCTTTCTGCCCCTTTTTGAGTCGCTCTCCTCTTCCAGGTGAGCTTGGTGGAACCATATCCTCAAATCATTGGTCCACTCCTCAACTTCGTTCAGCGGAACCTCGTGTGACTTCACTATTTCGTGAAGTTCCAGTCAAGTTAACATACCGGATGTCCAAAAACACCATTCTGCATCCATCTGCTCAGCGTCACCATTGAACCTCAGGAGTTTGAACACCGGATCTGCTTCAGCGCGGGCCAAATCTGACTTCCCGTCAGACATATACGACACCGCCTCCATCAGCAACTGCATCAACCTAGTGTCGTCGTCGTAAACCATGAGATCCTCCTCAGCCTCCTCCTCATCAAACCGTTCAGGAGAACCTTTTCTACCACCATCCCTTTTACCATTGCCCTTTCTCGGGCTGTCCCTTGGGGGCGTCCTAGGAGACCTTGGCCTTTGCTCACCCAAAGGTTCACCGTGCTCAAAGACGCACTTGTCACCGTAACGGCACCTCCCAGACGGATAAAACTGGATACACCTTAGTCGAGATGTGAGGATGTGAAAAATCAAAGCACAGGATACCAAGGCGTGTCCTGTTTGGATATTGTACAGTACTCCTTTGAATGGAGAACGGGGGATTTCCAAGATATGTTTCGATAGTTTCGACTTCTGGTGAGGAAAACAAAGGCTTCGGAGTTGGCGCACTGCAGTTCTCGCCTTGCTTGCAGATTCTTGTTGACATCGAAAGTTTCACAGGTGGAACACGATTTTTCTGCGACTTTCTCGATTGCTGTGTTCCGCTGAGGCCCCTTGCGTCTCCGCTATCCGGGCGGCAAAGGCTGTGATCGAAGAAGTGCCGGAAGCTGCTTCAAGCAGCATTTCGCTGATGGCCAAGTGTGGTGAAACCAACAGTGAGCGTGACACGCACCGCATGGCAAAGAAGTATCGCATCACCCTTCCTCTGACATTGACATATGTTGCGTTAGCAGCTGACAATGTTCCCTGTGTTTTATTGACTTCTTGGCTTACATTTCTGATGGCGAACAACCTGTGGCACACGCTGAGCGGATTGTCTGCTCCGAACAAGGCTCGTTCTGAGGCCCAGTGGACCAGCTTCTGGAGCAAATACGAACGAATCTGCCCAAACCACCACATCTTCCGACGAGCAGCGAATGGAGAAGTGAACTTGTCGAAGTGTGCAGCTCTGATGCTGCACGGTGATGAAGGACGAACAAAGAAAAAAAGCGGCATTTTGGTGCTGTCAGCTCATTCTGTCCTGGGGTTTGGGTCTCACGCGTCTTCTCCAGGGCCAGAGCCCTACTGCAAGCAGAAGCTCAACTTTTTGGGCCCGACATGGTCATCGAGGTGGTTGTTGGGCGTTTTGCCTAAGATGTACTACGACGACAAGAACGGCGACGTCATTTTCCAGCAGTACCTTTCGAAGTTTGTGGATGACATGCTTGAAGTGTACGAGCGTGGTGTCAAGGCTGTCACGGGTGAGACATTCCACTTCGTCATCCTGAATACGATCGGGGACTGGCCTTGGTTTCAAAAAGCCTTTTCACTGAATCGATGTTTCGCAAACGTTTCGAAGCGACAAGCAAGCAAACTTCTGCCTAAGGGGATCTGCCATTGCTGCTTGGCAGATCAAGACGGCTTCCCGTGGGAGGATTTTCGACCAACAGAGCCGGCGTGGAGGCGAACGATCAACCGTGTGAGTGCCTTTGCGGGGTCGCCTGAACTTTTGCGTCTTCCACACGATCCTACGAACCCTTCAGGTTTTCTTGGCCAGGATTGCTTCCACGCTTGGCACATTGGTGCTGCTAAGCAGTTCCTCGGCAGCTGCCTGCTTGCACACAGCCCATGCTGCCGGAAAGGAGATCTACGCGTTCTCTGCCAAGTCTTTCCGCGAGGATGTTTGGATCCCTCGTGCAAAGGCCCTGGAGATCAGTAACCACGGCTTCAAGTTTCTGTCGCTTCAAGGCGCAGCGGCGCAGAAAGCGTACGACTGCAACCGAGCATTGTTTATGTACATGCCAAATCTTCACCGGTTACACCACTTGTTTTACTGCTTGCACGACGATGCCCAGGTTTCCGACGAATGCTTGAATGTTATGGTCTGGAATTGCCAGACAGAAGAGGACTACATAGGACGTCCCTCACGTGTGTCACGCAGAGTGGCGCCGCAGTTAGTTGTCCTAAGGACATTACAGAGAGCTCTAGAAGCCTCGTATGCTAAATTCGTTGACTCCGGCTACTTGTGTGTTTGAGGCTGTGGCTATGCGCGATATAGGTGTGAACTAGCTTGCGTACGAAGTCAAGCAACTTGTCAGACATCAAGTGAGCCACTGGAGCAAATTAAGCCGCTGGCTTTGCAAGACGTCGTACTTGTCCGCCCCGGAGCCGACAAAGTCCGCGATTGCAGCAGACACAAACCCAGCAACCCTCCCACGAAACCATCCCGAGAGCCACACAAACCCAAGTAATCCTCTCCCTGACCACTATTTCAGAAGCCAACCCTTCCTCTACAAAAGCTTCTAAACCTGTTGGAACCAAAAACCCGGTTTTCCCCCTAGAAACCTGGGTTTTAGCAAGGTACCTGCTTTAAAACAGGTTTTGGTTTCTGAGGGTCGGGTTTAGGGTTTAGGGTACCGGAGCAACTGCCGAGAAGCCCGCGGACAGTCCCGGCCGAGTATCCGAATTCCTGCCCTGCCGCTCCAAAACAGTTTGCAGAATTCCCGTCGAGTATCCCGTGAGTGCCTACGTCGAGTTAGAGGGTTCCGAGGAGTAGGCTCGTAGGGGCACAAGTTCCTCGACTTCTATGTTTTTTTACTTTGGGGGGGGGGGGGGGGGGGGGGGGGAGGGAACCCCGAACCCTAAACCCTGAACCCTGAACACTGAACCCTAAACCCTAAGCCTACCAGGCGGTGTGCGGGCCGGACACGTGCGTTGGTTCCTCATGCGATCTTGATGACGCAGCTCTGCTTCAGCACTACCACAAGGAGCCCGAGGTCTTGTGGGTGTACAGTTTAAGGTTTGGGGTTTAGGGTTTCAGGGTTTAGGGTTTGTGTAGGGCTTAGGTTATATACATATATGTATATACATACATACATACATACATACATATTCTACATAAGTACATGGGGGGGGGTTGGGTTTGGGGCTTAAGGGCCAGCATTTCACTCCCCCCCCCCCCCCCCGCCCCCATGGCCCCATGTCCCCATGTCTGTGGGTCATGGTCTGAGGTTCATGGTCTGTGGTTCACGGTGGGTTTAGGCTTTAGGGTTTAGGCTTTAGGGTTTAGGCTTGTTTCGGTTTAGGGTTTAGGGTTTTAGGGTTTAGGGTTTAGGGTTTAGGGTTTAGGGTTTAGGGTTTAGGGTTTAGGGTTTAGGGTTTAGGGTTTAGGGTTTAGGGTTTAGGGTTTTCACTTTGCCCCCCTGTGGTGATGGTGGCTTTAGGGTTTAGGGTTCAAGGTTTAGGGTTGTAGGTTGGCTTTTCAATGATTCAGGGTTTCGGGTTGTAGGTTAGGTCCCCCTGTGGTTCGTGCCGGGTTTAGGGTTCAGGGGTTTTGCATTCAAAGTGCAAAGTTGAAGGTTAAGGTTCCGTGTTTCCCCTCTTACCCCTGGTTCTTGGCGTGTAGGAGGTTTAGAGGTTTAGGTTCCCAGGGGTTCGTGGTGGGCTTAGGGTTAACGGTAGGGGCGAGGTACCAGGGGGGTGGGAGAGCGCTGAGCGCGAGCGGAAAAACGCTTCAACCTGAACCACAGCAGATTCTCCCTAAGCCCTAAAACCGCTAGAGAACCTTATCGGTCGCAGGCTCCGCACGCACGTTGAGTTTCTACTATTTGCTTAAGAACCCCCCAAGAAATAAGAAGTATGATTCCTTTAAGGGCAATACAGGGATTATGATTTTACAGTTTTTTTTTTTTGGGGGGGGTTCTTAAGCAAATAGTAGGTTGTTGTCCTTCACGGCTCAGCACTTCATTGCCGGCATCCGTGCGTTTCCTGTGGATGCAGGAGAAGCTTGAGGCTTTCGAGAGGCTGATGGTTGTCCTTGTCTCAGCTCCCTGAGTTCGTTCGGTTTAGGGTTTAGGGTTTAGGGTTTAGGCTTTAGGCTTTAGGGTTTCGGGTTTAGGGTTTAGGGTTTAGGGTTTAGGGAAACAGTTGTTGCCCTAAGCCCTAAATCGTATCACGGGTTTGGAGTTTATCAGGGAAGCCCCGCAGAGGGTTCTGTACATCATGCTTCCCTTTCATTGATTCATAGCCAGAGCCCTGACATCTAATGCCCACGCTTAGCAAGAGTCTCACATTCTGTCTCACATTCTCTCTCCCTCTCTCTCTCTCCCTCTCCAGCTCCCTCTCTCTCTGTGTCTCTCGTTTTCCCGCCTCCGCAAATGCTGGTAGGGCACTTGGCTGGCATGTTTCGTAACTTGAGGAGGAAGGCCTAAGAGTCCTCGATTCTAGGATGCCCAGTAGTACCCTTATTCCCTTTTTGGGGGGTTGGGTTCCCTTATCAACCCCTTTAAGCAAAAAAGGGCGCCCTTTTTAAGCCTAGGTTACTGGGCAGCCTAGGATGGCAGATCGTGGTACGTGTTAAGCCCTCAAGCCTGTCTACTGGTGCTTAAGGGAGAGTGGAAGAGTGAATATCGGGACGATTATACAGGGATTATATAGGGACTACAAAAGGGTTTCGCTCTTCCACTCTCCCTTAAGCACCAGTAAGTCGAGCGTGTCTTGGGAATCCTGAGGAAAGGAGAGGGGGCTGTATTTTGATGGGTACCCCCAGAAGGGAGCCATCATTTAGAGAACCGCCCCCACGTTGGGCTTGGGGTTTAGGGTTTAGGGTTTAGGGTTTGGGGTTTAGGGTTTAGGGCTTAGGGCTTAGGGTTTAGGGTTTAGGGTTTAGGGTTCAGGGTTTAGGGCTTAGGGTTTAGGGTTTAGGGTTAGCTTCCGGTGCCGCACTCCGAGGGCGACTTCCTTCCTCCGCCTGAACAATGCGACCCCTCGATCGTCACTCCTACGAGGTGCCTGTACGCACTGAAACCCTAAACCCTAAACCTATTTGCCTTGGGGATCTCACGGATCGGGGTTTTGTGTCATCGCAGGTGCGGGACAACGTCTGCTGATTGCGAGAACTTCACGGAAGGAGCGTTGCCAGACAGCTGCTGGTTCAACAACGGCACCAATCCATGCACTGAAGGACTTCCCTTGCAGCAGATTCCGTTTTTTCAAGGGTTTCCCTTCAGGGTGGCCCGGTGTATGGCTTGATGTAGTTTAGGCTTCACCGTTGAGTGTAGGGTTTCTTTGCCTGGCGGTTTAGGGCTTAGGGTTTAGGGTTTGGGGTTTGGGGGTGGCATTGCAATCTGACGGGCCCTCGCGGTAACCTACCACAAGAGCGAGAAAGGAAATGGCACGAACATCAGTGTCACCACTGGTGTCACCGGCAAAGTCGACTACCCACCCGAGAACCGGACAGTGTGCCTCGACGTCCCAGCAGGCGTGTGCCCCACACAGATCTGCACCTCGACTGCAACGCTGGGGCAACCCTAAACTTACTGGTGCTTAAGGGAGAGTGGAAGAGTGAATATAGGGATTATTATAAAGGGATTACATAGGGACTACTATAGGGTTTCACTCTTCCACTCTCCCTTAAGCACCAGTAAGCAAACCATACACCCTCCGCCAAAATCAAAGCCCACAAGCCCCAATTCAATTCCCTCATACCCTAAACCCTAAACCCTAATCCCTAAACCCTAAACCCCAAACGGCTGCAGTGTTCATGTACGCATGTGGCTGCAATATGGTTGGGGTGTGTGTATAGCATCCGTGTGGCTCCATGCTGTGGCACTGAGGCACCAAGGCAGGCCCTGGAAGAGAGTGCTACGACCCTGGTGACCCAATCCAGAGCTGCTGGAACCCAAACAACACCGGAACCAACAACTCAGATCAGATCATTTGTGAGGATTGGGTGGAGAACACAACGTTCTGCTTCGTCAGTGTCAGCGAAAACATGGGGGGCCAAATTGGCGCAATAAGCAATTTTGCGATTGTGTGGGGGTGCTGCACCACCACCACCACCACCACCACCACCACCACCACCACCACCACCACCACCACCACCACCACCACCACCACCACCACCACCACCATCGCCACCACCACCACGGGCACTGGACCCACAACCGGTCCAGATGTGTCCACCACCACCATCGCCACCACCACCACGGGCACTGGACCCACAACCGGTCCAGATGTGTCCACCACCACCATCGCCACCACCACCACGGGCACTGGACCCACAACCGGTCCAGATGTGTCCACCACCACCATCGCCACCACCACCACGGGCACTGGACCCACAACCGGTCCAGATGTGTCCACCACCACCATCGCCACCACCACTAGCGCCTTCAGCACGACGGCCATTACCACGAAGAAGCCGTACTACTACTCGCCGCCGTACGGGCGCCCAGCACGAAGATTCTGAAGGTACTTCGGTCCCCTATTTCTCCAAGAGGCTGACTTAAAGACTTAAACATCACTTCGCTGAGTCTCAAGTGCAGTCTCAAGGGTAGGCTTCTAGTAAGCCCAAACACCCGCTTTGTAGGTGGTTGGCTGTGCTTCAGTTGCAGCCTACGTCTCCGAGAACCGAAGCGAATATGCTCGTTGGCCTGAACACGTGGGTCCCTAGACCCCTATAAGCCCTTAAACCCTGAAATTCGCTGGCGCGATGTTCTTGTGTTCCCTAAACCCTCGAAACCCTTCAAACCCTAAACCCTCAAAACCCTAAACCCTCTAAACCCTAAACCCCCTAAACCATCAACCCTTGACCCCGGCTCCAGTCCCTAAACCCTGAACCTACATTCAAATCCACCTGCACATCATCATATTGTGCAGTGCCCGAGCTTTCAGAGCTTGCATAGCAGCTACGTTGAACGTGCATTGATTCCAAAGCGACATTTCTTCAATAGCTCACCCTACACGCTAAACATTAACCCCACAACCTTGTCCCTAAACCCTTAACCTTAACCTCATAACTATACACGCTAGACGAAACCGAAATGAACCCTAAACAAGGGTTTGGGGTTCAGGGTTTTACGGCTTTGGGAGATTTTGCAGGTACTACAGCCACCACTACCACCACAACAAGCATTGTGCAAACTGGTGCTTGGACACGCAAGCAGCCGAACTGTTCTCGTGCCTCTACCAGTACCCTAAGCAAGCCGGTAAGCCCCTAATACAGGGGTCGGAATAATGACAGATCTATATGAAAACTATTAAGGGCCCTATACAGACCTTCAAACCCCGCGCACTTTACTATCAATCTGAAAATCAACAGTCAACAGCCCTTCGAAAGACTCTAACAGTTTAGGGTTTAGGGTTTAAGGTTTAGGGTTTTCTACCAATCTGACCTTCAACAGCCCTTAGACTATAACAGGCCCCCAAAACCATGTATGATGTTTTAAACCACATTTTGAGCCCAACACCTTTGCAACAGGTCGAGCCGGTCTGCCCCCCCCCCGCCCCCCCAATCTGATTTACATGTTTAGGGTTTTGGGTTTAGGGTTTAGGGTTCGGGTTTAGGGTTTAGTGTTCGGGTATGGTGTTTAGGGCACTTTCCTCGCTCATGAGTGGGCCCTGCCCCATTGGCATCTGAAAGTCACCTTCAGACCCCATCGAAGCATCCGTATACAATATACAATAATCAGAGTTCCCAGAAGAATAGGTTGTCTATCGTAATATCTTTTTTCACTTCCCCACTCCCCCTTACAAGCACCACTATCCTTCGGAACAAGCCCTCTAAACCCTAAACCCTGAACTCACGCCTTCCCCCCAAAGACTTCCCCCGATATCAGAGTGCCTGAAATGTTGAAGACCAAAGCCATGGCCCGAGTAGGGTATTGAGGGTTCAGGGTTTGGGGTTTTGGGTTTACGGTTTCAGGGTTTAGGGTTTTAGGGTTTAGGGTGCACGGTTTGGGGTTCCCAGAGGGTTTATAGGCTTTGGGGTTTAGGTGTCCTCCTCGCCCCCGTGGTAAAAAAGATAAAATCCATCACGACTTGTTTCCTTTTTTTTTGGGTGCAGAGCCCCAAGCCCCAGAAGCCAAAGGGTGTAGAGGAGCACCTGTAAGGTTCTCAGCCTCTCAGCATTTTTTTCAGCTGCAGACCTCCCTCCCGCCAAAAAAAAAAAAGAACTCCAAACCCTAAACCCTAAACCCTAAACCCTAAACCCTAAACCCAAAAAAATCGACACCACAAGGTGCAAGTGGCAGCCATCATATACTTGGAAGTACACGCCTCAATGCAAGGACTGCAAGAAAGGCCGGGGGGGCCTAGCAGTGGGTCAGCGTGGAACCCTAAACCCTAAACCCTAAACCCTAAACCCTAAACCCTAAACCCTAAACCCTAAACCCTAAACCCTAAACCCTGGGTTGCGCCTTAGCTGAGCAAGGGCGCACCACCGAGACACCTCAGACTAACGAGTAGGTACACTGTAGGTGCTACTAGATGTACGTGTGCTGCCACTGCAGCGGCTGGAAATGATCGAAACAGCCCTAAACCCTAAACCCTAAACCCTAAACCCTAAACCCTAAACCCTAAACCCTAAACCCTAGAACCACGGGCCCCTGGTATCTTCCAGACAGGGATCCGAAGTATGGACCCTTATCACATATAGGGGTACGTGGACATAGTTTTTAATTTTTGGGTACTATAACTCCTAAGAAACAGCATAAACATTAATTGTTGCTAGGGTTCCAAGTTCAGTATAGAATAGTGCATATAAAGGTTGTATAACAGGGGGCCCGAGTTAAGTGTCCATACTTCGGATCCCCTAAATGATGCCATGGCAGGCTTCGGGCGGATTTCCCTAAACCCTCAACCCTGAACCCCAAACCCCCAACCCTAAACCCTAAACCCTAAACCCTCAAGATCTCACAAAAGAAATTGTATGGCTTGACCAGGCGCAATGGCGCATTAAGCAAAGCCAATACCAGTGATGTTGGGCCATGTTGTTCCAGCACAAAGCCCCCCCACCTAGGGCCAAAACAAAAGATTTCGCTCATTTGGCAGCCTTGGAAGCAAATCCCTTACTAGTTTTAGTGATTTTGATTTTTTGGAAAATCATGGTTTTTTGGAGGTTTGTGCAGGTAAAACATAGGGATTTTCCTTAGTTTGGCGGCCTTGCAAACCCCCACATGGCAAATGTGAGTGGTTTTTCACCATCTTGGGCTTTCACAAACCCTGAATTAAGGCCAAAACATAGGGATTTTCCCTAGTTTGGCGGCCTTGAAAAATCCCAAAATGTCCAATTTTAGTGATGTTGTTGACCATTTTGGGCCTTCACAAACCTTGAATCGCACCCGGTCGAAACTCTGGAAAGCGTTTTTCGAAGGCTTGAATAAAGGCTGAAAAAGCCGGTGTTTTTCAGCAAAAAGCAAAACCAGAAACTCGGTCAAAACCGCACAAAACTCCGGACCCAAACCCTATACAATTTCTCTAAACCCTAGACCCTAGACCCTAGACCCTAGACCCTAGACCCTAAACCCTAAACCCTAAACCCTAAACCCTAAACCCTAAACCCTAAACCCTAAACCCTAAACCCTAAACCCTAAACCGTGCTATCTTTGGGTGCCTCTTAGGCACCCTTGCTCTCCAGACTGAACTGCGCCATACGCACATCCCCAACTCGACGGCACAAACTGTTGCCCCAAACCCCAAGCCCCAAGCCCCAAGCCCTAAGCCCTAAACCCTAAACCCTAAACCCTAAACCCTAAACCCTAAACCCTAAACCCTAAACCCTACACCCTACACCCTAAGCCCTAAGCCCTAAGCAGCAAAGAAGGTTCAGGGTTCTATGGCTTGGGGCTTCTCAGCTTCAAATCGCTCGTTTTGGGTCCTTGAGCACGAGAAGGCTGCACTACGACAGGGACCGAAACATCCAACAGGGTCATTACCCTAAACCCTACACCCTACACCCTACACCCTACACCCTACACCCTACACCCTACACCCTAAACCCTAAACCCTAAACCCTAAACCCTAAACCCTAAACCCTAAACCCTAAACCCTAAACTACTATTAGCTTAAGAACCCCCCCAAAAAAAACATAAAGAAAAGAGGATAGTAAAATCCCATATTGCCCTGCAAAGGAAGAACGTTGAAGTGGCTCACGGAGTGATAGACAGTGGTGGTCTCCTGTTTTCAGCCAGACTAGAGCCATATGGCGTCCGAAACCTTAAACCCTAAACCCTCAACCCTAAACCCTCAACCCTAAACCCTAAACCCTAAACCCTAAAACGGGAGGGACATCGGCCCGAGCCCATGGCAGCTGAAAAAGCGGGGGCTCTGAGGCAAATAAACCCGAAACCCGAAACCCTAAACCCTAAACCCTAAACCCTGAACCCTGAACCCTAAACCCCCCCGAACTTCGACCCCTTAGATCAAGTGTCTATGTAAGCCCATACGATTTGCTTAAGAACACCCTCAAAAAACAAAGAGTATTCTTCCTTATAAGGTATTAGAGTTTTTTCCCGAAAGCATCGCGAAGGGTTCTTCCGTGCGGAGCCCTCTGACCCAACAACATAGACTGAAGTGCATGGAGTCAAGTGCGTAGAGTGAAGTGCACAGAGTGAAGTGCGCAAAGTGAAGTGCATAGAGTGAAGTGCATAGAGTGAAGTGCACAGAGTGAAGTGCGCAGAGTGAAGTGCATAGAGTGAAGTGCATAGAGTGAAGTACATAGAGTGAAGTGCATAGAGTGAAGTGCATAGAGTGAAGTACATAGAGTGAATTACATAGAGCGAAGTGCGTAGAGTGAAGTGCATAGAGTGAATTGCATAGAGTGAATTGCATAGAGTTAAGTTCACGAGATGATTTGTTAGTACAAGTTAATAGAAAGCCCAAGTGAATAGAAATTACGAGATTTACGTAGAATTTAGTAGACCTTCCTACCCAGTCCTAGATTTCTTAATTAAAATTACTCTTTCTAAGGCGGCGGGCTGGGTTGACATCGCCAATCGGGATTGCAACCCTCTGCGGGTTTCGGCGTGGTCGCGGCGCTAAAACCGTCGTTTTTTCATGTTTCTTGACTTGCGCGGACAACCCTCTGCGGGTTTCGGCGTGGTCGCGGTGCTAAAACCGTCGTTTGTTTACGTTTCTTTCTGTGCGCGGACAACCCTCTGCGGGTTTCACCGTGGTCGCGGTGCTAAAACCGTCGTTTTTTCACGTTTCTTTCTGTGCGCGGACAGCCCTCTGCGGGTAATCGCCGGGTCGCGGCGCTAAAGCCGTCGTTTTTTTACGTTTCTGCCACCCCCCAAATAAAGCCACGGTGGCTTTAATTTTGAAGAAAAGCCTCCGTGTTTTTTTTTTTGGACCGTTGCTTTTCTTCAAAATGGGTGGCTTTAATTTAAAGCCACAGGGCCCTCCAGGCAAAAGCTCGACAATGTGCATATTAGTCTTGAGTTGAAAGATGTCGAGTTCAAGTCCGTTAACTTCAGATTCCAATGAAGTGTATAGAGTTGACCACAAGTGCATGGCATTCAAGTCAACACACTGGAACGCCATGCAGTTGAAGTGCGTACAAGTGCAGTATACAAGTGGGTATGCAACCATATAAGTGCATAGAATTGTCCCAGTGCATACAGTTCGAGTGCATAGAGTCAAGTGCATAGAGTCAACACACGGCAAATCGATGCTTTCGGGCCAATCGTCTTCTAGTTTTTTTTGGGGGGGGTCTTAAGCAAGTAGCAGAGCCTTAGACTGCAGCAACTCGACCAGGTCCTCACTCTAAAGTGGTATCGCTGGGACCTTCCGACGGCATGCCGTCCGCATGAAGGCTTTTAAGGGTTTTGAGGTTTTGGGGTTTAGGGTTTGGGGTTTCAGGGGTCTTTAAGGGTTTTGAGGTTTGGGGGGGTTTTCAGTGGAGCGTTCGGTTAGGGGGCCCTAAGCCCTAGACCCTAAACGGCCCTGAACCCTAACTCCAAACCCTAAACCCTACACCCCCGAATACCTTACATACTCCCCATACATTATAAGATAACTACAATGGGAGTATTTAATATGAGGGGGTAGGGGGGGGGAATAGTAGGGGGAGGGTTTCAGGTTAGGGATTTCAGGGTTTGTGGATTTCGGGTTTCGATTCAGAGTGCGCACGAAAGAATTTTCGACCTCCACTGAAGGAGCAGTCGAGACAAACAACCCTGAACCCTGAACCTGAAACTACAATTTGCTTAAGAACCCGCCCACCCTCCCCCCCCCAAAAAAAAAAGAAAAACACGCACACCCAATTATACGAAAGTCTTCCTTATAAGGGCAATGCGTTTGGGATGTTCCTCCTGATACAAACAGTCCTTCATTGGAATTGTAGTACCCCGTAATATAATCCCCCATATTATAACCTCTATGAAGGGCTGTTAGTATAAAGGGGGAGCATCCCAACACAAGCGCTAAATTCAAGCTTGAGAGAACCTCGGCCCCCTGTCAGGTGGGCAGCTTACACTTCAGGGTACAAGTTACGGTCGACAGTCCCTGTGCTCTTATGTACTGCAGTCGATCGCCCCCTCAGGACGTTTTTTTTGTAGGAACCCAAATGTGAAGACGAAACGAATTACTTGTATTATACGGTTCGTCAGGGAGGGGGTTCACAGGGAGGGTAGGTAACCCACGGATCCCTGATACGCCCTACTACACCCTAAGGCTCCCCAAGCTTCCATAAGGATCCCTAGCCGCCTACCCCCCGTGAACCCCCCCTCCCTTAAGAACCCTCTAACCCTCTAACCCTCTAACCCTAAACCCTAAACCCTAAACTAAACCCCAAAACCCTAAACCCCCCCCTTGAACCCCCCTCCCTTAAGAACCCTATAATTTTGGTGTGGTTCTAAGGGGTATATAGCAGTATCTTTCCATGCTTTGAGCTCTGCTCCATGTCGCAATTCCAAGATCCGCAAGATCCGTGAGACGCGAAGCCCTCCGGAAGAGGCGCCTCCCGTCACCGAAGTGCAGGGAATTGGGATCCTGATATACCAACCCCCCCCCCCCACCCACCCTTTACCACGCACCCTTTACCACCCACCCCCCTCCCACCCACCCCCCGCCCTAAACCCTAAACCCTAAACCCCAAACCCTAAACCCTAAACCCTAAACCGTAGGGTTTCAGGATCACGGCTGTGGATTGGCAGGCGACCTTAGAGTTTAGGGTTAGCGCCCCTTCAAGCTCTAGGCGCTAAACGCTAAACCCTGAACCATGTGGTTTGAAGAGCATTGCAAGTTCTCAGCAGGCTTTGTGAAAGTTTTGGTTTCAGGCTTTTCGGGGGTTTAGGGGTTTAGGTTGTGGGGCTTGGCAAGTTTGGCTCTGTCACTGTTGTTTGGTCTAAGTCAGCTCAGGCCACTGCTGAACGAAGGGCAAGAAAGCGCGGAAGAAAGAGTGAGGAAGAAGTAGCGAGGAAGAAGTAGTGAGGAGAAGACGTCTTCATCCCCCTGCACCGAGGCCCCCCGTTCCAAAACATATGGCTCACATCAAGCGGAATCCTGAATTCCAAAGATGCAACGCCCGAGATGCAACCCAGGAGGCGCCAAGAGAGTGGTCTTCTCACTCACCTGGTTTATTTTCAGGGTCTACTACCATTTGCGTAAAGAACCACCTAAAAAGTAAAAGCCATTCTTCCTCATCAGGGCAGTCTAGGGATAATTATTCTTCATTGTGTGCGCTCAAAAGAAAAGAACCCTAAACCCTAAACCCTAAACCCACTTTGAGGTCTCACTCACAGGTGTGCAGCGGCAGCGGAGTAAATGCACTGCGTCGAGGACACGCGACAGTAAATGGTTCCATCGGAACGCAGACGGTTCTGCCTCTGACATCAAAGGCCTGAGTGGTCGGGTTTAGGGTTTCGAGTTTAGGGTTTAGGGTTGAGGGTTGAGGGTTTAGGGTTTAGGGTTTTTTAGGGGTTTTTAGGGTTTTTTTAAGGTTTTTTAGGGTTTTTTTTTGTGGTTTTTTTCAAGGGTTTTTTAGTGTTTTTTAGTGTTTTTAGGGTTTTTAGGGTTTTTTGGGTTTTTAGGGTTTTTAGGGTTTAGGGTTTAGGGTAGTGAAAGGCAAGATCAAAATCTGTCTGCGCATGTCGCCCACTCGCTGGTTGCTCCTCTGCGAAGTACTGCCTCCGAAGAGGTGCCAGAAGAGGTGCCAGGCCAGATATTGCGATAACAGAAAAAACCTTCCCCAAATAACGCGCCACGACCATGCCGCGGAACCAACACTTTAAAAGCCGAAACCTTAAGCCGCTAACCGGCGTGAGAAGGGTTGTGCCAAAGATCGAGGCCATCAAGTCCCGAAATCCAGGGTAGATACATGGTCCCTGAACATGGGCCTCTACCTATCTTGCAGGGTACGCTCCCCCCCCCCCCCCCCCAAACAGGACCCTTTCAACGACCCTAAGAGTTTCGGAGTTGAAGTCTGGGAGGAAGCAAACGTGCATGGGAAGGGCCAATGAGGCGGGTGGGGGAGGAGGGGGGGGGGGGGGAGTTTTAAGGTTTCCGGGTCCAAGGTTGTGGGAGTTTCGATAGATGCCACTTTACGTACTTCTAAGTCGAAAGGCTCTTCGAAAAAAGGTGCCCCAGCTTAACACATCTCTGAGCCTGTAACCCTAAACGCTAAACCCCTAAGCTTTAAAACGAAATGCCGTAGGGATTTCGGCATCGGCGCGTCAAAGGCGTGCCCCTGACACCCACTGTAGAAGCGATTTAGGGTTCGGGGTTCAGGGTTTAGAGGTTTGGGGTATAGAGTTTAGGGTTTAGTGTTTGGCGTTTTAGAGCTTAGGGTTTAGGGTTTGGGGTTTTAGAGTGTAGGGTCTAGGGTTTGGGGTTTAGAGTTTAGGGTTTGGGGTTTTAGGTTTCTGCAGGACCGGATCCAACGCAAATCAATCTCCCACCCTACCTAAACCCTGAACCCTAAACCCTAAACCCTAAACCCTAAACCCTAACCGCTAGGTCCTTTTTTCCGCATCAGGGACAACAGTGGGGGGGTTTTGAGGGTTTTGAAGGTTTCGGGTTGAGGGCTTAGGAAGGAATATGCCTCAATTCAGGGTCTCTGGGTTAACCTCACTTGGTGGGTTAACCCTAAACCCTAAACCCTAAACCCCAAACCTTAAACCCTAAACCCTAAACCCTAAACCCTAGGGTTAGTGGAAGGTTGGTATCCTGCGTGAGATCAGCTTCTGAAGGCAGGGCTTGCAGAAGACGGCCCACGCCTCTCCTTCGTCACGAGTTCTTGAATGTGTTGGGTTTAGGGTTCAGGGTTTAGGGTTTAGGGATTAGGGGATAGGAGCCTAGGCGTTCGGACGATCTATCCGCCAAAACGGTGAGGGTGTGAGCGGCAAGTATTGACTGAATCGAAGAGCTGCAAAGTGGGAGCTAGCAGGTGCTGGCATCATCCTAAACCCTAAACCCTAAACCCTAAACCCTAAACCCTAAACCCTAAACCCTAAACCCTAAACCCTAAACCCTAAGCCTTAAACCCTAAACCCTAAACCCTAAACCCTAAACCCTAAACCCTAAACCCTAAACCCTTAACCCTTAACCCTAAACCCTAAACCCTAAACCCTAAACCCTACACCCTGCACCCTACACCCTAAACCCTAAACCCATGGTTTCTACCCGTCGCACTCACCAGCACCAGGCCCAGAAGGGGCCATTGATCCGGGTAGCATCGGCAGCAGGACGGAAGTCCATCCGCAGGGGTCACTAGTCCATGACCGGTCTGGTATATAGAGCAGGGCTTATATTACTGTTCTCGGTGAGTGTATATAAGGTTCTTAAAAAAAATGTGCTGACCAGCTGTTGATTACGTCGACGCTGAAGGATCTGGCGACACGAAAAATGTGCTTGTAGTGGGTGTCCTTTTCGGGATACAAGAAATATGAACCCTTCTTCCTGTGTCGTTGTGCCAGCGAGCTTTTGCAGCATAAGGGTGTGAAGCATAAGATGACAACTGGCTTAGAGCGAGCTGTAGAGATCCAAAGGTGTAGCTATAAGTTTCGACAGCTGACTGAAGGGCAAGTCCCGCAACATGCAGATCCTTTAGTGTGAACAGGTTAACCTTCCTCGACCCACTGATTTGGTGTGAAACCGCGCCGAGAGAGACCAGGGTTGCTTGTAGCCGTGCCATACTGAAACCCCAAACCCAATATCTGAACCCTGTGGGTTTAGGGTTTGGGGTTTCGGGTTCAGGGCTTATGCACCCAAAGCTCTTCCTCCCTTGTCATCGGAGAATACGTAGGCTTGTGATTTTCGACCGTCTGCGTCTGGGGCCGATGTGCCCTCGCGGATGCACATGGGCCAAGGAGAAAAAGGCTTTCTGCACACCGTGCATAGGTATACCTTCCTCACGCACGGTTTACACTTGGATCCTATAAGAGCTGATACAGTTTAGGGTTTAGGGTTGAGGGTTTAGGGTTTAGGGTTTAAAAAAACTGAGCCATGGCACCGGCCGCATGGATCTGTGCATCTTGTTTTTCTGCCTGTCCAAGGAGCTGCTTTTTTCAGGCTCACAGTTTGCTGTGCCGAGAGGAAGCATACGGAGTGTACGGGTTTTTGGTTTAAGGTTCAGGGTTTTGTTGTTCACACGCTGTGCCTTCGCGACGAAGCTCGTTAGTAGGGCGGAAAGAGCCCATCTCCAGCCTTTCGCACCGAGTCGCTTGGCATTGGGGAGTTTCTACATCCCCCTTGGGAACTATTTTTTATTTTTGTTGATATAAAACCCAAGAGGATATTAAATATATTGTTTTTTATTAAGGTTCCAGGGGTATAGGTCCATCTAAGGGTAGTTTCATGGGCCCTTGATATGCCCCCGAACCCCCTCTGAAGGGTTCTGATGTATCCTAAACCCTAAACCCTAAACCCTAAACCCTAAACGTATAGGGTACATAATTCAGGGGCACAGAAGGTACCCTCTTCAGGGCCTCTGCCAAGGGACCATGTAACGACCCTCAGAGTTTAGGGCTTTCACGGCGGGGGGCTGATGAGTCGCTTGGGGTGGAGAAGGGTTTAGGGTTTAGGGTTTAGGGTTTAGGGTTTAGGGTTTAGGGTAGTTTCGAATTCTTGAGGCATGCCCAATCGCCATGAAAGTCTTGGGCTTTGGTTACATTAGGGTTTTAGGGTTTTAGGGTTTAGGGTTTAATGCTTACAGGGCTTATAGGGCTTATAGGGCTTATAGGGCTTATAGGGCTTATAGGGCTTATAGGGCTTATAGGGCTTATAGGGCTTATAGGGCTTATAGGGCTTATAGGGCTTTGGGTTTTGGGCTGCTGGCTCGTGAGATGGAAGTTCCATTGCGAGCTGCATACTTTAGCCAACCGCTCTTAACCCCAAATCCCAAGATCCCAAAACCTCAAGCTTTAAACCCCAACCCGCGCCAACCCTTAAAGCCTAAACCCAAACCGTAAACCCTAAACGCTTAGGACCCCTAACCCCCAAGCCCCCTGGACCGTTTCCGATCAACGGCGTTTAGGCGGGCCCGTCTAAGCACCGGAAGAGTTTCCGTTCGACGATGTTGGATTCAAGAAGTCTAAGGTGTAGGGTTGAAGGTTTAGTGGGCTCTAAATTTCCTTGACGAAGAAATTCACTAAGCAAACAAAGAAACCTGTTTTCATCTCTGGTCGATCAGGAAGGTGATAAAGTTGCCCTTACAAACCTTGAAAATGCACTTCCTTTAAAACCTTAGGAGCCTTATGTAAAATATGTTTGCCCTTATAAGCCTTGAACATGCACTTCTTTAAAACCTTGTGAGCCTTTTCATTCTTAGGTCAGTGCGGAACCGATTTGATGGCTTCGGAGGCATTGAGGCGACGTGACTTCATCCTTCCCGGTTTAAAGTCTTTTGGGGTTTAGGGTGTGGTTTTTGGATTTAGGGTTTAGGGTTTAGGGTTTAAGCACAAACCATCGTTCTAGTTGCCCCTCAAGAGAAAACCCGGAACCCCAAACCCTAAACCCTAAACGGTTGTGATGTGTCGAGAGTTCGTCAGCCATCTCTGTTTGAGACCCTAAACGCTCGCATGTTGACAGGGGCGCAATGGTGAGAAGGTGCGGGCAAGTTGCAGCCGCAGTCCTCCTGCTGGCACGATCGGTGGCAAGGCAGCAAGAGGCTAGTAGGAGTTGCACGGCACTTTGCGTTCATTGACCCTATAAGCATCCTAATCATTCTGGTCTTGACTCCACCAACTCCTGAATCCAAGCCCTACACCCTGCCCCGCGACAAGGGCTGAGGGTGCGGCGGGGTGTGCTCAGTGCCAGGGGTCTAGGACCGAGAATGGACCTTGTGTTCTCTTTCGGGGGGTTTTGGGGTCCCTTCGGAACAAAGGTTCTCTTCTGCAGCCCTTGAAGCAAAAAAGGGTACTCTCTCTGTGCCTAGGTTGCTCTCGGACATATGGCTGAAAAGCCTACTTTACAGAACCCCTACCCGCTCAAGTTTTGCAGATGACTGCAACAGCACGATGTGCGCGGGAGTAGGGTACGTAACTTCAGGATGTGTTGGGGTCTTAAGAACCTGGGTTGGTTTTTGGGACATTTGTTGTTTTCCTTATTTGGGTTTATAAGGGACCCTATATATAAATGTTTTTCAGAGGGTTTAAAGGCCAACCCAGAGAGCTAAATACCCCTGAGTCAGGGAATGCGCCTGAATTTTAATCGGGACCCGCAAGATGATATACAGATATGTACGAGGTATATGCTCCTCAAGTGGGGGCCTCCTCCACCTTAAGCCAAAAACCCCAAACCCTAAACCCCAAACCCTAAACCCTAAACCCCAAACCCTAAACCCTAAACCCCAAACCCCCCAAACCTGCCAAGGCAGTGTGCAATGCACCGGACGCGTGTGGGTCGTCCTCATGTGATTCCGTCGACTCCGCTATGCTGCAGCGAAACCTCGGCCATCTGGAGCTCAAGCGTCCCCCAAAACCCTAAACCCTGAACCCTAAACCCCAAATAGACCCTGAACCCTAATTTTGTCATTTATTTTTTTTTTGGGGGGGGGGGGGGGGGGGGGGGGAGGTTTGAGTTTTTGTGGTCTAGAACTCCGGACTGGACTGGGCATCCACGAGTCCTAGTACCTAACAGGGCTTGGCGGGTAGGGTTTAGGGTTTAGGGTTTAGGGTTTAGGGTTTGGGGTTTGGGGTTTGGGGTTTGGGGTTTAGGGTTTAGGGTTTAGGGTTTATATTTAGGGTTTAGGGTTTCGGGTACAGGGTGGGGCCCCCTAGTTAGAAGTAGAGTTATAAGAGCCCTAAATTGGGTTATAAGGATCCTCAATTAGGTTATACGTCCCTTAACTACAGCTAGTATAGTAAAGGGGCCCCTCCTTGTATGATCTTTTGATTTTCGGGGTTTCCGAAAATCGGGGGACCCTTTTTTGGGGGTCCTTTTCCATTCTATTTGGGGTATGAAACGGGTACCCCTGTTTTGGGAATACCCATTTTCGGGCGCACAGGTTACAGCCCCAGGTTGCGCCCGGATGTCTTAAGACATGATTCTTCCGAGTTAGCGTGTTTGCCAAGAATTTTTGTGTTGTTGGCAAAAATGGCCAGCCCCCAAATAGGCAGAACATGCTCGAGTTTGCAAGAGTCAGCCCAACTAGACAAAATTGCAAACTAGTCCCCCACTAGCCCCCCGAATTGCAAACATCGAGATTGCAAAACATGTCCAAAGTGAAAACTCTACAAAATTCTTCAAAACAGAATCCAGCTAGCTGGCGCAACTCGCCAGCGCCTCTGGGTCTTGCGGATCAGGGTTCGGGATTTTTGGCGTTTGAGCTTCGCCACCGGAATACAGCTCGCAACCCCGAGGACCCACTGACACAACTGCTCGTGTCTCGACCTAGGCCCTGCACCTATGTAAACCCACAAGCCAGCCAGAAAAAACAGCCTGGAGTTAAGGGGTCCGGGGCATAGGGTGTAGGGCTTGGGGCTAATTTGATCCCCTCACAGCGTATGTACTAGTATAGAGGGTTACCCTAAACCCTAAACCCTAAACCCTAAACCCTAAACCCTAAACCCTAAACCCTAAACCCTAAACCCAAAACCCTAAACCCTAAACACCCTAAACCCTAAACCCTAAACCCGAAAGCTTCCTGGGCCCTCTCTCTCTTGCATGTTGCCTCTAGCTACAGGCTGCAGCGTCCGGATCTGCAGTTTTGTCTTTTCAAGCTGTAGGGTTTAGGGTTTAGGGTTTAGGGTTTAGGGTTTAGGGTTTAGGGTTTAGGGTTTAGGGTTTAGGGTTCAATGCTGGCAACACAGTTCCTCTGGATGCAGGAGAAGCTTGAGGCCTTCGAGGCCCTCATGGTTGTCCTTGGCTCAGATCCAGGGGTTCATTCAAGGTGTAGGGTTTAGGGTTTAGGGTTTAGGGTTTAGGGTTTAGGGTTTAGGGTTTAGGGTTTAGCCCCCACAGGAATGGTGTGTGTGTGTGTGTGTGTGTGTGTGTGTCTCTGTGTGTCTCTGTGTGTGTGTGTGTGTCTGTGTGTGTGTGTGTGTGTGTGTCTGTGTGTCTGTGTGTGTGTGTGTGTGTGTGTGTGTGTGTGTTTGTTTGTGTGGTTATGTATATTTATATCAAAACCCAAGGGAATACTAACACTATTATGTTTTATATGGTTCTAGGGGATGTATAGTATTCGAACAGTACACACTGTAGCTTGCCCTAACTGTGAGGAGACTGCGAGGTAGCTGGTGCCTTCTGCGGAAAGTTGGTTCAGGAGATTCATTCCCTTCTCCTCCTCCTCTGTATCAGTCTCTGTCTCAGTCTCTCTCTCTCTCTCTCCCCCTCTCGTTTTTCCTGCCTCCGCAATACCGGTGGGGCATTTTGGGAAGCTGGCATGATTCGTAACATCCTTCCCGAAACCCTAAACCCTAAACCCTAAACCCTAAACCCTAGGATCTTCCTTGCTGTGCCGCTCTCCAAGGGTGACTTTTTTCCACCGACCGAAACATGCGACTCCAACTTTATCATAGGGTCGATGGTGTGCCTTGGCCGCATACGCCGAAAGCACTCTTTATGGTTTGCATGTCCAATGGGTGCTTTAGGTTGCTTAGGGTTTAGGGCCAGGGTTGGGTTTAGGGTTTGGGGTTTAGGGTTTCGGGTTTAGGGTTTAGGGTTTCGGGTTTCGGGTTTAGGGTTTAGGGGTTTCACGTCATCGCAGGTGTCAGACAACTTCAGCTGCCTGCGATGACTTCACGAGCGGGGCTTTGCCAGACAGTTGCTGGTTCAACAGCGGCACCAACCCATGCACTGCAGGACTTTCCCTGGCATCCGATTTCTGTGTTTTTCCAGGGCTTCGAGCTTCTTCAGGCTGAGCTTTCTAGTCCAGCTTCATGTGGTTTAGGATTGAACATCCAGGGCCGGTTTTCTTGCCTGGTCTTCAAGCCGTGAAAGCTACGACGAGAGGGGAGCGAGAGAAAGGAAATGTCACGAACATCACCGGTGTCACGGGAAAAACCAACTACGCCCCGGACAACCGGACACTTTGTCATAGTTGGGTAACATTTTACATTCTTAAGGGTACTTAAACCCAATAAGGAGTAACAAATAAGTTTTTTAGTATTATCCCAACAATGAACTAGGACAGTGTGCCTCGATGTCCCGGTCGGCGTATGCCCCTCACAGATCTGCACCTCGACTTTGCAGTGTTCACTTGGGCAGCCCTAAACCCTAAACCCTGAACCCTAAACCCTAAACCCTAAACCCTAAACCCTAAACCCTAAACCCTAAACCCTCAGCGTCTCGGCGGCTCCCTGCAATGGCACCGAGGCGTCTTCGGAGGCAATGAACAGACGTGCCAGGACCCGGGCGACCCAATCCAGACTCGTGGTAGCCCAGTGGTGCCCTTTTCCCTTTTAGGGTTTAGGGTTTAGGGTTTAGGGTTTAGGGTTTAGGGTTTAGGGTTTAGGGTTGTTATTATAATATGGCTACTGGGGTACCAAGGACTTGCTGGGCCCCAAACAACAGCGAGGTCAACGTCTCGGACAGCGTCATTTGTGAGGACCCTGAGTCGCTGAATGAGTACACTTTACGCGTTTGGGGTTTCGGGTTTAGGGTTTGGGGTTTGGGGTTTAGGGTTTTTTGAGCTGGAATGGGTACACTTTACACTTTGGGATTCATATAATTGCAAATATAGAACGGCAAGTGTGCATTTTCTTTTTTTTTTTGGGGGGGGGTTATGAAGTCAGCAAGTAAGGACTGGGT
>CAJNDS010002485.1:20000-337500 GCA_905221605.1 Symbiodinium natans | reverse complement strand
AGGGTTCCGTTTGTGTTTCCACAAGTTTCTTAGGCTCTGCCCCCCATGTGAAACACAATGCTCACACGAAGCACTCTTTGCATGCCTTAAAAAAAGCGGGGGGGTTGGGGGGGGCGCTGCCCCCCCCCATGTGAAACACAATGCTCACACGAAGCACTGTTTGCATGCCTTAAAAAATAGCGGGGGGGTTGGGGGGGGGGGGGCAGCCCAATGCTCACACGAAGCATGTGAAAACAGCCCCCCCCCATGTGAAACACAATGCTCACACGAAGCACCTTTGCGTGCCTTAACAAAAAGCGGGAGGGTTGGGGAGGGGCGCAGCCCCCCCCATGTGAAACCAAGTCAAACGATTGCCCCCCCCCCCCCCCCCCATGTGAATCTGGTGTCTGCTTTGGGTTCCGGTTTGGGGCTCCAGCTTGCCTTCCAGGCTCTTGCAGGCAGTGGACCCCGACTTTGCGCACAACGTCGTGCCTGCGCCCACGCAGCTGGACCAGCAGGAGACGGACGTGCAAGACTTAGGCGGCTTTCTGGATCCGGAAACACCACCTCGCGCAGCGCCCCGACGCTATCCCAGTATCACACCGCCGTGACCATGGGCAAAGGGGGTCTTAAGATCAAGCCCAAGGCACGACTCTGGCCAGGAAACAGGCAGAAGAAGAACAGCACAAGTCGCCAAATGCAGAGTTCAAGCGGTGTGTGCAGTACTCGGCAAGCAATGCGCCCAAGCAATCTGTGGCATTGAAAGAGTTGCAGGATGAGATGCCCTTCCCGGACGTCATACGCTTGACACAGCGGCAAGCAAAAACTCTGCTGCTGGAAGCGGGCGTCCTGCGGCAGGAGCGATTCCCGGACATCAAGTGCTGGTCTTGTGGCAAGCACATGGAACTTGCGGACTCCAAGGGACAATGCATGCACTGTCCGGGAGGCAGGGCGTGTTCGACGCGAGCCAGCAATGTTGCAGACGCCTTCACTCCTTTTGCTTCTGCTGTATCAGCTGACCACTGACCGCGACAAGGACTATGTCTCCTTTGTGCGAACAGCATGGTGCTTTGGGATGAAGGACTGACTGGGTCTTATCGCTCCGTGAAATTTGCAGGCAAAACCCTAAACCTAAATACCAGACCCTAAACCCTTGACCCTAAACAGCCTGGTGCTTTGGGAGGAGGGACTTGGTCTTGTCTCTCCGGAAATCTTACACCCCGAACCCTGAACCCTTGACCCTTAACTCACAGCAGCCACTTGCTGCCCTGACCCTCAGGCCGGAGCAGATCAGACAGCCCACCTTATCCGGGAGCGTGGACAGAAATTGCTGAGCGTGCTGGATAAGGTCGTGCGATATCGGCAAGTTCACTCCATTGCGATGGCATGGACAGAAGTGGAGCACGCTCAAAACGTCACCTTCAAGTGGGACATAGTGGAGCCAGACACCGCGAGGTTCGGGAAGCGAACGCAGCCAGATGGATCCCGCAAGCATGTTGCGAGGACGCGGCACGGGTTTCAGGTTGGGTCTTCAGGGCGCTGTTTGATCTGGGACCTTCCTCTGAACCGTAACCCCTACACCGGAAACCCTAAGCCTTGCACCCGAAGCCAGAAACACCAAACCCCAAACCCTTAAAGCTTAATCGTAGGCGCAGTCTGGGTGTGGAGTCGACTTTTGAAGTCTGGGGTCTTTCCCTGGTCGTAACTTTCGACGCTGCGCCACAAGCTCAACCCCAGGACACTCGCTTTGAAGGGTCGCAAAAGCAAACAGTGGACGGCAGCTCCTTTGCGACCGACTAATGTTGGACCTGCTTTAATAAGTTACCCCCCCCCCCCTCTTCAACAGTCGCGAGCCTGAATAAAAAAAGACCCCAAACAGTCAGGGGGGGGGGGGTCCGGAGCCCGGAGGCCTCCCTAAGCTACCCCCCGAGAAGCTTATGCCCTTCCTGACACCCTCAAAAAAACAGTCACGGCCCGAAATCTTTTCATTATAGCGGACCCCCAAAACAGAGGGTCCAGATCCTGAATAGCCGGAAAACTTTTCATAATAGCGGTCCCCTAGAATATTGCGGGTGCAACATTACGACACAAGGGCCAAGGGGCATGCCCCCTGAGTCTCTTGCTGAGGTGCTCGAGCCGATGCAAAGCCAGATACGGAAAGGGTGCGTCCTGGCGCCCGATGGAGGACAGGCCTTCAAGTCTGCGGCAAAGACGTTGCGTGCTCCAGTCTTGCAGGGTGTCAAGCATGGCAAACGCATCTTCACACCGAAGACCACCTTGGTGGCCAAAGACATGACGAGCAGCACGTGCAAGCACCAAGAAGATCGCCAAGAAGTCACGTGGCAAGTACACCCTTGCAGCTGGCGATAACAGCGCAGAGGGACTCCTGGGCAACATCAAGCATACACTCCGGACCGGGGTTTGGGTTTAGGGTTTCAGGCTTAGGGTTCAGGGTTCGGGGTTGTGGGTTTAGGGTTTAGGGGTTAGGGTTTGGGGTTTAGGATTTAGGGCTTAGGGTTTAGGGTTTACGGTTTCTCGACCCGCAGGAGATCGGGCGGATCCAAGGCAGGCAGGGAAACCCTGTCTTCTGTGCGAGCTCTTAGCGCAGCAGCACTTCTGCGGTCCCCTGGCGTGGCAAGTGTCTTGCGGGCGCATGCCGCGTACAGGCGTGCGCTTGAGACGGGATCTTTGAAGCTGTCGCCGACCCAGGCGTACCTTATCAACAGTATTGGCTGGGTCTGGAAGCGGGGCTGAGTGGACGACGCGTGAAAAAAAGGCGTTTTTGCACCGACAGGTTTTTCAGGCATGAAACGCTTAAAAACCACCGTTCTAAGGGGAATAGCAGCTTCAAGATAACCAAACGGACACATGTTCAACATCCAATTCCAGAGTTCGCCGCGTGCATTGGCGTGAGTCCGGGAACGCACAGAGCCCGGAAAGTACGCGCCTGCGCACTCCAAAGGAGGTAGACCCAAGGCTTCCCGAAACGGCGCGGGCAGGACACCCCATCTCCCCGTAGTAGTAGTAGTAGTAGTAGTAGAGTAGTAGTAGTAGTAGTAGTAGTAGTAGTAGTAGTAGTAGTAGTAGTAGTAGTAGTAGTAGTAGTAAGTAGTAGTAAGTAGTAGTAAGTAGTAGTAAGTAGTAGTCAGTAGTAGTCAGTAGTAGTAAGTAGTAGTAAGTAGTAGTAAGTAGTAGTAAGTAGTAGTAAGTAGTAGTAAGTAGTAGTAAGTAGTAGTAAGTAGTAGTAAGTAGTAGTAAGTAGTAGTAAGTAGTAGTAAGTAGTAGTAAGTAGTAGTAAGTAGTAGTAAGTAGTAAGTAGTAGTAAGTAGTAGTAAGTAGTAGTAAGTAGTAGTAAGTAGTAGTAAGTAGTAGTAAGTAGTAGTAAGTAGTAGTAAGTAGTAGTAAGTAGTAGTAGTAGTAGTAGTAGTAGTAGTAGTAGTAGTAGTAGTAGTAGTAGTAGTAGTAGTAGTAGTAGTAGTAGTAGTAGTAGTAGTAGTAGTAGTAGTAGTAGTAGTAGTAGTAGTAGTAGTAGTAGTAGTGGTCGTAGTAGTAGTAGTAGTAGTAGTAGTAGTAGTAGTAGTAGTAGTAGTAGTAGTAGTAGTAGTAGTAGTAGTAGAAGTAGTAGAAGTAGTAGAAGTAGAAGAAGAAGAAGAAGTAGTAGTAGTAGTAGTAGTGGTGGTACAGGTTCTAGTCCGTAAACCCGACAAGCGCTAGAAACAGCGTGTGATCCCGACCAGGTACTACAAACACAACCACCATTGTGCGAGTTGGTGCCAAGGTCTGCAAACAGCCATGCGCTGCTTTCCGCGTCCAATAGCCCTGAAGTGGCCTCATTGAGTCAGCTGGGTGTGCATAGAGAGCGCATAGATCTACTCCTGTCTTATTTATATTTATATTTACAGACATATCTACACATGCATATCTGCATGCCTACACATACACAGGCTATACAAATATATACATATACACAGATTTGCATAATTACATATATAGATGTGGTCATTTATGTTCTGGTTCCCCTCGCTTCAAGCTACGAAACCACAGTTATTTACGATGTTTTCTATAGTCGTCGAGGCATATCTCGAATGAAGACCGACTGAACCTGAGCGCTTGTTTCTGAAACCGGAATCCGGTTTGGATTCAGTCATTTCTATATAGTGAATTACATTCCTCGCAGTGTCTTTTTCGTACCTTTCTGATGCCAGAACACCAGTTTCAGTTGCATTCTATCTCCCAAAAAGCAAAACCTGAAATCGCACGTATCGCACCCATCTCCTTCGAGAAGCAAACCCCAGAGCAGGAGCGTTGGGATGTTAAGCCCCCAATAAGCAACCTTTTGGGGTGGTTTTGCTTATGCTGGGATGTCAACCATCTCCCCCCCGATGGGCAAAACCTGGTCGCATAGTTTGCCTCTGCTGTGCTGCATATAACGAAGCATCTTTCGAGCAACACCCATCTCCAAAGCAAAACCCGAAAACGGGAGTTATTTCGCTTATGTTTCCCCTAATATATTGTGTTGGGGTGTCAAGCATCTTCCCTCCCCCCCCCAAGTAAGCAAAACCTAAAATCGGTGCTGTTTTGCTTATGTTTTATCTAACAGGTCGTGCTGGAATTTCACACATCTCCCCCCAATAAGCAGAGCCTAAAACAGAAGTTATTTCGGTCATGTTTCTCTCCAGTATGTCCTCTTGGGGTTCGCTTCTAACAAGGAGTGCAGAACTTGACACGTCGTCTTTGGGTTTCGGATGCATTTCTTTTTGCTTTGCCAGCTGAGCCTGTTTGCGACATGCAAGTGAGATGCGCTTCTTATTCCTTGGTGTCCATGGTGACGGGACTGCTTCTGTTCGATGAGAGAAATTCAATCATCTTTCCTCTCACGTCCCACATCTTCTGGCATCTGCGCCAGCATTGAACCCTAAATCCTAAACCCTAAACCCTGAACCCCAAACCTCAAGCAGGGCTCGATGGGAAAATGGAGTTGGGATTCTGGGGCCTTTGACCAAGCTTGCTTTCTTCAAGCCACGTAGGCAGAGCATCTTGCAAGGTCATGGTCTGTTTCGGGGTTTAGGGTTTGGGGTGTAGGGTTTTGGGTTCAGGGCTCAGGGTTTAGGGTTAGGGGTTGAACGTTTACAGGAGAATACGCACGTTCGGTTATGATTCTATTACCTACTTATTGTATCAGGTGAAAGATTTATAGTCATTATGTCAGACACCTGAGGCTTGGATTGGTCAAAATTTTAGGTTGTTCTCGAGCCGGCTCGACAAAACTCGATTTTTTTTGCCGACCAGGGCCACAAAATTCGAGCCGGCTCGGAAAAACCCAAAGAAACCCGAAATCCCCAAACTGCCCCAAACCATGCCCTCAAGACGAAAAACAAAAAAAAAACAGAAACCGTGCCCCCCCAGGTCTGATTCAACATCTCAGCTTTCTCGAGCCGGCTCGAGAAAACTGGAGTTTTTCACCTGAGGGGGTCCGGAAACTGGAGCCGGCTCGAAGGGTTTAGGGTTTAGGGTTTTGGGTTTGGGTTTAGGGTTTAGGGTTTAGGGTTTAGGGTTTAGGGTTTAGGAAAACCCGAAATCCCAGAAACCATGCCCCTCAGGCCTTGATGGGTCAGAGTTTTTTAGCATTTTGGAGCCGGCTCGAAAAAAAACAAAATCTTAGCCCGCCAGGGCGAGCCGGCTCAAGAGAACTCGAAAAATGCAAAGTCCAGTAACGGCGCTCCCAGGCTTGTTGACCTTTCCTTGGGGGTGGGGGGATTTGGCTTTTGTCCACTCGCCACCCCGCAGTCCGCAGTTTTGATGTCCTGACAGCGCGCTTTCCCGGAGTCATGTCCATTTTGGCATGGCTTGACGTCTCTTATTTCTTTGGCTAGTATTGCTACTGCTTCTGCTGTTTCATTGTTTTTTTGTATTTTTATCTTACTACTATGACTATGATAGTTTTTATTTCCATGCTTGTGAGTATTGCGATTGCTACTTTTTTTACTACTACTTGCATTGCTTTGTAATTGCGATTGCTACCGTTATTACTACTACATGCATTGCTCTGACAGAATAAGAACCATACTAGTAGTACTGAGCCATCATTTCTTCGTTCTTAGCATACACACATCCATAGCAATTATAGTAAAGCCATAACAGTCCTAATTAAAATATGCTCCGGGTCTGTCCCGGATGCGATACTCAATACTAGCATTACTTTTGTCAGCACAAGAATATTCATAATACGGGTGTAGCCATCCTCTTAATGATCTTAGTAGAAGGATCTAATAAAATTTTCAAATGAAGGGGTATGGGTTTGGGGTATGGTGAGTTATTCTTAGAAAGGAAGATTTAGTGCGCTCAAAACTTGCTCAAGACTTACAGGCCTAGGGTTTGGGGTGTAGGGTTTACGCTAATGACGTCCCATCCGCGAACCCTTATGCCCTGAGCCCTGAACCCTTTCTTAGGGCTAAACCCTAAACCCTAAACCCTAAACCCTAAACCCTAATAACTCTGGAAGCCTCTGAGCCCGATAAGGTGCAAATGGCAACCGGCATACACTTGGAAGTACACGCCTCCCTGCCGCGGCTGTAAAAAATGAGGCAGGGCACTTAGGGTTTAGGGTTTAGGGTTTAGGGTTTAGGTTTAGGGTTTAGGGTTTAGGGTTTAGGGTTTAGGGTTGAGGGTTGAGGGTTGAGGGTTGAGGGTTGAGGGTTGAGGGTTGAGGGTTGAGGGTTGAGGGTTTAGAAATGAGGCAGGGCGCCTTGCCACTGTCAGGGTGGTTATGGGTTTAGGGTTTGGGGTTTGGGGTGTAGGGTTTAGGGTTTTAGGACGCAAGTTATGGGGCCAGGGGTGATTCTGGGCATAGACCCTAAAAAACCCTGAACCCTGAACCCTGAACCCTAAACCCTAAACCCTAAACCCTAAAACCTAAACCCTAAACCCTGAACCCTAAACCCTAAACCCTAAACCCTAAACCCTAAACCCTAAACCCTAAACCCTAACCCTAAAAAGGGACTTGGCCAAGTCTCGACTCTTTCTGCTTTTTTTTTGGCTTTTCTGACAGGTTGGAGGCATAGGGGGGTTCGGGTTTAGGGTTTATAGGGTTTAGGGTTTAGGGTATTGTATAGGGTTTAGGGTTTAGGGTTTAGGGTTTAGGGTTTAGGGTTTAGGGTTTAGGGTTTAGGGTTTAGGGTTTAGGGTTTAGGGTTTAGGGTTTAGGGGACTAGGGTTCTATGATGTAAAGGCTTCCGCTCCCCCCCCCCCTTCCCGAAATCTGAAGCACTGAGGGTGGGTTCAGGGTGCTAGGGCTTAGATGTAGGTTTGTTTGAGTTCCCCGGCATATGCAGGAGAAGAGCCAAAGGAACGGCCGCCGATCTTACAGCATCAATTTTGAGCCTTTTGATGGATTTTGATATCCGCTGTGCGTGTGCAGCCGCGTGCCAGGAATCAAGTGCCCTAAACCCTAAACCCTAAACCCTAAACCCTAAACCCTAAACCCTAAACCCTAAACCCTAAACCCTAAACCCTAAACCCTAAACCCTAAACCCTAAGCCCTAAACCCTAAACCCTAAACCCTAAACTTAGGGCTTCGGGATTCGGCTTTGCCAACACACCCCTAAGCCAGAAACTCTAAACCCCAAAGTTTCAAAATGCACCCTAAACCCTAAACCCTAAACCCTAAACCCTAAACCCTAAACCCTAAACCCTAAACCCTAAACCCTAAACCCTAAACCCTAAACCCTAAACCCTAAACCCTAAACCCTAAACCCTAAACCCTAAACCCTAAACCCTAACCACTAAACCCTAAACCCTAAACCCTAAACCCTAAACCCTAAACCCTAAACCCTAAACCCTAAACCCTAAACCCTAAACCCTAAACCCTAAACCCTAAACCCTAAACCCTAAACCCTAAACCTCAACTGCCAAGCCTTGGCGACCCAGACTCTTAACCTCCAGTCTGTGCGTTTAGGGTCGGGTTTAGGGTTTGGTGTTTAGGGTTTAGGGCTGAAAAAACCCAGGCTGACTGATTCATGACCCTCAGCCCCGAAAACTGTGAACCTCAAACCCTAAACCCCAAACCTCATATGGGTATTTCCCCAAATAAGGGTACCATTCGGAACCCCTTTTTAAGGGTTTAGGGTTTAGGGTTTAGGGTTTAGGGTTTAGGGTTTAGGGTTTAGGGTTTAGGGTTTAGTGGCTGGAGGGTGGCTGGGGAAGCCTTGTTGGGTTGGCAAGTTAGGGTCTTCGGGTTGAGTGCCTTTGGGGTTTAGGGTTAGGGTTTAGGGTTTAGGGTTGAGTGCCTTTTGGGGTTTAGGGTTTAAAAAGGGTGGTTGCACGGACCCTTAACACAGTCCCTTGGGTTGTATAGCGTTTTTGAGGGTTTTTTTTGTAAGGGATCATGCAACTACCCTAAGAGTTTAGGGTTTGCAAGGTTTTTGGTTCAGGGTTGAGCACTTTGCGGCTTTTGCTCGCTCTGCTTTGCGGAGCCTTCATTGCCTTAGAATGAACAAGTGAATGAACGAATGAACGCATGAATTACGCGCATAGACGAAACGTGTGAGTGATTGACCAAAAAATGTATGTTTTAGACGGGCCTTATTATAAGTACTAACTGGCCCGTAAATTTCCTATTAAAATGTAAGTGAAAGATCATTAGAAGAAGATTCCAACAATTAAAATGAAAAACAAAGGAAGCGACACAACTTTTCTTATTTCGATCGCTCGCTTGTTCATTGCATTCACTGTGCTCACGCCTTTATTATTATTACGAGCCCCTGGGGTTTTATACGAAAGATAAGAGTGAAACAAATGAATCCCCTCTTTTGGTCAGCTAGTTCGCAGGCTTCTTCAGGAACTAGCCCGTTTACTTCTATCCCAGTGATAGGTCCTCGCAGAAACCCTATAGAATAAAGGTAAAAAGGGCCATAATTAGTACATTCATAGTGGGACCCCTTTTTGCGTTCATTAAATTCATGCATTTCGTGCACTTATTTCGGTTACAAATGCATTCATTTAATTTTCTTCACTCGTAATAATAAGGATATGAAGCAATTGCTGGTCCACCCTTGCATTAGGCTTTTCGGGTCATGTGCTACCTAGCTGATTGAAACGAAAAGTCGGATCCTCAAACTATCACAGGACTAGTCACAAGCCATGGGAACAGGGACCGAAGGGGCTCTGCGGCGTAGGCGACGCAACATTGTCGTGACCTGTGGGTTTACGATTTGCGTTATGTACCCTTGCATGAAGTATTGGTATGAAACAGAAGATGCTGCACTGTACTAGGCCAGACTATTTGAAGCACTGGACCCTAAACTTCAGATTTGCAACCCATCAGGTATAGCTTTTGGGGCTTGCACGGGCGGCACGCACGTCAAACCACAAACTTTGCGGCATGCCATTTTAGTTCGTTCGCGGGCAAGTGCGTGTGACAGGCCCTCAACCCTAAACCCTAAACCCTAAACATCTCAAGAAGCTTCACAAAGCTTGTGTCGCACATGCCGGGCTCAAAGGTAAGCCCGAACCTTGGCCGCGCTAGCAACCGTGTGACGGCCTGATGGCTTCGCTAGGATGCCTAGTACAAGGAGGGGCCCCTTAGGGTTTGGGGTTTAGGGTTTAGGGTTTTAGGGTTTAACTATACTAACTGTAGTTACGGGACTTCTAACCTAATTTTGGATCCTTGTTCACTGCAGTGCTGGGCCCATCAAAGCCGCGGAACGTAGGATGCTTATTCCTAGGTAGGATAAGGGGGGCCCTTAAAAGGGAACCCTTCTTAACCCTCTTCTGGCTCTCTTAAACAGGGACCTTATTCAGAGGGTCAATTTCCCCAGGGTCCCCCTAATCCTATCTCCTACTTATAACCCAATTTAGGGCTCTTATAACTCTACTGATAACTAGGGGGCCCCCTCCTTGCACTGCAGTGCCCCTTTTCTCTGCTTTATGGTTAGGATACCTTATAATGACTTTTTAGGGTTTAGGGTTTAGGGTTTAGGTAGGGTTTAGGGGTTTTTAAACCCCTTCAAGCAAAACAGGCACCCTGTTTGTTCTGGGCTTGTTGAGCACCCTAAAACCTAAACCCTATACCCTAAACCCCAAATCGTTCCAAGCCTCCGGCTGAACGAGGCAAAAGAACAAGAGCGGTTCAGGGGTTCGGGGGTTTAGGGGTTCAGGGGTTTAGGGTTTTCGGGTTTAGGGGTTTCGGGTTTAGGGTTTAGGGGTTGGGTTCAGGATGTAGGCTCTACGTTTTTGTCTACCCAATCCCAAAAGAGAATCTGTAGGCTCAGGCTCATCCCTATAGAGGCTGTCCTAATTCAAAGCATGCCGGCTCAAAAGCCTATGAGCATGAGGTGCAATTTCACCTTCCGTTCCTCCAGCCAGAGCTTGCTTGAGACACTGCTTAAGGTTTAGGATGCTCAAGGTTTAGGGTTTAGGGTTTAGGGTTTAGGGTTTAGGGTCTTGGGTCTTGGGTTTAGGGTCTTGGGTTTAGGGTTTAGGGTTTAGGGTTTAGGTTGGGTCATGGTTTGTGGATAGGATTGGGTCCTGTCAATCCCTAAACACAGGCTGGGAAAGGGGGTGTCAGGGGGAAGTGTTTGGGGTGCGCAGGAAGGAGGTAGGGAACGGTAGGCGGGGGTGGGTTGGGGAAGAGATAGAGCGACGAAGCTGGCTTGGTGGGGGGGGGGGGGGAGGGGGGGAGGGGGGGAGGGGGGGGAGGGGGGGGGGGGGGGGGGGAGGGGGGGAGGGGGGAGGGGGTGGAGGGGGGGGGAGGGGGGGGAGGGGGGGTTTGCCCGAGCACCTAAACCCTAAACCCTAAACCCTAAACCCAAGACCCTAAACCCAAGACCCAAGACCCTAAACCCTAAACCCAAGACCCTAAACCCCAAACCCCAAACCCAAACCCCAAACCCCAAACCCCAAACCCCAAACCCCAAACCCCAAACCCCAAACCCCAAACCCCAAACCCCAACCCCCCAACCCCAAACCCCAAACCCCAAACCCCAAACCCCAAACCCCAAACCCCAAACCCCAAACCCCAAACCCCAAACCCCAAACCAAACCCTAACCCTAAACCCTTAGCCCTTAAGCCGCTAGGGCTGCTGGAAGTGCACGTGAATTTCCTGCCCAAGTGGATCCTGTCCGCCCTCAATAGCAGGAGCGGGCTTGTTCGTCCTGCACCGCCCTGGGACACAAGGAGGGGCCCCCCTAGTCATAAGTAGAATTACAAGAACCCTAAATTGGGTTATAAGGATCTTAAGTGAGGTTATAAGTCCCTTAACTGCAGTTAGTAAGGGGGAAGCTGGCGATGTAGCTTCCTGGCCCCCCCCCCCCTACCCCCCCTGCACCCTCCTCTGGCCCCCCCTCCTGCCCCTCATCCCGCCTCGCTGGCCCTTCCTGACCTCTGCCGGGCACTCTGGGCACCGAATGAAGGTTTGAGGATACTTCCGCCTGCCATCCGAGGGCTGCAAAAGGGAAGCTCAGGGTTTAGGGTTTAGGGTTTAGGGTTTAGGGTTCAGGGCTTAGGGTTTAGGGTTCAGGGCTTAGGGTTTAGGGTTTAGGGTTTAAGGTTCGGGTCTGGGCTTGCCGTCGCGCTTTTGACAGGGGACGCCTACCGACAAACCTGGCCGTAAACCCCGGGGAGCGACCTGGGCACTCCGCTGGGTGGCTCGACCGTGGCGCCATTTCGCACTCGGTTTCTTCCAGAAACCTTGGGTTGTTCTGAGAAATATCCCCCAAACCCTAAACCCTAAACCCTAAACCCTCAAACATCCTGGAGGGCGCGGGACTCCGAATTGTTTCAAGTGAGTGGCCCAAGTGTTCCAAGAGTCCCAGGAGATCCGAGTGAGCTAGTTTAGGGTTTAGGGTTTAGAGTTTAGGGTTTAGGGTTTAGGGTTTATCGTCTACTAGGATGCCCAGTAGTGCCCTTATTCCCTTTTTTCGGGGATAGTTTCCCTTATAAACCCCTGTAAGCAAAAAAGGGTGCCCTTTTTAAACCTGGGTTACTGGGCATCCTAGTCTATTAGTTGCTTAAGAACCCCCCCCAAAAAAAAAATGAAACTATTTTTCCTCATAAGGGGCAAGATAGGGATTACTATTTTCCATTTTCGGGGTACCTTATAAGGGCAATTTAGGGATTATTACATTCTTTTTTTGGGGGGTCCAAGTGTTCCCCAAGGGGGCCCAGGTGTCCAGCAGTGTCCCAAGTGTCTTGAACACTAAACCCTGAACCCTAAACCCTAAACCCTACACCCTAACATCTGAAGTGACCAATGGTCCCCTGAACATCTTCGATAGGGGGAGTTCATTCTGGGTAGAGCTTTGTGAGTCGTTTACGGATTTCCGTTCTCCTGTCGTTTGTTGTGCTTGGGTGCGTCGTAGTTTCGTCTTGTTTTTGTTTTGTGTTATCGGGATGGCCTCCAGCAAGTTCTGTCCGTCTCTGCGAAAACCCTAAACCCTAAACCCTAAACCCTAAACCCTAAACCCTGAGTGGGCACTCCAGAGATTTGCTTTGGGGGATATGGGTTTCTCGGGGCGCGGGGGGTGGGGGGGGGGGGGGGCTGGTCGGCATTCTCTTCCTTAGAATCCGTCGTCATAAAGAGCAACTAGGATATTATGCATATCTGTATATAAAACTGGACCCCCTTGGTATTCTTAGGTCGGCGCTCTCTTCTCTGGAATGTCATGAAGAACAGCTCTCACCTGCATAAAAATCTGCTACAGCTAGATTCGTGGACCCCCCTGTATTCTTAACCTTGGTAAGGAACCCAGCTGTTGGGATTTGAGGGCGCCGTTGAGCTTCATCTTGTCTTTGGTGTGTCGTTTCTGCTACTACTCAGGGCCTTAAAGACCGTGTATTGTGCACAAAAATAGATATCGAGCATGCCCTACACCCAACACCATAAAGCCCGGAAACGCGAAACCCCAAACCCTAAAAGAGTACACCCCTTTGAGACTCTAAGCCGCCCTGAGGAGCCATTTGGCCCAAGAGGATTTGACCGCCCCCATCCAACGAGGCGGTTGGGGAGTTCATTCTAGCTATTTGGCGCAAGACTGCCTGACGCCTTCCTCCCTCGAGGCGGGCTTGGGGAGTTCATTCGGGCTAGAGCTGGGTTCTTCGTGAGTCGTTTAGGGGTGAGGGTTTAGGGTCTAGGGGTTTAGGGTGTAATGTTAACGTCGCTTTAATAAACCCCCCCCCCCAAATCTTGTTTTGGTCCCCGGGGTTTGGACGGGTCAAAAAAAAGAGAGGGTGTCAATAATGAGGATTCTGGGGTCTGGGGTCTGCGGTCTGGGGGTCTAAAGGTTTTAAGTAAGGAAACCTGGCTTTAATATGCTTTAATGAGATCTCTGGCGGCTTCCTGAATTCCAGGACCCGAAGGCAGAAGTCTTAAGCTTCAGGGATTCTTGCCTTGAGACTTGGACCAGGACCCGAAGCCTGAAGTCTTGAGCTTAAGGGTTCTTGTCTTGAGACTTACAGGCAGCCATTTTAACTTGAGGCTTGCTTGGTTCCCCCCCCCCCCTCGCCGAAATTATTATTGCCACCCATTTACTATTGTCATTTTGGAGGCCCATAAGGGGCACCCTTTCCGGACTTGTTTTCGAGCCCCGGCGGATAAGGATTTTAGTAAAGAAACCTTGATTTCAGACCTCTGGCGGTTTCCTGAATTCCAAGACCCGAAGGCTGAAGTCTTCAGCTTCAGGGACTCTTATCTGAAGCTTTAGAGGAACACCTGCTCCTCTGAAGAAAGAGGCCTGAAGCAGCAGTTTCTCGCAGCTCTGGAGCTGCAGCAATCTCAAGAGGCACCTGCTTCTCTGAAGAAACAGGCCTGAAGCAGCAGTTTCTCGCAGCTCTGGAGCTGCAGCAATCTCAAGAGGCACCTGCTTCTCTGAAGAAACAGGCCTGAAGCAGCAGTTTCTCGCAGTTCTGGAGCTGCAGCAATCTCGCAAGACAAGCAATCTCAAACGAGATCTGCTTCTCTAGATCCTCGGAGCTCGAAAAGTATTCTCTGCAAGTAAAATTTCGGATTCCTGGCCGGCCAAATATTACTGTTGTCACCCCATTATTATTTTTACCGGACCCCCCTATATGGACTTGTTTACACACATCGGCCCGAAAACCTCCCGTAATGGAAAGTAGTCTTCGGCTGAGCCCCTCTGGCCCGGCGAATATTACAGTTGCCACCCCATTTATAGATGTGAGGTTAACATTAAGGTTTGCCGTTCCCCTATCGTTAGTTCTGCTTTGGTGCGTTGTGATCAGGATTGTCGTCTGGGTTTTTATCGGGATGGTGATCTGTTGCGGGGTCTGCGCCCCAGGGATACTCACCGGGAAGTCCTGTCGGTCTCTGCGAGATTCTCCGGCAAAGGGGCACTCCAGAGAGTCACTTTGCGGGATATGGGTTTCTCGGGGGGTCGGCACCCTCTTCTTCCGAATCCGTCGTCATAAAGAGCAACTATCAGATTATGCATACCTGTATAAAAGACTGCTAAAGCAAGATTCGTGGACCCCCTTGTATTCTTAGCCTTGGTAAGGAACTTGTCTTTGGTGTGTCGTCTCCGCTACTACTCAGGGCTTTATAAGATTGGGTTTAGGGTTTAGGGTTGAAGTCCCCTTTGAAAGGCAACTGGCATTGGGACTTTTTGGCGCAGCAGGGTCCGGTCCAAGGTTTAGGGGTTTCGGGTTTAGGGTTCAGGGGGCTTTAGGGTTATGTACCAGGTTTTTGCACAATACACAGAAACCCTAAACCCTAAGCCCTAAGCCCTAAGCCCTAAGCCCTAAACCCTAAGCCCTAAGCCCTAAACCCTAAACCCTAACCCTAAACGGCTCTTTCTCGCTTCCCCCCTGATTCTCAGTCGGGAATGCCCTATTTTCTCCTTTACAGGGAATATATAGGGGGTTCAGGGTACCTCATTCCCTCATTCCCTACTAAGAACCAGTAAGTCACCTAAACCCTAAACCCGAAACCCTAAACCCTACTTAGTCTTCTCATCTCCAGCCCGGGACGAATCCACCATCCCGTGTTGTTGACGGAGGCGCAATGACATCGAGGGGCTGTTTGCAAGTTGTAGCCGGAATCTTGCTGCTCCTGGCTCCATCTGTGGCTAGGCTGCAAGAAGCTACGAGGCCTAGGACTTCTAGGAGGTTCACGGTACTTTATTAACCAATTATAGTTGTACTTAGAACTGTACTTATAACCATATTGGGGCACTTAAGGGGCTTAGAAGTGGGTTCTATCTAAGTACAGATAGAACCATATTAGGGCACTTAAGGGGCTTAATTATAAGTGGGTTCTAAGTACAGAAAGAATTGGCTAATGAGTACCATGAACCATCAAGTAGGACTGGTACAGTAAACCCAAAGCACTGAATCCTAAGATCAAAACCTCCGGGCATGTGAGTGCTGGCAACGCCACCCAACCCCGCCGCCCTCAGCCCAAGTAGGGGGGGTTGGTTTAGTATTTAGGGTTTAGGATTTAGGGTTCAAGGTTTAGGGTTTGGACAGGAACTGGTGGAAGCAAGACCAAGACAGGCATGAGGTCGAAGGCTCAAAGCCTTTTGCCTTTGAGAACCCTAGATCCCAAACGGGTTCGCGAAATCCAAAGCTGTGGTAACTTTGGCGTCGTTTGGACGTGCTCTGGATCCATTGGAATGCTCTGACCTCTCCACGTTGCCTCTCATGGTCTCCTTACTGGGCAATATTGGGATCATTTGTATTACGAAAACATACGTACAGAATCCGATTCAGTCCTGCGCACTTGCTGCTCACAAAACGGCGCATTCCCGCGCACATGTTTCTTGGAAGTGGAACCCCAATACGAGCAGTAGTGATGACAACTTCCAAAGCCCCAAGGTTTCTGGATAGAGGGACCTGTTTTTGGCAGAATCTGCTTGTAGGCTTTCTAAGCTGTCAACCCTAAACTGAGCCCTGTCGTGAATCCATCGTCGGGAGGTCCAACTTCCCACGAGAAACAAGGGCCCTGAACCGGTACCCGAGCCCAGCTTGCCAAGAGCCCCTTAACCGCAGGACTGTGCCGTAAACCTGGGGTCCTGGAAGAATCCTATCAGGTGTAGACTCCTTTTGTCATGGGTCATTGGTCACCTTCACCTGCGGACCCTCGAACGCTAAGCACAAGCTTGCAAGGCAGTCTGCAGCGGACCGGATGGGTGCAAGTCGCCCTCATGCGATTCCGGCGAATCCACGTTGCTACAGCGCAGCCTTGGACATCTAGCCCTCAAGGCTTCTCTGGGATCTCGAGAAAATCAACCCACAGCCTGCTTGGGAGCAGTCTTAGGGTAGGTACATGGTCCCTTACCATGGTACTTGGAGGAACCTTCTACGCCCTGTAAAACCCAAAGGCACATATCTCAAAACCCTTAACCTTAAAGAAGGCCAGGGACCATAACCCTAAACCCTAAGAACTAAACCCGAAAACCCTAAACCCTAACCCTAACCCTAAACCCACGGGACCATATTAGGGGTGCATGCAACTTTGCTTTGGGGTTTGGGGGCTAAGGGCTTCCGAAATCCACAGCTCGCAACCTCTCAGACCAGGCCCGAGACCCCTCGGCTTAGGAATTTAGGGTTTAGGCTTTGGGGTTTGGGGTTTAGGGTTTAGGGTTTAGGTTTATTTCAGTGGACCAAGCAGGTTACCAGACTGCGGGGACTTACAAGCGGGGTCGTATTCCCGGCCCTTCCCGTGTTTTGCCTACCTATAGGCTGCAGCATCCAGAACCATTAATTAAGCCTTTGGTCTTAAGCCCTAAACCCTAAACCCTAAACCCTAAAACCTAAGCCCTAAACCCTAAACCCTTAACGGCCTGGTGCAAGTGCATTTGAAGTGGATGCAGGAAAAGCTGGAGGCTTTCGAGGCCCTCATGGTTGTCCCAGCCTCAGATGAAGGGAGTCCATCCCTGGCGGAGAATGCTGACCCTTAAGCCTAACCCTATATGGGGGTTTACGAAAAGGGACCCTGGGTTCCGGGGTTGTTTGGGGTCGGGTGCTGTTTCAAGGGGTCCGCCGCTGGATGGCTCGCGGATCACGACTCTATGAGGATCACACGTCATTCGGGGTGCTACACGACGGCACTTCTGCAGTGTGGAGCACAGGGTTTTCTCCCAAACGTGGTTTTCCCTGTGCCCCCATATTCTTAATTTGTGCTTTTGGGAGCACATGCCTCCTAATAGGACTCCCTTCTCATAAGGACCCTAATAAGGTACCTTAAGTTTCGCAAAACAACATTTTGACAACTCCACAGAACTGCAAAAATCTGGCGCGGCCCGAAATCTAACGCTTCCTTTCGCCTGGCTGAACGAGACCGCTTCCGCCAGAAGAGCCCAGTACTGTACCTCTGAACTGAGGAGTAGACCCAAAATCATATTGAGGAGCCCGGTCGGGGGGGGGGGTGGGGCGGGCATTTAAGCAGTTCTCCGGGTCTCCCTCTTTTCCGCAAAGACTGTTATCGCAAAAATACGAGGGCCAATGATAGGTACTTGAAGAAGCGGCGTAACTTGGCGCCAGCAGTGTGGCAGTCTCTTGCACGTTGCATGCCTGCGACGAGGGCAACTTCCTTCCAGATTCGGACGTATGCCCGGATCCGCCTTTCGCCGACAACACTCAGCTCCCTGGGCCGCACATGGCACAAGCATGTAGCCCCAAGTAGCCCCAAACCGTCACAAACCCCAAAGACCATAAGCACCCGACCCACACACTCCTTGCCTCATGTTGCACAGTGATGAAGGCATGTTGCGACCTGTGCACCCACATGGTTTGCACGAGCTCCTGCGGGGTTTTGGCCTTACGGAATCTCTGGAATCGCAGGTGCAAATCGACGTCCTCAGACTGCCCTGACTTCTCAAGTGGAGCTATGCCAGACAGCTGTTGGTTCAACGGCGGCACCAATCCATGTACTGCAGGACTCTCCCTGGTAGCCCGTTTCCTTTTTTCACAAGGGTTTTGAGCTTTTTCAGGGTGACCCGTGTAATGCAGCTTGAGGTAGTTGAGGACTCAACGTCCAGTGCTTTCTCTTGGGTATACCCGCCTGGTACCGCCGGCCTTTATTGCTGAACCCCAAAACCCTAAACACTAAACCCCTTATCAGAGTGGACCATGAGGAGGAAACATCACCAACGTCAGTGGTGTTACGGGCAAGACCAACTACCCGCCCGAAAACCGGACGGTGTGCCTCGACGTCCCAGCAGGCGTGTGCCCCACAACGATCTGCACCGCGGCCGGGCATGGTTGGGTTTAGGGTTTAGGGTTTAGGGTTTAGGGTTTAGGGTCTAGGGTCTAGGGTCTAGGGTCTAGGGTCTAGGGTCTCGGGTTTAGGGTGTAGGGTGTAGGGTTCTGGGTTTAATTAGGGTTTAGGGTTTAGGGTTTGGGTGCATATCCAGGGTGCAGTCGATGTTGTGGCACTGAGGCAACAAGGGAGGGCCCTTGGCCCAATGCTACAGCGCTGGTGATCCAATCCAGACTTGCTGGAACCCAGACAACACCGGAACCAACAACTCAGATCAGATCATTTGTGAGGATTGGGTGGAGAACACAACGTTCTGCTTCGTCAGTACCAGCAGAAACCGAGGGGGCAACATTGCCGCGGTGAGCAATTTTGCTATTCAGTGGGACTGCTGCAGCACCACCACCACCACAACAACAACCACAACCACCACAACCACAACGACCACCACCACCACCACCACCACCACCACCACCACAACCACCACAACCACCACAACCACCACAACCACCACAACCACCACAACCACCACAACCACCACAACCACCACAACCACCACAACCACCACAACCACCACAACCACCACAACCACCACAACCACCACAACCACCACAACCACCACAACCACCACAACCACCACAACCACCACAACCACCACAACCACCACAACCACCACAACCACCACAACCACTACAACCACAACCACAACCACAACCACCCACCACCACACACACACCACAACCACCACAACCCCACAACAACCAACCACAACACACAACCAACCACCACCAACCACCACAAACAACCACAACCACAACCACAACCACAACCACAACCACAACCACAACCACAACCACAACCACAACCACAACCACCCACAACGACAACCACCACGACCACCACCACCCACAACCACAACCCACCACCACGACCACCACCACCACCACCACCACCACCACCACCACCACCACAACCACCACCACCACCACCACCACCACCACCACCACCACAACCACAACCACCACCACCACCACCACAACCACAACCACAACCACAACCACAACCAAACAAACCACAACCACCACAACCACCACAACCACCACACAACCACCACAACCACCACAACCACCACAACCACCACAACCCACAACACAACCACCACAACCACGACGACCACCACCACAACCACGACCACCACCACCACCACCACCACCACGACCACGACCACGACCACGACCACGACCACGACCACGACCCGACGACCACGACCACGACGACCACCACCACAACCACAACCACAACCACACCACACCACCCCACCACCACCACCACCACCACCACCACCACCACCACCACACCCACCACCCACCACCACACCACAACCACAAAACCACAACCACAACCACAACCACAACACACACAACACAACACAACCAACAACAACAACAACAACAACAACAACAACAACAACAACAACAACCACAACCACAACCACAACCACAACCACAACCACAACCACAACCACAACCACAACCACAACCACAACCACAACCACAACCACAACCACAACCACAACGACAACCACCACGACCACCACCACGACCACAACCACAACCACAACCACCACCACGACCACCACCACCACCACCACCACCACCACCACCACAACCACCACCACCACCACCACCACCACAACCACCACCACCACAACCACAACCACCACCACCACAACCACAACCACAACCACAACCACAACAACAACCACAACCACCACAACCACCACAACCACCACAACCACCACCACCACCACCACCACCACCACCACCACCACCACCACCACCACAACCACAACCACAACCACAACCACAACCACAACCACAACCACAACCACAACCACAACCACAACTACAACCACAACCACAACCACAACCACAACCACCACAACAACAACCACAACCACAACCACAACCACAACCACAACCACAACCACAACCACAACCACAACCACAACCACAACCACAACCACGACAACAACCACAACGACTACTACCACCACCACAACCACAACCTCGACTACTACCACAACCACAACCACAACCACCACCACCACCACCACCACCACCACCACCACCACCACCACCACCACCACCACAACCACAACCACAACCACAACCACAACCACAACCACAACCACAACCACAACCACAACCACAACCACAACCACAACCACAACGACCACCACCACAACCACAACCACAACGACCACCACCACAACCACGACGACCACCACCACCACCACCACGACCACGACCACGACCACGACCACCACCACCACCACCACCACCACCACCACCACCACCACCACCACCACCACCACCACCACCACCACCACCACCACCACCACCACCACCACCACCACAACCACCACAACCACCACAACCACCACAACCACCACAACAACCACGACCACCACGACCACCACGACAACCACCACTACGACTACAACCACCACTACAACCACAACCACAACCACCACTACAACCACCACCACCACCACCACCACAACCACCACCACAACCACCACCACAACCACCACCACAACCACCACCACAACCACTACCACAACCACCACAACAACCACAACCACCACCACAACGACCACGACGACCACCACGACGACCACGACCACCACCACTACCACCACCACCACTACAACCACCACAACAACTACCACCACCACCACAACCACCACCACAACCACAACAACAACCACAACCACAACCACAACCACAACCACAACCACCACAACCACCACCACCACCACCACCACCACCACCACCACAACCACAACCACAACCACAACCACAACCACAACCACAACCACAACCACAACCACAACGACCACCACCACCACAACCACAACCACAACCACAACCACAACCACCACCACAACAACCACCATACCCACTACCACAACGAACGGAGGACCCACAACAGCTCCCGACGTGACTACCACCACAACCGCAGCCGCCAGCACCACCACGAAGAAGCCGTACTATTATTCCCCGTACGGGTATGACTATAGTGGCAGGCTCGGCGTTATCAAACATCACGATGCAGCCGCTTGTTGTTGTGTATCTTGTGCCCAGGACTAGCAAAAGGTGCTTTCAAATTCCGAAAGGAGTAGGTCTTTTCAGGAGCCTTAGGTTTAGGGTTAGGGCTTACGGTTCCGGATGGGGACGTTTCTACCCCCTAAAAAACATGCTTGTGTGTTTGAAGCTTCGGGGGTTGTTTCTGTGGCAAGACGAAGAGAACCCAACGGTTCAGCGTGGGCTCAGGGAGTCATCGGGCTACTCAGTCGACAGGGGGCTCCGAGAGGGTTGGCCCACTAGCCCACCTTTGTTCAACTGCTACCACGCAGCGGTCATGGAAGATTTCTCGCAGTAGGCGAGCCGAAGTCGCCCGGACCCAGGATATGCAGCCTGGCATTGTTTGGAAGCCAAAATCGACGGGCGTTTGGGGCACAACTACCCCAGCAGGCAACACACCCTTCGAAAAACGTCGGAACATTGCTTGGGGGACATCGGATTCGCCGATGACACCGCGCTACCTCACGCCGACCTTTGCTTGCGTGACTTTGGCCGATTGGTGTGAAAAACTGAACAGGAATAAAACCGAGGGACTAAGGCTTCAGGTCCCTCCTCGCGCAGACACGGACATCCGCTACTTGGGTGAAACTGAGACCGTCAGGCATTTGGGTGCATGTTAAACGAGGGGGCAAAATTCGACAAATAGCCCATGCCTGGCATTTCGGCTCTAGGCCACGCCCCAGTCAAATGCCCTTGGCCATACGGGTCAAACTCACGAAAGCAGTGCTCATGCCCGCCATCACCTGTTTCGGTCGGTCGCGGCAATGGAACCAGGAACACTTACACAGGTTACAACGAGTGGTGCGCCGAGCGGTCCATCGCTGCTTCAACGTCCGTCCGCAATGGATGCAACAACATCATGTCAAGCGCCGGGATATGGCGGCTTTCGTGGGGTGGGAGCCAGTGGAGGCCACTTTAGGGCGCCGGTGTCTGAATTGGCTTGGCCATGTGGCGAGAATGAAAAAGGAGGAACTGCCCAAACTGGCACTATGTGGATGGTGGTCCGGCCACAAGGTTCAACAACGCCCTAAGTTCTGACAGCAGCAATGGCTCCAGTACCTTCTGGCCCAGATCAAAACAAGTGAGCTGGACTGGTTTCGGTTGGCCCAAGATCGTGAGGCCTGGCGACAAGTAGTGGCGGAGACATACCCAGCACCAGCAATGATGCCGGCGAAAAGAGCAAAGGTCAACCAATGGAGGCCCCATAGGGCCTTACCGCCGCTAGTTAAGCAGACGCGCCAGCGTGGGTTAAAGCCGCGCTCGGATACTAACCTGTTCCAGTGCCCGCTCTGCCCACAGGGATTTGACAAGAGCAACTCGCTCGTGGCGCATTACGTATTATAGACTACCACGCATGCCATGATCCCACGAAGATGACAGTTGATATGTATAGTTGCGAGGACTGTGGACAGAGTTGGCGAATCGAAAACGCCGGCGACTTCACGATGGCCCTGTCCGGCCACGACCAAATGGGACCCCAAGGCCGAATAATGTGCTTCGGACACGTAGGCATTGCGGAGAGCAGATGACAGTGCAAAATCTGGAAAGACATGAAAACACGTGTCGTGGTCCGGGCCCGGCAAATCGCGCCTGTGCAGGACGTGGTACAGTTTTTGGTGGGGTCCAGGCACGCTAAAACGACGAAAACACCAATCAGTGCTGACCTTACCACTACAAGCGGACGGAGGGCTTTGGCCTTTATTGTGACGCTCCAGCGTCCGGGTATTTGGTTATGTTTCGCGTCTCATTTCGACGTGGAGGGTGGTTCGTGCTTTTTCAGTCTTCTGGTCTCAGTCTTCTTGGTGAGTCGGAAACAGCCTCAGGCGGACCGGCTGGCACGTCTAGCCGCAGGGAACAAGGGGCCATGCGCTTCTTGCAGGGGGTGTGCAGCCACCTGCAGAAACTTTCCCCGACCTCCACAGCTACCCTGGCGGGGGGCGTTTCTCGGGCGGGTCGTCTTCCGTCTCTTTCTCTCGCCGTGGGGTGCTATACGAGGTTTCTGTCCCTTGGGCCTCCGGGGTGTCTCGGGTTCGCGTTTCGCGTTTCTTCGGTCGCAGGGGGGTTTTTGCCGTTTCAACTTTTGGTCTCCTTTGCCCGGGTTGTCGTACATGCCTTTGTCAGGTCTCGGCTGGCACGAAGGTGGCAGGGGACACGTTCCCCTTGCGGCAGGTGTTTCGGCCACACGCCACAACTTTTTTCGTCTCGTCCCTATGGGTAGGGGGTCGTACCAAGGATGTATGAGGTTTTACGCCTCTGGTTACCCCAACAGTCGCCCAACACAGTGACAAAGTCAGGATCACTTGTCTTCAGCTACAGCGAATGGCGTTCCTTTTCGGTTTTCCCTCAAGCCCAGAATCTCTGTAACGATCGGAATACCCGCAGGCTCTATCGGCCCAAACCGCCAATAGACACGAAATGGCTGGCAAAAAACGAAAGGCCGTTGATGCCAGTAGAGACATCGAGGACCTGCAGTATCGGCAGGAGAGGGCGGAATACCAGCGTGGATCGGCTCCAACGTTCCACTGCGCTCGTAGTTGCGAATAGCCAGAAGTGGATGCGGTGTTTGCAGCGGCAGAAGAAAGCCGGGCCTTCAAGACAGTCGCAAAGGACTCAGCAGGGGCCCTCCTGGTGGAGCTGGCAGAACTTGCAGAGCTCCCTTACCCGGTCCCAGCAAGCGCACCGCAGCAATGGCTTCAACAACAGGAACCGCAAGAAGGGAAACCCCTGCCGTCGCTCTTAACGGTGGAATCGTGGTTCGATCTCGTGCCCGCGTTACTGTCGTGTAGGTTTGTCCAACCCAACCCCCTCCGCGCGACTCGAGACCAGGCAACACAGAAGAGAAAGAGATCCCCAGGGCACTTCATGTTTAAGCTCGACTTCTCGGCTATGTCACTCCAGATCCAGCATAGCTTGCAGCGTGGGTTGGGGCAGTGGTTGGGCACGGCTAGTAAGAGGGGCAGGGAGGCGGGGGGACGCCCGGTCGCGGTGATCTTACATCGCGCGCAGGAAGAAAGAGACAGGCGTCTCCAGAGAGCAAACCCACAGGGGGGCGAGCCTGCCAGAGGTCGCGGAATTTCGAAACAAGGGAAGGGGAAAGGTAAAGGGGGAAAGGGGAAGAAGGGCGGCGCAGCCGCGAGGGGAGGAACTAGCGTACAAGGGCACTGTTTCACGGGTGAGCGGGAGGTGGGCAACTTGAATTTGCAATCCGTTTTTGGTTTGGGACTTTCGCTCTGCTGGTCCAGGTACGTCTAGTCGCCAGACCAAACACCTGACCTGTCCTGTCGGATCCTAAACAAATCATACACCGATTTGGTGTGTAAAAAATTACACGTTTGCGTGTAAATTGGAAAACGCGAGATTTGTTCAGTGAAAACTTCATGTTTTTGGTTGTCAAGTTTCGAAAAACTTATAGATTTTCTGAGACAAAGCTATAAAATATTTAAAAGAATCCTGAAATTTGTTTAAACTCTTTTAGACTTTGTAGAAATTCCCACAGATCTTTCCTTCACGCCTGAGAAATCTTATAAGATTTTTCAGACAAATCGTACTCTTGCCTGTAAAATCTTATGGCTCCTCTTCTAACAGTACCTTTCCTGTAACATTGTTAATGCGTGCATGTTATAGAAGATATTCGAGCGTCTATATAACCTGGATTTTTTGATAGTGACTTCTAACATGTCCAGCAAAATGACTAAAGTTTTCTTCAACATACCTGACATTTTTATGAAAACATATAGAATGTAGTCGAAAATCGCAGGTTTGTTGACAAAATCGTAAGTCTTGCTGATAAAAACTTAGAATTTATTCGCACCATTATAAGTTGCTTTTGTGTTTACACTTTCCTTGAACACGCAGCAATTTCTACTAGAGTGAACACGCATTTCTTGGACAAACTGTCTACTCTTGCAATAGGAAATATAATTGTTCAAGAAAACTATGGATTTCTACTTGGAATCGATACCCTTTTTTTTGGTTGATATTCTTTTTGCCATAGAAACAGAAAGACAGGTTTTCGCGTGAATTCTGAGGTGGTTGCTGCAATAATATGGTTTTGTCATTCACATTTAGAAATTTAAAGAATTTACCAAAAACCTTAAGGTTATTTAGACAGAACGTAAATGTGTTGGATAAAAGATGAAATAAGCTCGAAGACTTATACGTTTTTGGATGTATTGTAAGTTCTGAGCCAGATACTAGCCTGTTTTAAACAACCAAACAACTTTTAGGTTTTCTACTACGCAACTAATACCAGTATATATATATATAACTAAGACTTTTTCAGAAAGTTTTTGATTCTCTTCAAAACCGCTCTATAACTTGCTGAAAAAGTCTTAGTTATATAGATATATATATATATATGTATATATATATACACACATAATGACCCTAAGCCCTAAGCCCCAACAACCTATAAGCCCGAACTCAAAACCCTAAGCCCACAACCCAAGCCTAAACCCCACGCCCGAAGCCCTGGCTTTGAGCTTATAGGTTTTTTGGGTTTAGGCAGGGCTTAGGGTTTTGGGTGTAGGGCTAAGGGTTTTGGGATTTATAGCTTCGGGTTTTGGGTTTCGGGCTTGGGGTTTTGGTGTTTAGAGCTTAGGGTTTTGTGTTTGGGCTTAGGTTTTTGGGGTTTGGGTCCAGTGTTTTGGGTTTGGGGCTTAGGGTTTTTGGGTTTGGGGCTTAGTGTTTTTGGGTTTGGGGCTTAGTGTTTTGGGTTTGGGGATTAGGGGTTTTGGGTTTTGGGCTTAGTGTCTTGGGCCTTGGGTTTGGGGCTTAGGGTTTTGGGTTTGGGGTTCAGGGTTCTGGGCTTCGGGCGTAGGATTTGGGTTTTGGGGCAGGGTTTTGGGTTCAGGGCTTTGGGTGGTTGGGTTTCGTGCTTAGGCTTTTGGGTTTTGGCCTCAAGTGTTTTGGGCTCAAGTTTTTTTGTTGTTTGGGCTTGGGGTTTTTGGGTTTCGGGTATAAGGGTTTTTTGGGTTTGGGGCTTAGGGTTTTGAGTAAGGTTTTGGGTGTAGAGCTTAGGGTTTTGAGGTTTACGGCTTCGGGTTTTGTGTTTTGGGCTTAGGGTGCTGGGTTTGGGTCTAGTTTTGCGGGTTTGGGGCCTAGGGTTTTCGGGTTTGGGGCTTTAGTGTCTTGGGTTTGGAGCTTAGGGTTTTGAGTTTCGGGCTTAGGGTTTTTGGGGTTAGGGCGCAAGGTTTTTTTGGTTTCGGGCTTAGGGTTTGGGTTTTGGGGCTTTGGGTTCGGGCGTTGGGGTGTTGGGTTTGGTGCTGAGGGTTTTGTGTTTTGGGCTTAGGCTATGCTTATAAAGTTTCGTTAATATGCTGCAGTTTCTATTGCAGTGAGAGGTGTAGCTTTTTTGGGCAAACTATAGATCTCTACTCGAAATCTATACTCTTTCGTTTGTTGTTTTTCTTCTTTAAAGAGAGAAGACATGTTTCTGCAGGAAAATCTAAAGAGGTTTGCTGCAGGAAAATCGATTTCTCATGCATGTTGTCCAGCCTCCATCTCAGATTTTTTTGGAAAACCTGAACCCTATATAAAGCCCCTAAACCCTATACCTTTTTGGCTCAAACGAACAATGTTTTGTTGGCCGTTCGGGCCGAAACACTTTCAGTGGAGCAACGACCAAAAGATATGAAAACAGTCTGTGCCACAGAAAACAAGTGCGGCGCTCAGGACAAGCGTGTGCAAAAAAGAAAGACAGAGAAAACATGAACCTTATATGATGCCTCTTTTGGCTCAAGCGCAAGAAGTTTTTGCCTCAAACACCAGCAATCGTGCTGAAATTGTGCGCCGTTGTTGTGGCTGAAGTCTGTGACTGTTGTTCTGTTCGGCCCAAAATCCACGGGAAACAGCACAAAATGTGCGAACTTTGTTCATTCGTCGCCTTACCAAACACCCGTATTTTAAGTATAAATGTGGAATTTACACTACAAGAAAGTGTAATTTACGCTACTAAATTTACACGCAAAAATGTGTTTTTTGACAAAAACTACACCTCATTTTTGTGTAAAAAAGTGTTTTTTTCGAAAATGTAATTTTGCACGCAAAAGATCTATCTTAGGATAGAGAGAGACGAACAAAGTACCCAAAGCCTGCGCCCCTTACCCGCTGCAGACCATCAATGGAGCTGCTACTTGCCACTCTCTGAGGTCGAAGCGCCCTTCTGATGACGATTGCTGCTCCTCCATTGCTTGGGGTATCCTGTTGCCATCTGTTCTTCCTAGTGCCAGACTGCGCCAAAAAGCACGCGTAGCCTGTCTTGTGCATGGAAGTCAACACCGCATTCCAGTGCTCACCTTCATGAACTCTCAGCTCCTGGACACAAATCACATCAGAGGCAAAACCGGGGCCCTCCCCGATGAGATCCATGAGCCTCCACAGGCCCGCTCGAGCGCCCATTTATCGTGGAAATGCCAAGGCCTCTTTCCACATCGTTCCCAGCACTTCCTGCTCTGAATTGCGCATGCAATGCCTTCTCCACTCCATGTCTCTTGCATTCCGACGCCCTAGCCTCATGGCGTGGTCAATCCGTGAGGTCAAAAGCGGACCTTGTCCCTGTGGCTCACCCCCATATCCTTGACCTTGGTGAAGAGCTCCTTGTGCTTAGCGAGAGATTTGAACGCCGTCAAATGCGTCTTCAGCTTGAGTTGCAAGTCATCCCCTCCATCGCATGGTCCTTTTGGCTACGCAACACTTGCAATTGTGGCAGAACTTGATGAACTCCATGTCGTCGAGGGACGGATAGGACCGACAGCATTCCGGAATCACGTTCTTCGGGACCCTATTGACCCCAAGCTTGTTTGTTTGTTGGAGAGCAAGTTTTCAGTATGGCGATGTCTCCTCTGAGCGTCCGTCCAAGGCGCATCGTCCCGAATGGTCTTGCCGTGCGAGCGCAAGTGAATGATCTTCGAAATCGTGAGCTGGAACTTATTGTCACAGTATCTGCACCTCCACTCTGGCTTGACCCCAGGTGAAAGCTTTCGAATCTTGATCGGGAGGTACAGCTTCCGAACACCGAGCCCGGACTTGCGTCCTTGGATCCCAAGCCTCTGATTTTGCTCAATCTCCTTCTTGACCTGCTTCGGGTGCAGTTGTTGGAGATGGTTGTTGACTGTCCAGGTAAATTGGATCCTCGGCTTGTCTAGAACCGACCTCGACCATAAAGAGCCTCCCTGCTCAGGTACCGTCCTTAGTCATGATATATATATATATATATATGGTACCCCCCCCCCAAAGATCCACCCTGTTTTCCATTTTTCCCTTTGTTGATGTGTTTGTTGCGGTGTTGTTGATGTGACACTTTACTTTTTCTATGTTTTAATCTCCAAACACATGAGAATAGACGACGCGCGACACCATTACCTTTATTTACTTGACCGAGGCCCCGCGAATTTAAACCGCATTTAAAAACTTAAGTTAAATGCGGACACGATCCTGTGAATTTAAACTGCATTTTAAAATTGAAGTTAAACGCAGACCACCCCCAGGAACCAAGAACCAAGAACCAAGATCCTCAGGACTCTTGATTCTGGAATCTTGGTTCCTGGGGCTGGGCTGCATTTAAAACTGCATTTAAAAACTTAAGTTAAATGCAGACCAGCCCCAGGAACCAAGAACCAAGAACCAAGATGCCCAGGACTCTTGATTCTGGAATCTTGGTTCCCGGGTCCCGGGGGTGGTCTGCATTTAAAACTGCATTTAAAAATTTAAGTTAAATGCAGACCAGCCCCGGGAACCAAGAACCAAGAACCAAGATGCCCAGGACTCTTGATTCTGGAATCTTGGTTCCCGGGGTGGTCTGCATTTAACTTAAATTTTTAAATGCAGCTTTAAATGCAGCCTGGTCCCAGGAACCAAGATTCCAGAATCAAGAGTCCTGAGCATCTTGGTTCTTGGTTCTTGGTTCCTGGGGGTGGTCTGTATTTAACTTAAATTTTTTAAATGCCGTTTTACATGCAGACCACCCCCCCAAAACAAGATTCCAAAATCAAGAGTCCCGAGGATCTTGGTTCTTGGTTCTTGGTTCCTGGGGGTGGTCTGCATTTAGCTTAAGTTTTTAAATGCAGTTTTAAATGCAGACCACCCCCGGGAACCAAGATTCCAGAATCAAGAGTCCTGGGCATCTTGGTTCTTGATTCTTGGTTCCTGAGGCTGGTCTGCATTTAACTTAATTTTTTTAATGCAGTTTTTAATGCAGCCCCAGGAACCAAGAACCAAGAATCGAGAGTCTGAGCATATTGGTTCTTGGTTCTTGATCAGGTCTGCCCGCATTTAACGTAGATTCTTGAAAGTTTAAGTGCAGGAAAACTCGAAGCCCGCCATCTTCAACAATCCATACTTAAATCTGGGAGTCGTCGGACTCATTTCCTCTCCATACTCTGGCTGTAGGATTCCCTGGCTCATTTACACCACCACAAATTCATCGACCCGCTGACGCATCAACGCACACTCACTCGACCACCGACTCACTCACTCATTGCTCACAAGCATTAAGTTTGCCTATGAACAGGGGGGGGGGAAGGGGGAAGGTACCAGAATTCTTCCACATGGCCAGGACCCCTAAACACCCCCCCGCCCTCCCCTTCCCGCAGCTCCACTGCGGGCTTATTCTCTAAATGCGATTAGTTTAAGGGTTTAGGATTTCGAAGAGAAGCCCCGAAACCCTTTCGGGTTAAGCCATTAAACCCAAACCCTTAACTTTTAAACCCTATATGGTTAAGGTTTAAAGGTTTAGGGTTTAAAATGTAGGCATTTGCACATAAATCGACAATTAAACCTAAACCTTTAAGCTTTGAACCACAGAGGTTCAATGTTTAAAGGTTTAGGGTTTAAGATTCATAGGCATTAAAACCTAAGCCCATAGAGTCCAAACCTTAGGGTTTTAAGGTTGAGGCATTTAAACCTATTGGGGTCTGAACCCTAAAACTCTATAAGGCTCAAAACGGCTCAAAGGTTTCAACCCTATAGGCGCTGAAGGCTGAAGGTCTACATGCCCAGACCTTAGGTTGTAAACCATGAAGGCCTATAGGGTTTAAAGGCTGAGAGTTTTTTTTGCAGCGTTTATCTATGAAACCCTCACGGGCTTAGCCCTATAGGGTTTAAACCCTATAGGCTTAAGGTTTAGGCAGTACCTAGGAGTAGAACCTTATAACCCTGTGTGATGTAGGCATTTAAACCTAAGCCAGTTTAGGCTTAAGGTTTAGGCATTTAAACCTTAGCCGTAAACTCTTTCTAGGTTTAAGGCTTAAGCATTTAAAAGCCCTAAACTCTTTAGGGTCTGAACCCTGTTCCCCTAAAGGGCCCAAAAAGGCTCAAAGGCCTTAACCCTATAGGAGCTGAAGGTATACATGCCCAGACCTTAGGTTTGTAAACCATTGAACCCTATATAGGGTTGAAAGGTTTAGGGTCTTTTCAGGGTTTATCTCTAAAACCGTCACGGGGTTAGCCCTATAGGGTTTAGACCCTATAGGGTTTACAGGTTTCGGGTTTAAGGTATAGGCATTGTTGTCTATAGGATTAGAACCTTCTAACCCTGGAGGGCTTGAGGCTTAAATCCCTAAACCTCAAATCCCGTAGGGTTCTGCCTGTGTTTGCAGGGCTTGCCTCCTGTGAAAATGCAAAGAGAAAGTAGAAGAAGTGCCCACATCATGTATGTATATAGGGTATAAGTCTTGTATATCAAACACACATACTGGAGAAGGCATAAGGTGATGCGACAAAATCATCTGCTGTAAGTCCCGGGGACGCGAGAATACTGTGAGCAAACATCTCTTTCACTATTCCCTGAGACCGCCAGAAGTTTCTTTTAGATACTTTACGGTTGCATTTTTGTTTTTCAGGGTGCTTCAGGTGGTTGTGTGCTGTTATATCTTAATATAACGAGGGTTTAGGGTGATTTTGAGTGAAAGACTAGTGAAAGAGGTACGTACGCCAAAGGTTTTGTTTAGATACTTTACTGATATGTTTGTGTTTTTCAGGATGTTTCAGGTGGTTGTATGTCTCGTCAGGAGAAACGAGAAAATATGCTATGGGAACTGTGTTGTCTATTGCAAGTCTCTGAAACGGTGGATATTTGGGGGGGGGGGGGGGGTAGCAGACATATGGTTCCGTGTCCTGTGTCCGTACCCCCCCCCCCCCCCATGGATCCCCACCCCCAAACCCTAAACCCCAAACCCTAAACCCTAAGCCCTAAACCCTAAACCCTAAACCCTAAAACCTAAACCTTAAACTAAACCCTAAACCCTAAACCCTAAACCCTAAACCCTAAACCCTAAACCCTAAACCCTAAACCCTAAACCCTAAACCCTAAACCCTAAAACCCCTAAACCCTAAACCCTAAACCCTAAACCCTAAACCCTAAACCCTAAACCCTAAACCCTAAACCCTAAACCCTAAACCCTAAACCCTAAACCCTAAACCCTCAACCCAACCCCAACCACACCACCCCACAGGGGGGCCCAAACCACAGGGGGGGGGGGGGGGGGGGGAACCCTAAACCCTAAACCCTAAACCCTAAACCCTAAACCCTAAACCCTAAACCCTATGCGGAGCTGCAGTTTGTATTAAAGAAAAGAGTTGGGATGAAGAGTTAAGGGTCAATGTACCCGGTATAATTTTTGGCTCAAGATCGGGCCATGCGCCTAGAGAAGAAAGGGTGCTTGGTGTTTTGGGTTGGTTTGTTGTTGGTTGGTCCAGGGGATCAAGGGCTTCTGTTGGGGTTGACTGTTTTGTTCCCTGTCCTCCTTCGGTTGCCCCCCGTAGGTTATGAGCCCAAATTAGGCCCCCTGCGGTCGGGTGTTCTCTTAAGGTTTTTGGGATCAAGAAGCAATGCCTTCTCCCAAGCGATGGCTCCAGCCTTCTTCGGATGGTGGTCAGAATGGTGGAGCTGGAAATGGTGCAGCTGAGTCTCTGGGTGAAAGGGCGGTGCTGGAAGAGGTAATGCCTGGCGCTGAAGAACATCTGGAAGAAGCCTTGGTTGCAGAAGGCCCCAATGTGGGTATGAATCCCAATGTGGATATGGTTAGCAATGCTGAAGCTGAAGGACGTGCTGTTTCTGTATCGCCAAAGCCTGGTGAAAAAAGGAACTGGGATGAAACTGGTGGTATGGATGTAGAGCTGGAAGCGACGGTGTTGCGCGTGATGCTGAAGCACGGCTTTACTACGGCGTCGTCTTCGTCTTCAAGTAGGAGAATGGTCAGTCAAGAAACGCAGACTGAAGAACAAGATTTCTGATGGGCCAGGCAGTATGGACGGTGGTGACCTTCGTTCTTCAAGTGGTTCAGCTGGAAAGAAGGTACAGGAGCCACAGGAAGTGAGGGAGATGCATCCAGAGGAGATTTTGGAGCTGGAGGCCGTTATTCAGGAGGAGCGTGAGCAAGAGAACGCTCAACTGGAGCAATTGCGGCTGGAAGCAGATTCCTTCCTGAAGGGAAGCGAAGCTCCTATGGTCGATTCTGAATGGGAGATGCATTTTCAAGACGGTCGACCGTACTACTACAACATTGCTACTCAGAGGGCTCAATGGGAATGCCCAGATGGGTTCATCAACACTGCTGGAGAGGCGATGGCAGATGGACGGGCTACTGTTTCGGTCAAGGAAAAAGGGAAGAACAAGGTTTCTGTCCCACTGCCGGAACTGGGTTCTACAACGTCGACTCCGTCATCTGAGTCCATCAGGGCCTTGCAGGGTAGTGTAGATAGTTTGATAGAAAAGGTTTTTTCCTCTACTATCGGGGATAGCGGTCTTAGGGGTGGTGCTGACGCCCAGACCCCGGGTTCTCCTGAAGAGGAAGGAATTTCTGGAAACCAAGCAGACATCGCTGGAGAACATCTGGATCGGGAAGAAACGGAAGCGCTTTCTGAGGGTGTGGCAGCGGTGGAATCTGTGGGTCCAGAGGACAAAATGCCCAATGCGGAGATTGGAACTGTGTCGGCTGCAGAAGAGCGAGTGGTGGATGTGGTACCTGTCGTTCAGGAAGATGGTCCTGGAGATTTTGATGACGGAGGGAAAAAATCGTGCGTTACGACTGAGGAGGTCTCTTCGTCTGGTGCCAAGAGTTCTGCCATTCAAGGGAAAAAGGAAGCTTCTGAAACTGCTGGAGACACGGTCGATCGGGAAGATGAGGCCTGGAGCGCCAATGAAGCGCGGGTCAATGTGCCAGATAGTACCTGGAGTGCAGAAAAAGCACGGGTTGAGGCGCATATGGTGTCACGTTCCGCGGATGACTGCAACAATGGGGCGCAGGTCTCCGTAGCAGCTGATGATGGAGGTTCACAGGTGGACGCACTGGTGCAGCCTGAAGTTAGCAGCGAGGAACGAAATGGCGAAGGCTACACCGGAGCCAATGTGGCAGCTGTGGTCAACGACAGTGGTGATTCTCTTTTGGAAACCATGGAGCCAAAGGAGCCTGCGGTGGAAGAAAATATGCCTACCGCGGATGACCAATCCAATAGCCCTGCAGTGGAAGAAAATTTGCCTGCTGCAGAAGGTTTGAAAAAGAACTCCAATGGTGGGTCCACTCCCAGGAAGGGAGAAGTGTTGTCATCTGAATGCTTGCCGGAAGTCGACACCGAGCGAGCTGTAACGGATGAGGCAAAGCCATTGGCTGGAAAAGAGGATGGTTCTGACCTCCAGGAGCACAAGGTGGATGAGCTTGTGGGACTCGTGGAGCAGGACAAGAAGTTTGCCCCCAAGGTGGAACCAAGGGACGTTCCGGGAGCCGAAGAAACAATGCCGGTTTCTGAAGAACCAACGAAGAAGGTGCCCAAAGAGGGAGCCTTGGATACACCTGGGAAGCATTTCTACCAAAAGGGAGATCGGATCAATGGTCTAGTGCGCTGCATCAATGTACATGGAGCTTTTTTGGACCATGGCGATATAGACGTATTGATTCCTGCGGAAGGGAAAGATACACATGCTTTCAAAATTGGTGACACTGTCAATGGAACAGTGGAAAGAGTGGATGATGATGGTACCGTGATCTTGGATACCTTCCTGGTTTTGGAGGAGGAGGATGAGGAGGACTCCTCTTCGGCGCTGCGCAAATGGAAAGACAGCGGCTGGGGTACATGGTGGACAGGCTCATGGCAGACTGGTCAATGGTACCAAGGTTCCGACGGTCAATGGGACTGGAAGTCGGAAGAACGGCAGTCCCGTGAGTGGTTTGCCGATCCAAAAACATCCTCTAAGGAACAAGAGGAAGCTGAGCAGAGGCAGCTCTATGGAGAAAAGATCTATAGAAATCTCCTGGAAGATGAAACAATAGATAAGGCCTATGTGGGCAAAATCACTGGGATGTTGCTGAGTCGTCCAATTGACGAGATTATGGAGTGTGTCGCAGATCATGCGTTCCTGAACACCGAGGCTCGGCGTGCATACAGCATCTTGCAAAGTGATGGTTGGAAGCCCGATGGGACAGAATGTGCAGGTTTGGAAAAAACAATCACCTTTTCCCGGAAGCAGTACCACAACGCGCTCTACGAACTGGCACGCAAGAAGAGGAGATTTAGTGGACCAGTCGTGGGTGAAACGGTGGCAATGTTGCTAAGCCAAGGGAAAGATGAGCTTTGGAACGAGCTGTGGTTGGATACCAAGCGATTTCTGCAGGAGCTTGATGGTGCAATTGAAGTGATGAGTAAGAGGGAAAACAGGCCAATGGAAGCCTATATGGATCCTGATCAGTATAAAAAGGCTCACATGACTCCAAAGACTGTGTCACCTGGATACAGCAAGCTGTGCAAGTTCTTCAATCAGGGAAGGTGTCGCAATGGAGATGAGTGTTCCTATGAACATCGTCGTTATGGTGAAGGTTGGCCAGGAGGTGGACCAACTGAGCCAAAGAACAGCCAAAAAGCTGGAGATGAGGATGGGAACATTGGTGACCCTCCTACAGAGGAAGGCACGGTGGATGAGGCACAGCAGGAGCGGGAGGATTCAGCCTTCCGGGCCAAGTACAACTTTGGTAAAGGTGCATCAAAGGGTGAACCTACACTGGGTGAGCCAAAAAGTCGGCTGTGTCTGTATTACAATTACAATCAAGGTGGTTGTAAATATGGGACTACCTGCAGGTATCTTCACGACGATGACATAGCATTGGAAGGGACTTGGGAACCCGGCAAAGCTTGGGACAATGCTTCCAGGAAGGCACTAAGGGACGCGGGGTTCCACCATTGCTGTTTCGATTATTACCTCAGAGGACATTGCCGTAAGCGGTTCAATTCCTGCAGATTTTCCCACGACGAGATGTCAGATGAGCGGCTGGCGCACCTGAAACACGTGGTACACGTGGCCAATCAGATCCGGTTTGAAAGAGAGAGAGGATTGGAGATTTCGGACAGGAGCACTTTTCAGCCACCTGCGAGTGGGGGAGCTGAATCTTCATCGTCCTCAGCACCACAGGCGTTGCAAATGACCAATGTGTCAAAGAAAACAGGTGAGGTTGATACGCTGGATGGAACAGATGGAGATGTACAAAAGGGTTCGGTGGCAGAGACTACCACTGTACGTCCTCAGAATCCAGAAGAGCCAATAGAAAATTGGATGGCTCGCAACCAACACTTGTGGGTGTATACGCCCCACATAAGTGAGGTGATGATCAAGCTTGGTGTGACCACTGTCCAAGAGCTACAAGAGTACATCTTTGTGGAGGACTTGATGGAAAAAGGGGTTAACGAGGTGACGGCCTGCAAAATTCTGCAATTGGTGGGTGGTGTCCATTACCGGCCAATGTCGCCGGGCATGGCTGTTTCTACCAACGCAGCAGTACGTGTGCAACAATCTTCTGGAAGCCGTGACGCTGGAAGAGGTGGGGTGAGAACTATCTCTCAAGTGCGTGAAGCTGAAGGTCCTGGTACAAAGGAAATGCCACGAGGGTCTTATCGAGAAAACCATGACGTTTGGACGCTGGCACAGAGGTCCCCGTTGTGCGTGCAGAAGTTGCGATTGGTGGGAGTTGGAATGCCACCGGTGAAACCGCCAACAAAGGTGGGTAGGTCAAGATCGAACCCTGTTAGAAGGGGAAGGCCCTTGCTGGATAAAAAACAGGTGCGACTGGTGCCACGCTCACGCTCACAACGGCGTGTGCAGCCGGCGGAAGTGGTGGAAAAGCCGAAGCCGCTGGAACCAGTAAAGCCTCGTGGTGGTTTGTCGTACCCATTCAGCCGAGCGTGGGCAGATTTGGTGGACGATGATGATCAGACAGGGGTTCTGGTCTCCTATGCTGATTCCTCAGGTGATTCGAGCGAGGAAGAAACCAACAGCGCTCGACGCCTGCGGGAAATCTTTTTGCAAGAAAGGGATTCAAAAAGAACTGTGACGCATGGCAATGCTCCACTACTGGTTCTTCAAGCTCCAATGATGGGCAGAAAAAATCGGTTCACCTTGGCGAAAAGCGCGACAAAGCGTCGCGGGGGGAGACCCGCCAAGAAGTGACTTCTCAAGTTTTTTCGCTACCACAACCTTCTCGTCCAACTGAGCAGTCTCAAAAAAGAGCAAGGGATGGCTCAGTTATAGTTGGTTCGCTGGCGGTGGGCTCCACAGATGAGGTTTTACCTGGGCAAAGTGTTGCTGGACAGGTGAATGTATCTGAAAGCGCTCAAGTTCTACCTGGGCAAGATGTGGCTGGACAGGAGACGGCGCTGGAAGGAGCAGTACAAATTCCTGGCGAGGAGACTGACCAAAAAGAAGGAGAAGGTGGGAGCAATGAACTCCGTGGCGATGATACGAAAATATTGGATGTTCTTCCGGTGAAGAAGGGCTATCAGCAATTGCTTACCAAAGGCCTTCTGAATCGGATTTATTGGAAGGTTGCTGTCGGTTGCCTGTGGGGCAAAAGGACTATCAGAAGGGGTCCAATAAAATGGATCGAAATTTGGTTATTAGCATGTCATCTGAAGGTGCAAGCGAACAGGATTTGAACCTGGCACTGGAAGACGATGCTGATCAGAGAATGGATGATGGTGCATTGGTGGTCATGGCATATGACCCTGGTACACTGATTCAGTCGGCAACAACTGTTTGGGTTCCGCGTCGTGGGTTGGCAGATCGTGCTATCTGGCCGGCAATAGCGACTGCAGCACAGAGAATATGTGCTGAAATGGTTCAAGTGGATGAACTGAATGCCCAGTTGAACACTGGGAGACTCCTTTTTGAAAGGAGAGATCAAGGACACTACGGAGATTTGCATCATTCGTTCCATGAAGATCCGTGCTTGCCGGTGGTGGGAAATTATCCTCTTTCGGTGATGGGTGCACTGCTTTCTCCTGGCCTGGAAAAGGAATTCAGAAATACTGAAAAGTTTGGAACTGCTATGGAGGCAATAGCCTATGATTGGAGTCGCAGTCCAGGCATGGAAGTTCATGTGGAACTTATGGCAAGGGTAGCCAACCTGGTTGCTCCATTCCTTAGACTAGGAGGCCAAGGGATAGTGGTGAATTCCGAATTTCTCTGGCAGCACGGGAGGGACCAAATGATGGAGTTCCTTCAGGCGGCGACGTGTGCTGATCAATTGGAGGTTCTCTGGAGAAGAATGGACGACGATGCTGATGAGGAAGTGGATCCTTCAGGGATGGTGCTGGAGATCCCCGAGCAACAAGATGCGGTATCTGAGCAAGGGATCAATGAATCCCCTATTCCCATTGAAGATGAAGGAAGCGAGACAATTGGTGATGCTGGAAGTGATGGCAAAGCGCCAGAAGTTTCTCCAGAAGAGGAGACATCCAGTGGTTCATCAAGATTGGCTGGCGCCAGAATGTTCTTGTGGTCGGTGTATTCTCGTGTTGTTCCCAACTGGGATTTCTCTACGCAGGACCGCACTACGAGTAGGATCTTTGACAGCACGAAGGGGTATCCTGGTGAAGGACCGGACAATGGTGACGACTTTTCCTCTAAGAGGAATTTACCCTGGATCTCTGAAGATTATCTCGACGAAGTGATGTCAAAAAAGATGGAAAGGTCTTCAGATGTGGATGGGTTGAATGGGCTTGTTCCGGAAAGTGAGGTACAGTCCGAGAGGGTAGAGGTGGAGAATGTTACTGCCTCTAGAATCCTTATGGCTCTTTGGAAAAAGGGATATAGAGCTGGGTATAGGAGGTTGTGTCGTACAAATCTACCTGGATCCAAGGTTGGAGCAATGAAACATCCAATCAAAAAGGTGCGGAAGATCGGCACTAGAAAGGCCTTCTTGAAAGTGTTCAATGTTTTTGCATCATCTCAGAATGGCTCAGGAGCTGGTGGGAAACCAATCATGAAGGTGATCGGACCAAGACCAGGTTTTCCAGCTGTTCTTGATGCATCAAACATTGATAGCACCTTGGGTGAAAAAGGTAGTCCTTCAGATCATGGCAATGTCCATGTAGGGCGGAATTGTTCCATGGATCGTCTGGAAGCAGAACGCTTGTCGAAAAGGAGGCAAGGTATCTGTTATTGGTTCGCCAAAGGGAACAATCGCTGCAAATTTGGAGAGGACTGCAAGTTTATTCATTCCAATGATGATGTGGTGCTGCAATCGTATTGGTGCAAATACTATGTGACTGGAAGACACTGTTACGCTGGAGAGGACTGCAAGTTCTCCCACGATGCAACTGGTGTAAGGTGTATCCAGTTTGCTCAGTCTGGGAAATGCCGTCATGGGGACAGGTGTGTCTTTGAGCATGGTGATCCGCTGAAGGAACAGAGGCCAAGGTCTCCAAGGACGCCCCCAAGGGATGGTCCGCGGAGGAGTGGTGGAAAGGAATTTTCTCCGGAACGGTATGATGAAGATGAAGAGGATTTCATGGGGTACGATGACGATACCCGGATGATGGAATTGCTGATGGAGGCAATTTCTTTTCTGTCAGATGGCAAATCTGATTTGGCCCGCGCGGAGGCGGATCCGGTGTTTAAACTGATAAAGTTCAATGGAGACACTGACCAGAGAGACGCAGAATGGTGTTCGTGGACTACTGGCATGCTGTCTGCATTAGAACTTCACGAGATAGTGAAGTCGCATGAGATTCCACTGGTGGAGGTTGAAGAGTGGATCGATGAGTTGAGGATATGGTTCCAGCGAGCCAATATGAAAGAGGAGAGAGATCCAAAAAAGGATAAAAAGAGGTCCCTAGAAAGGGAGTCCAGTAAGGATAATCCTGCCAAAGAGACGGAGATTGTCGTTGAGGAAGAGGTGAAGATGGCCAAAAAGAAGAGAAAAACTGCTGCAGTTGAGGATCCATACACTCTTCTGGTTCCAAAGCCGAAGAAGATGCCGGTTAACATGGAGAAGGGTGGATCATCATCCAATGCGGTGGTATCTGGAAGGGAAAAGGCCTCTTCGAGAATGCGCACCAAGGCAAGCGTCTCAGGAAAGATGAAGAAGAAAGAGAAAAGTCAAAGTCAAAAAGGAAGAGGTGGTCGTGGTGGAAGGTCCGGATGAGAAGGACCGTCCTTCTGAAGTGGAGGCGCAGTCATCTACCACTGTTAATGCAGATCTGGGACAATCTTGCCAGGCAATTGAGGATGCGAAGAGAGAGGGGTTGATATCCTCAATTCAGAGGGGCATACAAGATCCTGTTCTTACAGTGTCGGACCTGGAGCATGTTTTGCTGCGACTTCACCTGAGTATCGGTGGCCATCGGAAGGAAAAGAAGGGATGACTGGATGGTATCGATGAGGGAATGGGTTTTTCTCTTTCTGGAGACACGTGCGTTGGAACAGCCAATGTGCTGGAAGTATGGTGGTTACTATTAAGGGTGTGGAAATCCCTGATAGTAGAGAGTGTACAGCTTTTCGCGTAGCGAAGACCACGGTTCGTGGTGAAGAAGGCTAAGAGTCTTCAATGACAAGAGAATCATGGTGGTAAAAAAGATTCTCTATGGTGAAGGGTGTTTAGCCAATGTGCAATAAATTCGTCCTGGATGACGTAAAACCACAGTTTGCATTCCAAGCAGCTGGCTGCTGCCTTAATGGCAGTTTTTGGCCAAAGGTCTGCGCCTCCAGTTTGTGTCCTAGGAAATCCTAGGACAGGGGGAGTGCGGAGCTGCAGTTTGTATTAAAGAAAAGAGTTGGGATGAAGAGTTAAGGGTCAATGTACCCGGTATAATTTTTGGCTCAAGATCGGGCCATGCGCCTAGAGAAGAAAGGGTGCTTGGTGTTTTGGGTTGGTTTGTTGTTGGTTGGTCCAGGGGATCAAGGGCTTCTGTTGGGGTTGACTGTTTTGTTCCCTGTCCTCCTTCGGTTGCCCCCCGTACCCTAAACCCTAAACCCCTAAACCCTAAACCCTAAACCCTAAACCCTAAACCCTAAACCCTAAACCCTAAACCCTAAACCCTAAACCCTAAACCCTAAACCCTAAACCCTAAACCCTAAACCCTAAACCCTAAACCCTAAACCCTAAACCCTAAACCCTAAACCCTAAACCCTAAACCTAAACCCTAAACCCTAAACCCTAAACCCTAAACCCTAAACCCTAAACCCTAAACCCCAACCCCAACCACACCACCCCACAGGGGGCCATGGGGGGGGGGGGTGTGCAGCTTAAATAGGGTCTATTTGGAAGCTGGGATTCGTATTTACAAGAGGAAAACAGGCCCCAAAACGTATACTTATTTACAAGAGCCATCTTCCAAATAGACCCTATTTTAGGTCCTGTAGGGTTGCACAGATAGAATTTAATTAATTAAATTCAATTAATTAATTTATTTCCAAAGGGGGACTGAAATTAATTGAATTAATTCAATTAATTCAATTATTTCAATTAATTCAATTAATTCAATTAATTCATTTATTTCCAAATGGGGGGGGATTCCCCAGCCCCCAGCCCCCACCCCCCCTTTGGAAATAAATGAATAATTGAATTAATTGAATTATTTGAAATAATTGAATTAATTCAATTAATTCTTTTATTTTCAAAGGGGAGCTGAGGGGGGCTGAAATTAATTGAAGTAATTGAATTAATGGAATTATTTCAATTAATTCAATTAATTCAAATTAATATTCAATTAATTCAATTAATTCAATTAATTCAATTAATTCAATTAATTCAATTAATTCAATTAATTCAATTAATTCAATTAATTCAATTAATTCATTTAATTCATTTAATTCAATTAATTCAATTAATTAATTTATTTCCAAATGGGGGCCCAGCCCCCAGCCCCCACCCCCCCTTTGGAAATAAATGAATTAATTGAATTAATTGAATTAATTGAATTAATTGAGCTAATTGAAATAATTGAATTAACTCGATTAATTCATTTAATTCATGTGTTTCCAAATGGGGGGGATTCCCCAGCCCCCAGCCCCCACGCCCCCTTTGGAAATAAATGAATTAATTGAATTAATTGAAATAATTGAATTAATTCAATTAATTCTTTTATTTTCAAAGGGGAGCTGAGGGGGGCTGAAATTAACTGAATTAATTAAATTACTTGAATTAATTGAATTGATTGAATTAATTGAATTAATTGAATTAATTCAATTAATTCAATTGTTTCAATCAATTCCATTATTTCCAAAGGGGGGGTGGGGGCTGGGGAATCCTCCTCCCTGAAATTTAACTCCCCATCATCTCCCATCATCTCCATCATCTCCCATCATCTCCATCATCTACCATCATCTTCATCATCTCCCGTCATCTCCAGCATCCCCCACTTTTCCTCATCCTCTCTCATCATGTCTCATCACCCCTCATCTCCGAGCATCATCTTCATCATCTCCATCATCTTCATCATCTTCTTCATCTCCCATCATCTTCTTCATCTTCTTCATCTCCATCATCTCCCATCATCTTCAGTCTGAAAAACTCAAATATTCACCACCGTGCAAGGGAATGCTATGCGGTGGAGAGTCTTACATAATTACGAGCCCGGGCCTCCCCCCAATACTAAATTACGAGCCCGGGCCTCCCCCCACTACTAAATTACGAGCCCGGGCCTCCCATTCAAACTGTTCAAACTAGCGCAAGCCCTGGCCCCGAATATTTTGGGCTATTTTTTTGCGCCGAAGAATACAATTGCAAGCCCTTGTTAAGATTTTGGGCTCAGTTTTTGCTCCCGCAAGGCCTGGTCCTTAAGAGTTTGGGTTCCATTCTTGCTCCAAGGAGTCAAATCGCAAGCCCTGGTCCCTAAGATTTTGGGCTCATTTTTTGCGCTAAAGAGTCAAATCGCAAGCCCTGGTCCTTAAGATTTTGGCCTTAATTTTTGCTCCCAAGAGTCAAATCGCAAGCCCTGGTCCCTAAGATTTTGGGCTCAGTTTTTGCTCCAAAGAGTCAAATCGCAAGCCCTGGTCCTTAAGATTTTGGGCCCAGTTTTTGCTCCAAAGAGTGACATCGCAAGCCCTGATCCCTAAGATTTTGGGCTCATCTCTTGCGCCAAAGAGTGACATCGCAAGCCCTGGTCCCTAAGATTTTGGGCTCAGTTTTCTCCAGGAGTGAAATCGCAAGCCCTGGTCTCTAAGATTTTGGGGTCGATTTGTGCTCCAAAGAGTCAAATCGCAAGCCCTGGTCCCTAAGTTTTTGGGCTCAATTTTTGCTCCAAAGAGTGACATCGCAAGCCCTGGTCCCCAAGATTTTGGGGTCGATTTGTGCTCCAAAGAGTCTAATCGCAAGCCCTAGTCCCTAAGTTTTTGGGCTCAGTTTTTGCTCCAAAGAGTGACGTCGCAAGCCCTGGTCCCCAAGATTTTGGGGTTGATTTGTGCTCCAAAGAGTCAAATCGCAAGCCCTGGCCCCTAAGATTTTGGGCTCAGTCTTTGCTCCAAAGAGTCAAATCCCTGGTGCTTAAGTTTTGCTCCAAAGAGTATCATCGCAAGCCCTGGTCCCTAAGATTTTGGGGTCGATTTGTGCTCCGAAGAGTCATCAAACCGCAAGCCCTGGTCCCTAAGATTTTGGCTCAATTTTTGCTCCAAAGAGTCAAATCGCAAGCCCTGGTCCTTAAGATTTTGGGCCCAGTTTTTGCTCCAAAGAGTGACATCGCAAGCCCTGGTCCCTAAGATTTTGGGCTCATCTCTTGCGCCAAAGAGTGACATCGCAAGCCCTGGTCCCTCAGATTTTGGGCTCAGTTTTCTCCAGGAGTGAAATCGCAAGCCCTGGTCTCTAAGATTTTGGGGTCGATTTGTGCTCCAAAGAGTCAAATCGCAAGCCCTGGTCCCTAAGTTTTTGGGCTCAATTTTTGCTCCAAAGAGTGACATCGCAAGCCCTGGTCCCCAAGATTGTGGGGTCGATTTGTGCTCCAAAGAATCTAATCGCAAGCCCTAGTCCCTAAGTTTTTGGGCTCAATTTTTGCTCCAAAGAGTGACGTCGCAAGCCCTGGTCCCCAAGATTTGTGCTCCAAAGAGTCAAATCGCAAGCCCTGGCCCCTAAGATTTTGGGCTCAGTCTTTGCTCCAAAGAGTCAAATCCCTGGTGCTTAAGTTTTGCTCCAAAGAGTATCATCGCAAGCCCTGGTCCCTAAGATTTTGGGGTCGATTTGTGCTCCGAAGAGTCATCAAACCGCAAGCCCTGGTCCCTAAGATTTTGGGGTCGATTTGTGCTCCGAAGAGTCCAATCGCAAGCCCTGGTCCCTAAGATTTTGGGCTCAGTTTTTGCTCCAAAGAGTCAAACCGCAAGCCCTGGTCCTTCAGATTTTGGGCTCAGTTTTTGCCCCAAAGAGTGACATCGTAAGCCCTGGTCCCTAAGATTTTGGGCTCAGTTTTTCTCCAGGAGTGAAATCGCAAGCCCTGGTCCCTAAGATTTTGGGGTCGATGTGTGCTCCAAAGAGTCAAATCGCAAGCCCTGGTCCCTAAGTTTTTGGGCTCAATTTTTGCTCCAAAGAGTGACGTCGCAAGCCCTGGTCCCTAAGATTTTGGGGTCGATGTGTGCTCCAAAGAGTCAAATCGCAAGCCCTGGTCCCTAAGTTTTTGGGCTCAGTTTTTGCTCCAAAGAGTGACATCGCAAGTTCTGGCCCTTAACTCATCTCCTGCGCCAAAGAGTAAAATCACAAGCCCTGGTCCCGAAGATTTTGGGTTCAGTTTTTGCTCCAAAGAGTAATATCGCAAGCCCTGGTCCTTAAGATTTTGGGCCCAGTTTTTGCTCCAAAGAGTGACATCGCAAGCCCTGGTCCCTAAGATTTTGGGCTCATCTCTTGCGCCAAAGAGTGACATCGCAAGCCCTGGTCCCTAAGTTTTTGGGCTCAGTTTTTCTCCAGGAGTGAAATCGCAAGCCCTGGTCCCGAAGATTTTGGGTCGATTTGTGCTCCAAAGAGTCAAATCGCAAGCCCTGGTCCCTAAGTTTTGGGCTCAATTTTTGCTCCAAAGAGTGACATCGCAAGCCCTGGTCCCCAAGATTTTGGGGTCGATTTGTGCTCCAAAGAGTCTAATCGCAAGCCCTAGTCCCTAAGTTTTTGGGCTCAATTTTTGCTCCAAAGAGTGACATCGCAAGCCCTGGTCCCCAAGATTTTGGGGTCGATTTGTGCTCCAAAGAGTCAAATCGCAAGCCCTGGTCCCTAAGATTTTGGGCCCAGTTTTTGCCCCAAAGAGTCAAATCGCAAGCCCTGGTGCTAAGAGTATCATCGCAAGCCCTGGTCCCTAAGATTTTGGGGTCGATTTGTGCTCCGAAGAGTCAAATCGCAAGCCCTGGTCCCTAAGATTTTGGGGTCGATTTGTGCTCCAAAGAGTCAAATCGCAAGCCCTGGTCCCTAAGTTTTGGGGCTCAGTTTTTGCTCCAAAGAGTGACATCGCAAGCCCTGGTCCCGAAGATTTTGGGGTCGATTTGTGCTCCGAAGAGTCCAATCGGTAGCCCTGGTCCCTAAGATTTTGGGCTCAGTTTCTGCTCTAAAGAGTCAAATCGCAAGCCCTGCTCCTTAAGATTTTGGGCTCAGTTTTTGCCCCAAAGAGTGACGTCGCAAGCCCTGGCCCCTAAGATTTTGGGCTCAGTTTTTCTCCCGGAGTGAAATCGCAAGCCCTGGTCCCTAAGATTTTGGGGTCGATTTGTGCTCCAAAGAGTCAAATCGCAAGCCCTGGTCCCTAAGTTTTGGGCCCAATTTTTGCTCCAAAGAGTGACATCGCAAGCCCTGGTCCCCAAGATTTTGGGGTCGATTTGTGCTCCAAAGAGTCTAATCGCAAGCCCTAGTCCCTAAGTTTTTGGGCTCAATTTTTGCTCCAAAGAGTGACGTCGCAAGCCCTGGTCCCCAAGATTTTGGGGTCGATTTGTGCTCCAAAGAGTCAAATCGCAAGCCCTGGCCCCTAAGATTTTGGGGTCGATTTGTGCTCCAAAGAGTCAAATCGCAAGCCCTGGTCCCTAAGATCTTGGTCTGATTTCTTGCTCCAAAGAGTGACATCGCAAGCCCAGGTCCCTAAGATTTGGGGCTCAATTTTTGCTCCAAAGAGTCAAATCGCAAGCCCAGGTCCCTAAGATTTTGGGGTCGATTTTTGCTCTAAAGAGTCAAATCGCAAGCCCTGGCCCCTAAGGTTTTGGGCTCAATTTGTGCTTTTCCCTTCTCTGCTTCTGCTTCTTTTTAACTGATTGAACACAAGAAAGGAGCTCATATGATAAAGGCAGTGGAAGGGTAAGCAGAGGGTGACTCCCTGCTCGTGGACCTTTCCATAATACTCCATCATATTCCTCTTCTCGGCCTATCTCTTCTGTTCCTTTCCTTACCCTTATCCTTCTCATAGTTCTTCCGTTTTGCTTTGCTCATCTCGCAAAGAAAGAGGGAAGGGAGAAACTAGGGAGAGAGGATAGATAAAGAAGAGTGCCATTTTCTCTGCGCCTTGTTTTGTCTCTCCCTCTTCTCCATTCATCTCTCTTCTATTCTTTTCTTTGCTCTTCCCATTAAAAATGCAATCCTTTGTGTCTCTCGTTTCTCCTTCTCTCTTCCTCCAACGGGTGTCCTTTTGGATCGTTTTCTGCATCTTCAAGCGAGCAAAAAGGACACCCAAAAGAACGATTAACGGGGACGCCCATTTTGGATTGGCAGCAAACCCAGCTGATGCTCATGATTCTCTCTCTCCCTAGATATGGGCGATGGAACGGGTGTCCTTTTCAATCGTTTTCTGCATCTTCAAGACTTCAAGGGAGGAAAAGGGACACCCCACAAGCCTAAACCCTAAACCCTAAAACCTAAACCTTAAACTAAACCCTAAACCCTAAACCCTAAACCCTAAACCCTAAACCCTAAACCCTAAACCCTAAACCCTAAACCCTAAACCCTAAACCCTAAACCCTAAACCCTAAACCCTAAACCCTAAACCCTAAACCCTAAACCCATAAACCCTAAACCCTAAACCCTAAACCCTAAACCCTAAACCCTAAACCCTAAACCCTAAACCCTAAACCCTAAACCCTAAACCCTAAACCCTAAACCCTAAACCCTAAACCCTAAACCCTAAACCCTAAACCCTAAACCCCAACCCCAACCACACCACCCCACAGGGGGCCATGGGGGGGGGGGGGGGTGTGCAGCTTAAATAGGGTCTATTTGGAAGCTGGGATTCGTATTTACAAGAGGAAAACAGGCCCCAAAACGCATACTTATTTACAAGAGCCATCTTCCAAAAAGACCCTATTTTAGGTCCTGTAGGGTTGCACAGATAGAATTTAATTAATTAAATTCAATTAATTAATGTATTTCCAAAGGGGGACTGAAATTAATTGAATTAATTCAATTAATTCAATTATTTCAATTAATTCAATTAATTCAATTAATTCATTTATTTCCAAATGGGGGGGGATTCCCCAGCCCCCAGCCCCCACCCCCCCTTTGGAAATAAATGAATAATTGAATTAATTGAATTAATTGAAATAATTGAATTAATTCAATTAATTCTTTTATTTTCAAAGGGGAGCTGAGGGGGGCTGAAATTAATTGAAGTAATTGAATTAATGGAATTATTTCAATTAATTCAATTAATTCAAATTAATATTCAATTAATTCAATTAATTCAATTAATTCAATTAATTCAATTAATTCATTTAATTCATTTAATTCAATTAATTCAATTAATTAATTTATTTCCAAATGGGGGCCCAGCCCCCAGCCCCCACCCCCCCTTTGGAAATAAATGAATTAATTGAATTAATTGAATTAATTGAATTAATTGAGCTAATTGAAATAATTGAATTAATTCGATTAATTCATTTAATTCATGTGTTTCCAAATGGGGGGGATTCCCCAGCCCCCAGCCCCCACGCCCCCTTTGGAAATAAATGAATTAATTGAATTAATTGAAATAATTGAATTAATTCAATTAATTCTTTTATTTTCAAAGGGGAGCTGAGGGGGGCTGAAATTAACTGAATTAGTTAAATTACTTGAATTAATTGAATTGATTGAATTAATTGAATTAATTGAATTAATTCAATTAATTCAATTGTTTCAATCAATTCCATTATTTCCAAAGGGGGGGTGGGGGCTGGGGAATCCTCCTCCCTGAAATTTAACTCCCCATCATCTCCCATCATCTCCATCATCTCCCATCATCTCCATCATCTACCATCATCTTCATCATCTCCCGTCATCTCCAGCATCCCCCACTTTTCCTCATCCTCTCTCATCATGTCTCATCACCCCTCATCTCCGAGCATCATCTTCATCATCTCCATCATCTTCATCATCTTCTTCATCTCCCATCATCTTCTTCATCTTCTTCATCTCCATCATCTCCCATCATCTTCAGTCTGAAAAACTCAAATATTCACCACCGTGCAAGGGAATGCTATGCGGTGGAGAGTCTTACATAATTACGAGCCCGGGCCTCCCCCCAATACTAAATTACGAGCCCGGGCCTCCCCCCACTACTAAATTACGAGCCCGGGCCTCCCATTCAAACTGTTCAAACTAGCGCAAGCCCTGGCCCCGAATATTTTGGGCTATTTTTTTGCGCCGAAGAATACAATTGCAAGCCCTTGTTAAGATTTTGGGCTCAGTTTTTGCTCCCGCAAGGCCTGGTCCTTAAGATTTTGGGTTCCATTCTTGCTCCAAGGAGTCAAATCGCAAGCCCTGGTCCCTAAGATTTTGGGCTCATTTTTTGCGCTAAAGAGTCAAATCGCAAGCCCTGGTCCTTAAGATTTTGGCCTTAATTTTTGCTCCCAAGAGTCAAATCGCAAGCCCTGGTCCCTAAGATTTTGGGCTCAGTTTTTGCTCCAAAGAGTCAAATCGCAAGCCCTGGTCCTTAAGATTTTGGGCCCAGTTTTTGCTCCAAAGAGTGACATCGCAAGCCCTGATCCCTAAGATTTTGGGCTCATCTCTTGCGCCAAAGAGTGACATCGCAAGCCCTGGTCCCTAAGATTTTGGGCTCAGTTTTCTCCAGGAGTGAAATCGCAAGCCCTGGTCTCTAAGATTTTGGGGTCGATTTGTGCTCCAAAGAGTCAAATCGCAAGCCCTGGTCCCTAAGTTTTTGGGCTCAATTTTTGCTCCAAAGAGTGACATCGCAAGCCCTGGTCCCCAAGATTTTGGGGTCGATTTGTGCTCCAAAGAGTCTAATCGCAAGCCCTAGTCCCTAAGTTTTTGGGCTCAGTTTTTGCTCCAAAGAGTGACGTCGCAAGCCCTGGTCCCCAAGATTTTGGGGTTGATTTGTGCTCCAAAGAGTCAAATCGCAAGCCCTGGCCCCTAAGATTTTGGGCTCAGTCTTTGCTCCAAAGAGTCAAATCCCTGGTGCTTAAGTTTTGCTCCAAAGAGTATCATCGCAAGCCCTGGTCCCTAAGATTTTGGGGTCGATTTGTGCTCCGAAGAGTCATCAAACCGCAAGCCCTGGTCCCTAAGATTTTGGCTCAATTTTTGCTCCAAAGAGTCAAATCGCAAGCCCTGGTCCTTAAGATTTTGGGCCCAGTTTTTGCTCCAAAGAGTGACATCGCAAGCCCTGGTCCCTAAGATTTTGGGCTCATCTCTTGCGCCAAAGAGTGACATCGCAAGCCCTGGTCCCTCAGATTTTGGGCTCAGTTTTCTCCAGGAGTGAAATCGCAAGCCCTGGTCTCTAAGATTTTGGGGTCGATTTGTGCTCCAAAGAGTCAAATCGCAAGCCCTGGTCCCTAAGTTTTTGGGCTCAATTTTTGCTCCAAAGAGTGACATCGCAAGCCCTGGTCCCCAAGATTGTGGGGTCGATTTGTGCTCCAAAGAGTCTAATCGCAAGCCCTAGTCCCTAAGTTTTTGGGCTCAATTTTTGCTCCAAAGAGTGACGTCGCAAGCCCTGGTCCCCAAGATTTGTGCTCCAAAGAGTCAAATCGCAAGCCCTGGCCCCTAAGATTTTGGGCTCAGTCTTTGCTCCAAAGAGTCAAATCCCTGGTGCTTAAGTTTTGCTCCAAAGAGTATCATCGCAAGCCCTGGTCCCTAAGATTTTGGGGTCGATTTGTGCTCCGAAGAGTCATCAAACCGCAAGCCCTGGTCCCTAAGATTTTGGGGTCGATTTGTGCTCCGAAGAGTCCAATCGCAAGCCCTGGTCCCTAAGATTTTGGGCTCAGTTTTTGCTCCAAAGAGTCAAACCGCAAGCCCTGGTCCTTCAGATTTTGGGCTCAGTTTTTGCCCCAAAGAGTGACATCGTAAGCCCTGGTCCCTAAGATTTTGGGCTCAGTTTTTCTCCAGGAGTGAAATCGCAAGCCCTGGTCCCTAAGATTTTGGGGTCGATGTGTGCTCCAAAGAGTCAAATCGCAAGCCCTGGTCCCTAAGTTTTTGGGCTCAATTTTTGCTCCAAAGAGTGACGTCGCAAGCCCTGGTCCCTAAGATTTTGGGGTCGATGTGTGCTCCAAAGAGTCAAATCGCAAGCCCTGGTCCCTAAGTTTTTGGGCTCAGTTTTTGCTCCAAAGAGTGACATCGCAAGTTCTGGCCCTTAACTCATCTCCTGCGCCAAAGAGTAAAATCACAAGCCCTGGTCCCGAAGATTTTGGGTTCAGTTTTTGCTCCAAAGAGTAATATCGCAAGCCCTGGTCCTTAAGATTTTGGGCCCAGTTTTTGCTCCAAAGAGTGACATCGCAAGCCCTGGTCCCTAAGTTTTTGGGCTCAGTTTTTCGCCAGGAGTGAAATCGCAAGCCCTGGTCCCGAAGATTTTGGGTCGATTTGTGCTCCAAAGAGTCAAATCGCAAGCCCTAGTCCCTAAGTTTTGGGCTCAATTTTTGCTCCAAAGAGTGACGTCGCAAGCCCTGGTCCCCAAGATTTTGGGGTCGATTTGTGCTCCAAAGAGTCTAATCGCAAGCCCTAGTCCCTAAGTTTTTGGGCTCAATTTTTGCTCCAAAGAGTGACATCGCAAGCCCTGGTCCCCAAGATTTTGGGGTCGATTTGTGCTCCAAAGAGTCAAATCGCAAGCCCTGGTCCCTAAGATTTTGGGCCCAGTTTTTGCCCCAAAGAGTCAAATCGCAAGCCCTGGTGCTAAGAGTATCATCGCAAGCCCTGGTCCCTAAGATTTTGGGGTCGATTTGTGCTCCGAAGAGTCAAATCGCAAGCCCTGGTCCCTAAGATTTTGGGGTCGATTTGTGCTCCAAAGAGTCAAATCGCAAGCCCTGGTCCCTAAGTTTTGGGGCTCAGTTTTTGCTCCAAAGAGTGACATCGCAAGCCCTGGTCCCGAAGATTTTGGGGTCGATTTGTGCTCCGAAGAGTCCAATCGGTAGCCCTGGTCCCTCAGATTTTGGGCTCAGTTTCTGCTCTAAAGAGTCAAATCGCAAGCCCTGCTCCTTAAGATTTTGGGCTCAGTTTTTGCCCCAAAGAGTGACGTCGCAAGCCCTGGCCCCTAAGATTTTGGGCTCAGTTTTTCTCCCGGAGTGAAATCGCAAGCCCTGGTCCCTAAGATTTTGGGGTCGATTTGTGCTCCAAAGAGTCAAATCGCAAGCCCTGGTCCCTAAGTTTTGGGCCCAATTTTTGCTCCAAAGAGTGACATCGCAAGCCCTGGTCCCCAAGATTTTGGGGTCGATTTGTGCTCCAAAGAGTCTAATCGCAAGCCCTAGTCCCTAAGTTTTTGGGCTCAATTTTTGCTCCAAAGAGTGACGTCGCAAGCCCTGGTCCCCAAGATTTTGGGGTCGATTTGTGCTCCAAAGAGTCAAATCGCAAGCCCTGGCCCCTAAGATTTTGGGGTCGATTTGTGCTCCAAAGAGTCAAATCGCAAGCCCTGGTCCCTAAGATCTTGGTCTGATTTCTTGCTCCAAAGAGTGACATCGCAAGCCCAGGTCCCTAAGATTTGGGGCTCAATTTTTGCTCCAAAGAGTCAAATCGCAAGCCCAGGTCCCTAAGATTTTGGGGTCGATTTTTGCTCTAAAGAGTCAAATCGCAAGCCCTGGCCCCTAAGGTTTTGGGCTCAATTTGTGCTTTTCCCTTCTCTGCTTCTGCTTCTTTTTAACTGATTGAACACAAGAAAGGAGCTCATATGATAAAGGCAGTGGAAGGGTAAGCAGAGGGTGACTCCCTGCTCGTGGACCTTTCCATAATACTCCATCATATTCCTCTTCTCGGCCTATCTCTTCTGTTCCTTTCCTTACCCTTATCCTTCTCATAGTTCTTCCGTTTTGCTTTGCTCATCTCGCAAAGAAAGAGGGAAGGGAGAAACTAGGGAGAGAGGATAGATAAAGAAGAGTGCCATTTTCTCTGCGCCTTGTTTTGTCTCTCCCTCTTCTCCATTCATCTCTCTTCTATTCTTTTCTTTGCTCTTCCCATTAAAAATGCAATCCTTTGTGTCTCTCGTTTCTCCTTCTCTCTTCCTCCAACGGGTGTCCTTTTGGATCGTTTTCTGCATCTTCAAGCGAGCAAAAAGGACACCCAAAAGAACGATTAACGGGGACGCCCATTTTGGATTGGCAGCAAACCCAGCTGATGCTCATGATTCTCTCTCTCCCTAGATATGGGCGATGGAACGGGTGTCCTTTTCAATCGTTTTCTGCATCTTCAAGACTTCAAGGGAGGAAAAGGGACACCCCACAAGAAGGAAAAGTAACATAAGAGATAGGGAGGGAAATTGAAGAACTCCTCATTTTACTTAGTCATTACATCAATTCCTCTTCTCGGCCTATCTCTTCTGTTCCTTTCCTTACCCTTTTCCTTCTCATAGTTCTTCCTTTTTGTTTTTCTCTTTTCGACAAGAAAGAGGGAAGGGAGAGACAAGGGAGAGAGGATAGATAAAGAAGAGTGCCATTTTCTCTGCGCATTGTTTTGTCTCTCCCGCTTCTCCATTCGTCTCTCTTCTATTCTTTTCTTTGCTCTTCCCATCAAAAAGGCAATCCTTTTTATCCCTCCTGTCTCCTTCTCTCTCCCTCCTCTTCTCCTGTTCCCCTTTGAACGACAAAAACGCAAGAAAGGAAGAATAAGAGGGGAATGGAGGCCCTGTTCCTTTCTTCTCCTGTTTCCTTGGATGGGGGAAGTGGGCGGAGTTGGCTCCTTGCCCGTAAACCCTCCCCATGCTTCAACAAACCCCTCCTCTCGCCCTATCGCCTCTGTTCATTTCCTAGTGCCCAAACCGAGAACGAAAACGGGTTCCTTTACATGTTCATTGTCCTTCCTTTTGTTTTTTATTTCAAAGGGACAAGAACCAGAGAAGAGAAAGATAAGAACGAGAGGTAAGATGAACGTGGCACCATCTTGTCTTTGCCTTATTTTTGCACCTCCCTCTCCTGTCTTCATTTCTCTTCCATTCTTTTATTGCTCTTCCCATTAATATTGCATTCCTTTTGATAACTCCTCTCTCCTTTCTCTCTCCCTTCTCTTCTCTTATTCTCCTTGATATCTCAAAAACACACAAAAGAAAGCTTCTTTCCCTTTTTGAACGAAAAAGAATAAGAAGAAACATATAGTGAATTACATTGAAGAGCTCCACTGCCTACTGTTTCATTCCCTGTCCTCTCTTTCTATGTGTTGTTTAACTTGTCGTTTCAGAAAGCAAGCGCAATAAGGGCAAGGGGGGCTTCCTGAAGAGGAGAGAGGGCACCTGTCTGCGAAGAGCAAGAATAGTCTTGTCTTGTTTAATTATGGAGGGAAAAGGGAGAGACAAGGAAGGGAGAGATGATAGATAAAGAAGAGTGCCATCTGTGTTCCTCCGTCTCCTTGTTTCTTGCCTCTTCTCTTCTTTTCGGTACCCTTCCAGAAAATTAAAATGGCCTCCTTGTTGTCTCTCCTCTCTCACTTCCCTTTCCCTTCTCTCCTTCTGTTTCCTTTTAACTTTAATTGATAAAACACAAGAAAGGAGCTTGCAAAATAAAGCAGTGGAAGGGTAAGCAGAAGGTGACTCCTTGTGCGTGGACCTTTGCTGTACTTCATCATATCCCTCTTCTCGGCCTATCTCTTCGGCTCTTTTCCTAACCCTTCTCCTTTTCATAATTCTTTCTTTTGGTTTTCTTATTTCGAAAAGACAGAGTGCCATCTTCTTTACGCCTTGTTTTGTCTCTCCCTCTCCTTTATTCATATCTCTGCTATTCTTTTCTTGGCTCTTCCCATTAAAATTGTGTTCCTCTTATCTCTCCCTTCTCTTCTCCTGTTCACGAGAGCCTTCGACTTTAGGGTTGAGGAGAAAAAGACAAGAGAGAACAGGAACTACTTGGTTCTTGTTCCTGAGGCCACCATAGTACGACTGACGTGACAGCAGCGTACCCTCGTGGAAACGTGTATGGCTATAATAAAGCCCATTGCCAGCTTCCAAATAAACCCTATTTGAGCCACCCACGGGGGGGGGGGACCATGGGGTGGGGGGGGGGGGGGGGGTGGCGGGGGTGGGGGGGGGGGCGCGACGCTGCACCATATATATATATATATATATTTTATACACATATATATATATATCTTATCTTATCTATATATATATGGTCACCCCCCCCCCCCCCCCCCCAAAGGACCCACCGCGGGCCTTGATCTTTGCAAAAGTACCGCAAATACCGATAAAACCTATGCTGTCTGGTGATTTTCCTGTGACCGGATTTTTGGCTGTATTCCTTAATTCACTCTCTCACGCACACGCACGGAGGGTTTTTCTTTCTGTTGGCTTTTGTTTATAATTTAAGATTTAGGCATTTGAACCTATGCCGGCAATTAAACCCTAAGCCCTTAACCTTTGAATTCTATAGGGTTAAGATTTTTACAGGTTTAGGGTTTAAGATGTAGGCATTTACACCTAAGCCTGCAACTAGTTTTAAACCCTTAACCTTTAAACCCTGTAGGGTTAAGGTTTAAAGGCTTAGGGTTTAAGATTTAGCCATTTAAACCTGTATCCAAGCCCTTAACCTTTAAACCCTGTAGGGTTCAGACTTTAAAGGTTTAGGGTTTAAGATTTAAGCATGTAAATGATGTACTATCTTGATAACTTTTATTGCGAAAATGAATTCGATTACCCCTAGTTTTGCTTGGCTATGTACATTCACGGTTTTAGATGTAACAGATGTAAGAGTTAAAATAAATTTGTTGTGTATATTCAATATCTCAATGCTGTTGGTTTCACTCTATACTTCTAGCATTTTTTCGTTTTTTACATGCAATTTGTTTTTCTTAGTAGTTACAATACGTACGGCAACTATGCCAAATGTAATCAGCATATTCGTTTCTAATTGCATGGAGGTAATAGGTGTATGAATCACATGACTTAAACTAATTACTGAAAAAACTGTAAAACACATTGCTGGCATTAGTTGTGCTAATTGTATTTCTTAATCATATCAGGTATTCGTTGTACTGGTTATATAAGTTCATGTAGTGGGTCAAAATTTCGGGTTTACAGGCCGGCTCAAAAACCCGCCAAACAACACACCGATCAGAGTTACCAAACTCGAGGCGGCTTGAAAAAACCGAGAAACCGAAATACATCGAATGGGGTTAGCATATATATATATAGGTACATATAATGTTTCTGTTTTTTTATTTACCTACACACATATGTATGTAACGTATGTATGTATGCATGCATGCATGCATGTATGTATGTATACATACATGTATACATGTACATATACATGTACATATACATATGTTTATACATATCGCACAATCGGTACAACAAGGCCCCGAAATTGTGATCCACAAGCTACAAGCTCAAACCCAGCGCGCGTGCTGCATATGACCGCGACATGCTTTGTGAAGCCACGAGGATGATGTCTCATGATCAGCCCTCGCCCCTAATCCCTAAACCCTACCTACGCCCTAAGGCACATGTGGCCGTTGAAACCCCTAAGCGCTAAACCCTAAACCCAAAACCCTAAACCCTAAACCCTTAACCCCTGAAGGTATTACAAGCACCACCACCAGAACCACCGCTGTGCAAGTTGGTGCCTTGGCCTGCAGACAGTCAAGCCCACCTTGGCTCACCCTGATAACCCAATACCACACCATCAACAGCGGGTTTAGGGTTTAGGGGTTCGGGTTTAGGGTTTAGGGTTTAGGGTTTAGGGTTTAGGGTTTAGGGTTTAGGGTTTAGGGTTTAGGGTTTAGGGTTTAGGGTTTAGGGTTTAGGGTTTAAAAGTTTAGGGTTTAGGGTTTAGGGTTTAGGGTTTAGGATCCTAAACTAGATTGGGATCTTCTTTCTGAACTGAGGTTCAGGGTTTAGGGTATAATTAGGGCGTTAGGTATGGTATGGGCTTTTTGGCAGCGTACGCTTTATCGTGCATTCCTATCCGGATCAAGGAAGGGCCCGACATCACAAGACTTTAAACCATATTCTCAGAATCCGAAAACCTCCTGCATTTGCTGAAGGTTATTGGTATACAGCTCTGTTGCAAGAATCTGAGACAACCCACAAGCAAGGCTTTGGGCTTTGAATCTTACACCAAGATATCCTCAGAACCCAGAACCCTAAACCCTAAACCCTAAACCCTAAACCCTAAACCCTAAACCCTAAACCCTAAACCCTAAACCCTAAACCCTAAACCCTAAACCCCAAACCCAAGACCATGCCAAAGTCGCAAGAGCTGGGGGACACGAAAGGTGAGAAGCCTGACTTGAAAGCTACTGTAGAGTCCGAAAACACCTCAACCCAAATCCTAAACCCTAAGCCCTAGAACCCAAATCCTGAACCCCAAACCCTAAACTCTAAACCCGAAACATTAAACCCCTAAACCCTAAACCCCAAGCCCTAAACCACAAACCCTAAACCCTAAACCCTAAACCCTAAACCCTAAACCCTAGACCCTAAACCCTAAACCCTAAACCCTAAACCCTAAACCCTAAACCCTAAACCCTAAACCTTGCAGCGCAACTGGCCAGTTCATGTCCCGAGCCTGAGGATCGGCTGATCATTCGCAACCCTACACCCTTAGGATTCAGGGTTCAGGGTTTAGGATTCAGGGTTCAGGTTTTAGGGTTTAGGGTTTAGGGCATAAATCCTAAACCCTTAACCTCTCACAAAGAAACAGTGGTGCACTGGAGGAAGGCCCCATACTTCCCTAACTCAACGCATACTTGGGCATGTAAACGCCTTATGTAGGGAACATCCTGGACCCTAAATTACTAAACCCTGAGCCCTAACCCCTAAACCCTAAACCCCCTAAACCCTAAACCCTAAACCCTAAACCCTAAACCCTAAACCCTAAACCCTAAACCCTAAACCCTAAACCCTAAACCCTAAACCCTAAACCCTAAACCCTAAACCCCCCTCCCCCCCCCCCCCCCCCCCCCCCCCCCCAAACCCTAAGCCCTAAGCCCGAAACCCAACCTGTCGTGGTTTCTGGGCTGCGACCACTCTGGGAGTGAAATGAACCTTATGTTCCGAAAAGTCGATCTTTAAAGGGTTTAGGCTTTAGGGTTGTTAGTGTTTGTTAGGGTTTTTAGGGTTGTTAGTGTTTTTAGGGTTTTTAGGGTTTTTAGGGTTTTTAGGGTTTTTAGGGTTGTTAGGGTTTTTAGGGTTTACCCCCCCCCCCCCCCTGCCAAAAAAGCCACACCATGAGGTGCAAGTGGCAGCCGCCATATACGTGGAAGTACACGCCTCCGTGCAAGGGCTGTAAAAAAGGCAGGGCTCTTGGTCAGTTTGTTAGGGTTTAGGGTTTTTGTGGTATTAGCAAGGGCTGCAAAAAAGGCAGGGTGCCCTTTTATCGGGGTTTATGGGTTTTGAGATTAGCAGGCAAGGTTTGAGGATCAGGGCTGGAATGTTTCAGAATTCAGGGCTTGGGATTCAGAGGGATGCAGTGGGGCTCAGAGACTCGGACTCGGGAATTCGAGGCTTCAGGGCTTTAAGGAGCCCAGGTGGCGTTTTGCTCAGAAACGCCTCTTTACAGAAGAGGGTGGGTCAGAACCCAGCCTGAAAACTCCAAGCCTTAAACCCCCAACCCTCAACCCCAAACCCTAAACCCTAAACCCTCAAGGCCAACGAATAGAATTTGCATGTGGGTCACTTTGAGATGCCCTCTTGCCGTTTCGATGTTTGACAATCTGAAGTGTCGTGTGCCCAAAGCCTGCAGGGCCCTGAATGTTTTAGTTTTTGTTTTCCGAGCTTGATGCCCCACCCTCGGTGGGGTTGTTAGATGTTAAGGATAACCATGGCCGCAGCAATCGTCGATGTTAGGGTTTCGGGTTTAGGGTTTAGGGTTTAGGAACACAACAGCACTCTACGATGGATAGGAGGACAGATAGCTGCCATATTAGCGGCCAGCAGGCCTCTCAGGCCGATTGCACCAAGATCCCCCAGCGCTCTACTACTCCCTGGACAGCACGGGTGAAATTTGTGCTCACGTAGATGACCTTTTGCTCGCCTCACGAAGGAGATCTAGGATCCAAATCGTTCTTGACACGTTCAAAACTGGTAAGGTCGAGCAGGGCACGTGTCGTTTTTGCGGGAGGGAACACAGCAACGTGACAACCCCCGAGCTATTAGTCCCGTTGGCGTCCGTCCCAGGGCACAGAACCTTTTTACGCCACGTCAAAGGACAGCACTCCCGTTATCGGAAGCTTGGCCTGGGTTGCCCGCGCTGCCGGCCCTGACCTTGCATAAGTTTTGCAAGCCCTTATCGCTAAGGTGACAGTCGAGACGATGCGCGAGATGAATGGCGTGGTCGTCGTTCTCGCACTGCTCTCGCTCCGCATCACTTACAAGTCCGACCGCTTCAGCTCCTCAACAATGAAACGTGTGTAGAGCCGTAGAGCCACGCTCCAGTGCGAATCTTACGGCCTGCGAGCATGGCGACCGAATTCGGAACTCGCGCAGCATCGCGCAGCCATTTTGGATGTTGCCAAGTCTAAAGGATGACGAAGAAGTCACAAAACGCTCCGTGCACCACTGTCAGCTGTCGGACTGCCGTTCCCTCCTGACCGCCTGTTGACCCCTTTCCGAAGCAGATTGAAGACAAACGCCTAGCCATAGAGCTAGCTGCGATTCGTCGCGTCCTGTGGACAGAGGACGAAAAGCTTTCGTCTGTGCCATACGCTCCGTACGGCGACGCACTCGCCTGGCTGCCAGCGTATCTACAAGTTGCGGATACTCTAACAAAGAGCAAGAAGCCACACCTGACTTCACCACTTCAGTGCACGAACTCCAGTAGCTGTCTCAACGCCCCGGAATGTTCCAGAATCACCTGCTATGCTGAACCGACGCCCACGGCAACGTCTTGATAAGACGGGTGCGAAATCTACACTGTCACCGCTGCAGGGAATCAGACGCAGCCAAAGCCGGAGCCGTAGTAGTGCTTCACAGTAGTTAGTTTTTCCGTTAAGTTGAACATGACACCTTGAACCGCAGGTCCCTTGATGTCAACCCCGGAAAAGGAACGCTACTTTGTGCCCTGCGATCGTCACTCAAAACCTTAAGCCCTGACCCGAAACCCTAAACCCTAAACCCCAAACCCCAAACCCCAAACCCTAAACCCTAAACACCCCCCCCCCCCCCCAAACCCTGACCCTTTACCCCAAACCCAAACCTTAGAACTACATTCACAGCAGCTCGACCAGGAGGGCACCTTCTCCAGAGCACGGTGTCCGCAAGAAGGGAATGGCGTTTTGGGGTTGAGGGTTTAGGGTTTAGGGTTTAGGGTTTAGGGTTCATGGTGAAGGGTTTAGGTTCAGGGTTTTGGGATGAGGGTTCAGCATGGCTTGTGCTCGGGTTTGGTGTTCTGAGAAGGGAGTTACGTGGTACTTGCCCTTGTACAAACGGTTAAACAGCCGTTAAGGGAGCAGACGTAAACCCTGGGTCATAGCTAATCCCTAATCAAACATCCCGGCAAGCCTGTAAGTAACGAGATCAGTTGAGTTTCGTTCCCGGAGTTTCTGAAGATAATTCTTGCAACCCCTGTGTGAACAACCAGTTGGAGGCCACAAGACCAGTGGGTGACGTGCGTCAAGTGTTTTGAGCCTCGGGGCGTTTGTATATACACGTCTTGATGCTGTCAATACAGCAGGGACAGGACTTACTGGCTCTTACTGAATCGAAGGAGTTAGGTACCCCTTCTAGATCCGTAAAATGGCTCCCTCAGAACCCGGTGGGTGATCGCATTCCTGAAACGCTCTGCATGTGAGGTGCGACGTGGCTTGGCCTGCAAGTTAGCAGCTTGGGGACTTGCGCTGCGTTTCTGTGTCCTCGGTTCACCTGAAGAATCCAATGCATTGCAAAAGCAACCTTATAGTGAAGCTGCGGCCCACCAACAACTGGAAAACCCTTGGGCTACCTTGTAACCTCCTAAGCTTGTTTAGGGTCCTACACGGTGCACGTGCCAACCTCAATTCGAACCATGAGGCTTGAGAAAGAGATCCGTGACACGAGCAGCCATCCGGAAGAGGTGAATTGGGCTGTTTGGGACCAAAAAGCCCCTAAACCCCTGAACGCCCTAAACCCCTTAAGCCTTAAACCCCACAGACCCCTTAAACCCCTGTCCCCTGAAGCCCCCAAACCCTACAAGGTTCGGCACCTTCACTGGTTTCAGGTTTCAGGGCCTTCAGGGTCTGGGTTGTTTTGGATGGACCGAAGGCGTCTTAAAGAGCTGACTAAGCGGAGACGAGCCTTCTTCTGAAGAAAGCTGGCGCCTTGAGGGTTTAGGGTTTAGGGATTAGGGATTAGTAGGGATTAGGGATTAGGGATTATAGGGATTAGGCGTAAGACTGGGCTTTTGATGGACCCATGGGGCACCCAGACGCTGATGTACAGGGTACGTTGGTTCGGCGGGGGGTTGTTAAGGACTAAACCGTTCAAAATTCAGAAGTAATCCCCATGCATGGCCTAAACATAGATTCCGAATTCAAGCTTCAGACTGTCGGAATGACGGACGATAGTCTAGGATTAGCTTAGGATCCCTGACAAGTATGACATACAAGACGAACCTGTTTGGGGACTTCTATGGTTGGGGTTGTTTGAGCAGATCCTAGATAGTCCCCTGCCAGCATACTGTCGGGAGATTTTTGTGCTGGCCACGAAACGTCCAGCCTTGAACCTACAACCTTCAGACCCTACACCCTAAACCCTAAACCCTAAACACGCAGAAAAGTGCTGGGAGTTCGACATCGAGCCCAAACCCTAAACCCTGAAACCCTGAACGCTAAACCCTAAACCCTAAAACCTAAACCCCTCCATACTGGTCGCAGGATCGTTCCGTGATGAAGGAAGTGCATTCGCATGGAGAGGGCGCATAAGGCCGCTGCGTGTGAATGGGATGTGGGAACGATGGAGTATAGGGTTTGGGCTTTTGAGCTTTGGGTTTCGGGTTCAGGGATAAGGGTTTAGGGTTTAGGGTACCCTAAGCTTAAGTATGCAGGGACTTGAGGACTTCTGGGCGAATTTCCAGAAGCATGGCCCTGAGATCTGTGTTGTGTTTAGGGGGTTAGGGTTTAGGGTTTAGGGTTTAGGGTTTAGGGTTTAGGGTTTAGGGTTTAGGGTTTAGGGTTTAGGGTTTAGGGTTTAGGGTTTAGGGATGCGGAGGTCCCAACCTTTTGGAGTTTGCTGTAGGGTTTGGGGTTCAGGGTTTCAGGTTGAGGGTTCCGGGTTGAGGGTTCAGGTTCGAGGGTTCTTGAGGGTTCAGGGTCGAGGGTTCAGGGTTTTGAGAGTTTAGGGTTTGAAACGCTACCTAACTCGAAAACCCTAAACCTTAAACCCTGAACGCAGAAACCTTAAAGCCTAAACCCCCCCCCCCCCCATACTGGTCCCAGGATCGTTCCATGATGAAGGAAGTGCATTCGCATGGAGAGGGCGCATAAGGCCGCTGCGTGTGAATGGGATTTTGGAACGATGGAGTAAAGGGTTTGGGATTCTGAGATCTGGGTTGAGGGTTCAGGGTGTAGGGTGTAGGGTCTAGCGTTTAGCCTTATAAACCCTAAACCCTAAACGCTAAACCCTAAACCCTCCATAGCAACGAACTCTGCAGTGGTCTCCCCTTGCGGATGCTCTGCACCCTACATGGGTCGTCCAAAGCCCTACAGTAAACCCCAGAAAGTTGGAACATGGTGTAAGGGTTTAGGGTTTAGGGTTTAGGGTTTAGGGTTTAGGGTTGATGAGAGCTGGGATTCCCTTCAGTATGCCTTTCGGGGTATGGGGGTAAGGATGTTCCAACCTTGGAGTTTAGGGTTTAGGGTTTAGGGTTTAGGATTTAGGGTTTAGGGTTGAGGGTTCCGGGTCGAGGCGTCAGGGTTTTTGGTGTTTAGGGTTTGAAACGCTACCTCAAGCCGCAACCTTCAAGCCTACAACCCTTAGCTCCAGGACCCTGTTAACGCCGAGACTCTTGCTAGGGTTTGGAGGTTTAGACTCTCGGGCGTGGGTTTTAGGGTTTAGGGTTGAGGGTTTTTGCTGGGCTCCCTAAACCCTAAACCTCAAAGCCCTGAACCCTGAACCCTGAACCCGAACCCTAAACCCTAAACCCAAAACCCAAAACCATAGGGTCTTGGGATGGTTGAGCGCCCAGCAGCCTAAGGCCCAACAGACGCATGGAAAGAGCCAAAGGACCAGGCCAACGGCTCGCCCTTGTGGAGCTGCAAGGAGGGGCCCCCTTACTATACTAACTGTAGTTAAGGGACTTATAACCTAATTTAGGATCCTTATAGCCCAGTCTAGGCTCTTATAACTCTACTTAGAATTAACTAGGGGGCCCCTCCTTATAAGCTCACACGTCATCGTTTCTGAGCCTTTTGATGGATTTCGTTATCCGCCGTGCGTGCGCAGCCGTGCCCCAAGAATGAAATGCTGGAGAGGTCGGGCTTTGGCAGTGCCAGCACACCTAAACCTAAACCCTGAACCCAGAGCCCAAAGCTTCAGTGAGGCAGGTTTAGGGTTTAGGGTTTAGGGTTTAGGGTTTAGGGTTCAGGGTTCAGGGTTCAGGGTTTAGGGTTTAGGGTTTAGGGTTTAGCGGAACCCAGAGAACGACTGCGGCCCTGAGCCGGTAGCCCTGAGCAATTGACCCTGAACCCGAATTCGCGGTTCCGGAAGAGCAGGGTGCAAATGCTTGTTGTGTCAGCAGTTTAGGATTTATTGCTTTTTCTGTTCATAGGGTCCACGGAAAAGTTTGAGTTTAGAGCGCTTTGTGTTGGTTTGGGGTAAGTTTAGGGTTTAGCGCTTAAGCTACAGGGTTAGTTTCGTCCCCTCCCACGGAGACGTGCAGACGTGCACAGGGAGACTAAGCCTGAGGCCCCTTGGATTTCTGGCCGGGTGTAGGGTGTGGGGCTCAACTTTAACCCTAAACCCCAAACCCAAACCCGGAACCCTAAACCCTAAACCCTAAACCGCAGCTCTGAGGGTTTAGGGGTGATAGCGGCGGACTAGCGGAGCCTGAGGCCATCGCAGGGCCATGCAAAGAGGGTTTAGGGTTTAGGGTTTAGGGTTTAGGATGCTGAAAATGATAAAGTTGTAGGAAGCTTACCCAGCCACACGATAGCATCCCATAATGTGATCTAAAACAGTTTTGTGGTTCTGCACTTTGGTATACTGTGTGAAGCATTGAACCCTGAACTTCAGAATCACGACCATCAGGTGTAGCTTCCGGGGGATTGCATCGGCGGCACACACAGTTTTGGTTTCCGTGCCTGCAACAAGCTTTGCAGCACAATCAATGCCTAGACCATGCACCAAGTCAATAGGTCTGCACGATTTAGTCTGTTCGCTGGCAAGCGTTCACAGGGATGTGTGTGTGTGTGTGTGACAGGTAACCATTGCTGCGAGAAGCTCAAGCTACTTCCCTGACCCTAAACCCTAAACCCTAGACCCTAATCCCTAAACCCTAAACCCTAAACCCTAGACCCTAGACCCTAGACCCTAGACCCTTCATGAACATTGTGTCGCACTCACCGGGCTCAAAGACAAGCCCGCAGCCCTTACAGCGCTTGGCCGCTAGTCTTACTTGGTAGCCCAGTGGTTTAGGGTTTAGGGTTTAGGGTTTAGGGTTTAGGGTTTAGGGTTTAGGGTTTAGGGGCTTAGGGCTTAGGGTTTAGGGTTTAGGATACAGGCTACCATGCCTCGTATGATGACATGATTGCAAGTCTTGGATGCCCAGTAGGAACTCAGTAGTATGTACCCTGATTCCTTTCTTTCTTAAAGGCTCGGATCCCGTTTAACCCTTCAAAAACAAATCCCTAAACCCTAAACCCTAAACCCTGAACCCTGAACCCTAAACCCTAAACCCTTTTCGGCACTTGCTGCGTTCTTAGTTTGCTGGGCTACCGAGTTCCAAGTCACACAAATACATGTTCTTCCTTGGGGCCGCGGCTGAGGAAGGCAAAGTGGAAGAGTGCTCCAAGGCATAAGCTATACAAGGCATAAGGGTTTAGGGTTTAGGGTTTAGGGTTTAGGGTGTAGGCCTTTGGCTTTCGTGAACAGCCATGCCAAAGGAGAACCTGTGGGCTCAAGCAGGAGCTACATGTGCCCCTGGCGCATCAGATTACGCTGAACGTTACCTTCTTAAGTCTCGCTGCAGTGTTTTGGCAGTCATGCAAGAAAACTAGCACCAGCTGGCCCGGGCCCGAAACCCTAAACCCCAAGCCCCAAGCCTTTAACCCTCAGCCTGTAAGACCTTAACCCGGGTTCAGGGTTTAGGGCTTCATCAGTGTGTTCCTGCAAGAAGCACCGCCGGTCTTGCAAGCGTTTGGGGTGTGGGATCCGGAGCTGAGGGTTGTATACTCTTAGCCTTAAAAACCCGCCGCCGTGGAAACCGCACCCTATTTTTGGTGAAAGTTAGCGTTTCGCCTAGGCGACAGGCCTATTTTGGGAGGTTTTAGAAAGGCGTGATTTCGTAAGTCGTTTCTGCGAAACGTTGGATTTTTGCAATATTTTCGGGTCGTTTTGTTGTTGGGGCCTTGAGCGCTCTGGGACTTTTCCTTTGCTGTGTGTGCAGTCGTGACGCGAGTCTCACAGCTTTGCTGTGTGCACGCGCGGCAGACACTGTAATTTGCGATGTTTTCATGCATTTCTGCCAAGACAGCCTCTGCAGCTGTGTTTTTTGGAGGCTTGCATTTCCGAAAACGCATTTGCCAAATTTCAGGACTTTGACGGTTTTTGTGGGACGTGTGTTGGGCATGGTCGCGAAAGGCTGGACGCTTGTGACAGATTTTCTTCTTCCACATCCTTGTGCAGTATGTTGTACAAAGAGGCGAAAACGCTGTAAATAACAGTGTTTTGGGCATGCATGCAATATGAATGACGTTCTTATCCCCCCCCTCCCGCCCCAAGAAAGTAGCAGAAACCAGGTACGGTTACACCGCCGCATGCTTAAGCTTGTATCATTCTGCATGAATTTGGGATCAGCAGGCGGGGCAAACCCCGAGCCCTAAACTTCCCCAACCTTGTGAATCCTAAACGCCACCCTGAACGCTAAGCCCTAAACTCATCTAAACCCTCCTTCTGGAACAAGCACAGCAAAGCCAAAGCCGTTAGCAGCCACCCTCCTCACTGTTCGTATTTGGGCCCTTTCTTACGTGTGCTATTGGGTTGGGATGGGCCACACTTTTGGTGGCTGAGTTTCCACATTTTGTGCGGACTACCATGTGGTCCGCTTTGACTAGGGAACTTTTACCGAACCACACTTCTACTTCTCCTAAGTCCGCTGAGTGTGCAAAGAACTTAGGTTCTATTTAGCACACTTATAAGCTACTTCAGTACTACTTAGTAGATTTAGGTTGGACTGGGGAACATGTTTTTTTCTTCACACTGTTTTGTGCTATGCTTTCGAAGTTGTCGACCTAAAAAGTCGGTTTTTTGCTGCAGCGCAGGCATTGTAGCTGCGAACACCCTTTGCGAGCTCAACATGATGATCTTTAAATCCGCACCTGGACGAAAATCGGCAGCGCACAGTGTTTTTGCTGGGCGATACCTGGTTCGCCAAAGCAATATCAGTCAAATTTGATTTGTGTCCCTCTGACAGACGTTGCATTAAACGAACGGCTTGGCGGCGTGCCCGAGTATTTCCAGCGCTCCGACGCACAGCTCCAGCACTATCCCATGTTTCTTCTCTGCCGCTCTCTTGACCTCCACCGTCGCGAATTCGGCTCATTTCCTCTATGCTTCATCGTACCACCCGTCTTATCCAGCATTCCGCCAACTCCGGCATAACTGGAGGTTCATGGTACTTATTAACCAATTAGAACTGTACCTATACCCCACTTATAGGCCCCTTAAGTGCCCTAAGATGGTACAATTATAATTGGACCATGAACCTCCAAGTATCTAGCATGCTGTGCTTCTTGAAAGTCTCTCCAAACTTTAGCCTCTTTGTATTCTCGGTCTGGCCTGTCAAAACTAATCCTGCCGCCGCCGTCATGGACCAGCTGCTTCGAGGCTCAGGGTACTTATAACCAACTCTAGCTGTGCTTATAACTTTAGGGCACTTCAGGGGCTTAGAAGTGGGTTATAAGTACAGTTCTAATTAATTGGTAGATAAGTACCATGAACCTCCAAGCGTGTAATCAACCGATGTTGACAGGAGTTTCCGGGCGATCCTCTGGGAGCATCGGCTCAAGCTTTTTTTCGCAAGTCCGGCCCCCGATTCTCCACATTTTTTGTCCGCAAACCGGGCCCCGAGTTTCCACAAGTGTTTTTCAGCCAACCCGGCCCGAGGCCCGAGTTTCCGCAAGGTCTTTTTCCGCCAGCCCGGCCCTGGTTTCCACAAGCATTTCTTCCACAAGCCTGGGTTTTTTCGCGAGCCCAGCCCGAGCTTCCCCAAGCTGCCGTCCGCAAGCCCTGCCCCGAGCTTCCACAAGTTTGTTCCACAAACCCGGCCCCGAGTTTCCACAAGATTTTCTGCACATCAGTCCTGTTGTAGTGGACATTGAGTCCGAAACTCAGTTCTTCATGAGTGGAAATTCCAGCCTGTTTACGAGGAAAAGCAGGTCCGTTTGTGTGGCAACTCCAGGCCTACCAGGGAGCCCAAACGCCTAAACCTCCAAACCCTACTTGGCACCTTTTGGGTTTTAGGCTTCAGGGTTTAGGCTTTGGCGGTTTAGGGTCTTTGGGTCACTAAGGCTTTTTGAGAGCCGCGAAACCCGAAACCAAAGAGGGTTTAAGGGTTTGGGGATTATTGAGGCAACGCGCCGAAGGAACCGGCCAACGGCTCCATTGTAGAACTTTTCGATTTCTGAACCTCGTCGTTTCTGAGGTTTTTGATGGGTTTTCGATGCCGGCCCGTGCGTGCGCAGCCGTGTCCCAAGGATGAAGCGCTTAAGAGTTTCAGGCTTTGGCAGTGCCAGCACACCTAGAGCCTAAAGCTTTAAGCCCTAAAGCCTAAAACCTAAGCCCTAAATTTAAGAGCCTCCGGCTCAAGCCGCCGACCCCGCTGGAGCATAGTTGAAAGGTTTAAACGCGCTCGTCAGCTCAAAGGATGCCAAAAGTTGATTTGCTTGAGCCTGTGGGGGGGGGGGGGGGTAGGGGGTAGCACCAGGACCCAAACAGGAGCTGAAGGCCCGCTTGTAGGCCCGCCTGTTGAACAGGCCAAGCCCAGCAACCGGGAGGGGGACCCCCCCCTCCTTTCGGCGGACCCTAAACCCTAAGCCCGAAACCCCAAACCCTAAACCGTAAACCCTAAACCCTGAACCCTGAACCCTGAACCCTGAGCCAGAGCCCAAAGCTTCAGTGATGCAGGGCCTGAACTGCCAAGCTTCCACAGCCAAATTCTTCGAGACTCTTAACTCCCAATCTGTGACTTAAGCGTTTAGGGTTTAGGGTTTAGGGTCGAAACGAACCCATAGAATGATTACGACCTGAGCCCGTAACCCTGAACCCCAAAACCCTGCACCAGTTCCGGAAGAGCAGTGCTGTCTCGGCTGTAAAAGTTTGTCGGGTCAGCAGAGTTTTTTTGTTGTTTTTGTTTCTTCATTTTCTTGTTTATTGGGTTTAGGGTCAGTTTAGGGCTTTGTGTGCAGTTTGGGGCAAGTTTAGGGTTTAGCCCTTAGCGCTTATGGGCTTGGGGCTTGTCTTACCTGCCCACCCATGGAATCTTGCAGCAAAGCCTGAGACCTAAGGCTCCCCCAGACTTCCTGGCCAAGTGTAGGGTCGTTTGGTTTAGGGTTTAGGGTTTAGGGTTTAGGGTTTAGGGTTTAGGCTTTAGGCTTTAGGGTTTAGGGTTTAGGGTTTAGGGTTTAGGGTTCAGGGTTTAGGGTTTAGGGTTTAGGGTCAAAGACGAATTATCGCAGTCTCGGGCCATCCCAGGGCGCTGCACAGAGAGGATCGACCGGCTATGCTTCCGGTTTGCGATACTTGGTTGCGGCAAGTTATGTACGATCGTATGCCATATGCAATTATGATGCGCTTGTGGTATACTGTGTGAAGCACTCAACCCTGAACTTCAAAATCAGCTTGTGGGCGGGACCTGCACGGGCGGCACGCAGTCACTGGCTCTGTACCTGCCAGCAGGCTGTGCAGCACAATTCATGTCTGGACCATGCAGACGTGTGCACGTTTTAGTTCGTTCGCTGGCCAGCTTCCCCCAGGGCTGTGTGTGTGTGTGCCAAGAGCGACTGCTGCGAAAGGCTCAAGACTGTAAAAAGCAAAGCATAAACCCTAAACCCTAAACCCTAAACCCTAAGCCCCAAACCCTAAACCCTAAACCCTGAACCCCAAACCCCAAACCCTAAACCCTAAACCCTTCAAGAAACTTGTGTGGCACTCACCGGGCTCAAAGATAAGCACCCTGGCAGCCCTGGCCCGCTAGTTTCCTTACGATTGCATTATTGTTGGCTGGCATGCCCAGTAGGAGCTCAGTAGGATTTGCCCCTTTAGGGTTTAGGGCTTAGGGCTTAGGGCTTAGGGCTAAGGGCTTAGGGCTTAGGGCTTAGGGTTTAGGTCCTGCTTTTTTGGCTAAGGCTAAGGATCTTGTAACTAACCCCTTCAAGACGAAAAAGGGCACCTGCTTCTTTGCTGGGCAACCTAAGCCACACATACAGGTTCTTCCTTGGGATGAGGGCAAGCACGAAGGCTTCACTAAGGCTTACTAAGGCCTCACTAAGGCTTAGGGTTTGGGGTTTAGGGTTTAGGGCTTAGGGTTTAGGGTTTAGGGTTGTAGGCTTCATGCCTTCCGCTCAACTCATCCCAAAGAAGAATCTGTAGCTCAAGCCCGGGGCTACATGTGCCCCTGGCGCATCGACGTATGAAAACAATGACAAAGCTTGCTGCAAAACGATCCTTCGATTTCCGTATAGCTCAACCTGACATAACCTGAAACCCGAGTCGCTGTACTGGAAGACATGTCAGCTCATGAATCCTTGTAGGGCATCACTCCAGAAACTGACGCGTTCATCAAGGCAGCTATCAGTCAAGTACCGAGCGCTCAAACCCTAAGCCCTCAGCCCCAAACGGGCTCCAAACCGGTAAGCCCTGAGCCCCAAACCCTCAACCCAAAACCCTGTAGCCCTAATGAAGCACCGGTTGCGAAAGCCCATCCCAAAACCCTAAACCCTAAACAGCATCACCCCTAAACAGCGTCAAGGATCATCATGCGAGTCTTCGCGTTCCCAGCTTCGAGCTTTACCACATGCACACTTGCTACTACATGCAGGCTTAGGGGATGGGATGAATAGCGGGTTAGGGTTGAGGCGCTACGGAATTTCCCATGACCCTCCAATAAAGTCAGATCCCAGAAAAGGTTCCCCCAACATAATTACAGGCTTTAGGATTCAGGGCCCTGATATCTATGGTAGTCGTATCTTATGGCGGGGTCTCTTTTCCAGTTGCCCGATCACCTACGCCCGAAACCCAAACAGCCCTCAACCTGTTGAACTCCGATACTACATCTGACACGCCGGCAGCATTTTTCTTGGCTTAAGCAGGATTTGCCTCCAGTGCCGATTGTACAAACAAGATCCAGGTAGGCGGGGTTAAACCCTAAACCCTAAACCCTAAACCCTAAACCCTAAACCCTAAACCCTAAACCCTAAACCCTAAACCCTAAACCCTAAACCCTAAACCCTAAACCCTAAACCGTCCCTTAGACATCGAGGGTTGGAACCATGGGCCCTGAGTATGGGCCCTTACCACTTGTTTCAAGGGGTTTAACGGCATCCGAGCTAGGGGCCCCTAGTTTATGTATAGTGTATAAGGGGCGGTTTAGGGTTTAGCGTTTAGGGTTTGGGGACCCAAATTAAGGGCCCATACTTCGGATCCCCTTTTCGACCCCACGACTCCAAACCCTCAAACCGTCCAACGCGGCCTTTGCGGTTGGGAACCGGGGTGCGCTCTCCTAAACTTAGGGGTTTAGGGTTTAGGGTTCAGGGTTTAGGGTCTAGGGTTTAGGGCCCAGGGTTTAGAGTTTAGGGTTTAGGGTAACCCTGAACCCTAAACGCTTGGGGCTTAGAGGAGGTTGGCCGGGGAAGCCAGGGCAACGAGACGCGGGGCTTTTACGGTTTTTGGGAGGATGCGGTGTTTAGGGTTTAGGAATGTGGGGTTTGGGGTTTAGGGCTTAGGGGTTAGGGGTTAGGGCCAGTTTAGGGTTTACTGTCCGCGGCTTATGCTGTTTCATTGTAATACAGGGTGAAGGGTTAAACCCTAAACCCTAAGCCCTCCACCTCAAACTTAAACCCTAAACGCCCATAACTTGCTTGAGTTCTTCGCTTCAAGAATCCGAAGCCTTGCTTTCCGAGGTTGACTGAGGACTTTGTTTTCAGGGGGTCCATGCCCATGAGCCCCGAACGCTAACCCTAAACCCTGTACCCTAAAACCTTAATTTAAACCCTAAACCCTAAACCCTAAACCCTAAACCCTAAACCCTAAACCCTAAACCCTAAACCCTAAACCCTAAACCCTAAACCCTAAACCCTAAACCCTAAACCCTAAACCCTACCTAGAAAGATAATATCCTAAGCCCTGAGCCCAAACGAGGCGCCGGCTTACGGCAGGAAAGGGAGGGCCTAGGGTTTAGGGTCTGGGGTCTAGGGTTTAGGGTCTAGGGTTTAGGGTGCCAGGGCTACCCAAAACCCAGAACCCCCAAACCAAGCACCTCAAGCCCGTGAGAGCTGGCCACGGCTTAGTACAAAGCAACCTCAAGAACCACAAAGCTTCTTTTTGTTCTTCCTTTTTGTGTTTTCTTCTTCTTCTTCTTCTTCTTCTTCTTCTTCTTCTTCTTCTTCTTCTTCTTCTTCTTCTTCTTCTTCTTCTTCTTCTTCTTCTTCTTCTCTTCTTCTTCTTCTTATATAATATATATATATATATATATCTACCAGTTTTTTTTGGGGGGGGGGGGGGGTGGGGGGGGGGCGGGGTTAGGGCTCAGGGTTTAGGATTCATGGCTTCGGAGTAGTTAGGGTTCAGGGTTTCGCCGGCTTAGGGTTTTTTTCGCCCTAACTGCAACCGAAGAAACCTACAAACGGTAGCAAGAGCCTGCAAAACAAGCAACTCGAGGGTTTATTAAGGAAGGGCAGAAAGGTAGGTTAAGCAATTTCCAAGCACCTGGCCCGTTCTCTACATGACGGTTTCCCCATGGGTTCCTTTGCAAAGCAGAAGGAGCCTCATCCTGACAATCTTGACGCCACTACAAACGGGACCTGAAACTTAATATTCCGACCAATAGATTCCGGGGCTCTCTCTCCTTTCCCGAGGATCTCTCCCCCCAACCGCAAAACCCGTACATCCCTAACTCGAATGTTAAAGCCCGACCCTTAACTCCCAAACTCCATGAACCCAGACTTTCTGCAGGCCCTGAGATGCTAACTTCCCTAAACTCTTCATAGGGTTTTAGGGTTTAGGCCTTTAGGGTTCAGGGAAGCCCCCTAACTCGAGTTTCATTCCTGCATGGCCCGCCTTGAGAGTCCGAGGGTTGCCCGCAGTCTTGCGAACCCGAAAGCTGTTTGTTTTTTTGTAAGGGGAAGTTTTAGGGTTTAGGGTTTAGGGTTTAGGGTTTAGGGTTTAGGGTTTAGGGTTTAGGGTTTAGGGTTTAGTTTTCTACCTGCAGCCTCTTGTAAAAGGAAACCTACACAAGACTCGGCTTTGGGTTCTTCAGGTACTGCTTCCGCCTGCTTGATACCCCGTCCCGCCATGAGTGGTCGCTGTTGTAGTTCCTTTCTTGGGGAACCAAATGTTCTGACCGTACTACGAAACGAAGTGTAGGATGAGGTGTCCGAAGAAACCCTAAACCCTGAAACGCTTAAACACTTAAACCCCAAACCCTAGACCCTAAACCCTAAACCTTATGAACATGGGGGCGGTTGGCGGTTGGTGGATGCTCCACACTACGCAACCTCCCAGTCGGGTCTCTTGCAACGGGCAGCGGTGACTGGACCCTGAACGCTCAACCCTAGACCCTAAACCCTGAACACTCAACCCTAAACCCTAAACTCCCTAAACCCTAAACCCTAACCCCTAAACCTGAAACCCCAAGCCCTTCCGGGGTCTGGCTTGTAGAGGTTGAGAACCCCCAAGTCCTAAACCTAAACCCTAAACCCTAAACCCTAAACCCTAGCCCTAAACCCCAAACCCTAAACCCTAAGCCCTAAACCCTAAACCCTCAACCCTAAACCCAAAAAGCCTCCTCGAAAGAGGCACGATGTGGAGGGGCCGCTTTGCAGTTGCCGGTACACTCCTGCTGCTGGCAAGATCCGTGGCGAAGCCGCAAGAGGGTTTAGGGTTTAGGGTTCAGGGTTCAGGGTTCAGGTTTATTGTTTAGGGTTTAGGGGGGGCTTATTTCAACGTATTTCCATAGCTTGCACGCACAAACCTCCTAGTTATGTAGCCAACATATGGCCCCATGATTCTCATAGGATCACGATAGAGTCCCTACTTAGGTGGCTGGGGGAACCTTGGGAGCTTGGTAGGGTGAGGCCCCCATTCCCATTCGGCAATAGTCCCGTACCACCCTGTAAGACCTGGTATAAGGCATAAGGCTGAGGGCATTACTTGTTAGGCGCATGTGTGTCTTATTCTAGTGGGTCTCGAGAAGTGCTTATGATAGACATCGCTGCCGTTGCCCGCGGGCCTTAATTAGGCTCGAGGCTCACTGAATCGGTTTAGGGTTGACAGGGTCAAACTTGCGGCATCTACTTGAACACGTGTGCAAGCTTTCGGGTTTAGGTTTAGGGTTTATAGGGCTTAGGCACAGGGTGTAGGGTTTAGGGTTTAGAGTTTAGGGTTTAGGGTGTAGGGTTTCAAGGCTAAGTGCCGGTGTGTTTGGTGAAGGTTTGGGACCCGGACCTCCCGGAAGGGTAGGGTTGAGGGGTCTAAGGATTTAGGGTTTAGGGTTTAGGGTTTAGTTGAGAGGTCTAAAGGTTGCGAACGTGGCCCATGGGGCGCACCAAGACATGAAACACATGGTTTAATTATGCACTGCAAGTTCATGTTATCGCGGTTCAACCGCCCTGCGCAGGTCTTAGGCTCTTTGGGGTACCCCACTAAAGCTTGGGGGGGCATGTTCGGGTGTGGAATCTTCGCCTTGGACCACGGCTCAGGGTACAGACATAGCATTTGAGCCTGTGTTTTTGACGGTTTAGGGTAAACTCTACACCCTACACTGCCCCCCTGCACTACGACCCCATACCACACCTCGAGCCCCTCCTATACCGTATGAGCGAGGCAGCCGTTGATGGGCAGAAGGCGTGCAAAAGTGACGAAACGGCTCTGCTACAGCACGGCCTGGGACACAAGGACCTTATGCCTAACCTAAACCCCAAACCCTAAGCCCTAAACCCTAAACCCTACTTAGGGTTTGGGGTTTGCGCTGGGGAATGGTTCTTGGGGTAGTTACATGGTCCGTGAATATGGTTTCTTTAAAAGGGTTCTGAAGTGTGGGCCCTTGGGTTGTATAGGGTATAAATGGGGTATATAAGGGGTCCTCGTTTAAGGGCCCATAAACCCTAAACCCGAAACCCTAAACCCGAAACCCATACTAAGGGACCATGCAACTACCCTAAGAGTGGGGAGTGGTGCGTGGTTACGAGCCGCCCTGAACTTAGCAAACTTTTGGGGCTTGTAGGCTCTGAAGGGTTTAGGGTTTACGGCTTAGGGCTTTAGGGTTTTTGGGGTTTGTGGGTTTTAGGGCTTCCGGTTTAGTGCTTTAGGGCTCAAATCTGAGGATTTCAGGGTGGCCTGGGAAGGTGTCTGGACCAATTTTGACGCAGTATGATGTAGGTGTGAAAATCCCAAGATGTGATGAAATCACTGGTGGTGAGTATCCCAGAATCGCGTTTCAAGTTCAGGGCTCATGGTTTAATATCCGGGTAGCCCTAAGCCCTAAAGCCTGAAGCCTAAAGCCCAAACCCCAAAGCCTTAAGCCTAAAGCCTAAAGCCTAAAGCCTAAAGCCTAAAGCCTAAAGCCTAAAGCCTAAAGCCTAAAGCCTAAAGCCTAAAGCCTAAAGCCTAAAGCCTAAAGACAGCCTAAAGCCTAAAGCCTAAAGCCTAAAGCCTAAAGCCTAAAGCCTAAAGCCTAAAGCCTAAAGCCTAAAGCCTAAAGCCTAAAGCCTAAAGCCTAGCAACCCTAAAAAGTCCTGCTGGCTGCGATGCTTTCCGACAAGCTCAGGAGAAGCTCCAAGCTTTCGAGGCGCTCATGGCTGTCTCAGCCTCAATCCCATGAGTCGGTTCATAATTAGTTTAGGGTTTAGGGTTTAGGGTTTAGGGTTGAGGGTTTAGGGGTTAGGGTACGGGGGCAACCGGAAGGGGAAAAAGAAGAATCTCAACCCTTGGCTGCCTAAATGAACTCCCTGAACCGAAGAACACAACACAGATCCAAACAAGAGCACCCGAAAGAGGGAGGGGGATATCCTTACCAAGGTAACCAGACACCAACCCCAACCCCAAACCCCAGGGCACTGCTTCTCGCTTTGAACAGCCGTTGTTAGTGGCCATTCTTGAGCCACCATGTACATGGGTGTTTTACCCTTTCAAACCTGTAAAAGGCAACCTCCGCACTCCCCCTGTCCTGAGCTTCCCTCAGGACACCATTGGAGGTGCAGGCTCCTTTTCATTCTGGCCAAAAGCTGTTCTTTTCACAGCGGCCAAACATATGTTTAACGTCCAATAGACGGGCCGTAGCCATTGGCTTGCATATCAGGGTTTAACGTCATCCAGGACGAATGAATTAAAACACCTTTCTTGAAGACCTTTCAGTCTTCTTCACCACAACCGTGGTCTTCACTTCCCTAAGGGCGAAACACTCTCTACCATCAGGGATTTCCTTACCCTTAATGGCAAAAACCCTAACCCTTTTTGCTCGACGCATTGGTCTTTCCTCCAACCATTCTGCCGATTGTCACCATATCTTTGGAAAAGGATTCATCCTTTTGTATCCCATCCTTGAAAACCAGTCACTTCTTCGCCTCCCGACCAGCTTCACAGATTCGATGTAGCTGCACCAAGATGCTCTCAAGATCCTTGACCTGAACCAATGGATCGTTCAAACAGCGCTGAATAGAGGATGCCAATCCTTCTCGTCGTGCTTCTTCTATCGCTTTCCACGATGTGGTCACCTGTGTCGTTGTGGCAACCGACTCCGATGCAGCGGGAACAGAAGCCTGTCCCTTCTTTCCGGACTCTCCTCCTTGTTCTGGTGCTACATCCCTTCTCTTGGGACTTGATGCCTACTCCTTCTTTTGTGACCTATTTGCAGAAACACCACGCGTCCGATGAGAAGACTTCTCCGCCTTGGGAATTGCCACCTTTTTTGGCGACAAACCCACTTCCCCACGATCCACACCTCTTCTTTTTGTTCTTCTCCGGCTCCTCATCGACCTGGACAATCACTTCTGTGACTTCTGGCACTACCTCCTCAACTGCAGGCTCATCATCTGACTCTTCCTCCAGTGGCCTTTTTTTACCACCTTTGGGTCGCCTTCACCCTCCAGCTGAGCTTTTTCGTACCATATCCTCAAATCATTTGTCCACTCTTCGACCTCTGCCAGCGGAATATCACAGGATCTGACCACCTCGTACAATTCCAGCGTAGATATCATTTTATCCGTCCACGAAAGCCACTCATCATTTTTCTGATCCCCGTCAGTAATCCTCAAAAGCTTGAAGATTGGCTCGCCTTCCCAGCGATCGATGTCATCCCTCCCGCCAGACATGTACGACACCGCTTCGGCAATTAGGTTGCTTTTTTATGTTTCTTCGTCATAAACCATCTCGTCCTCCAAATCCTCTCCTCTTTCAGGAGAAAAGCTCCTTTCACCGTCGCCCTTCCTTGGACGATCTCTCATATCTCCGATCCAAAACTGACTTGCATCTTTCCCTTTCACAGGAATCAGCACATCCAGATCCTCATAATCCAGATAAACTCCCTCCGCAGTGATGCGATAAACAGTTCCTTCGAGCCTATCTCCTTTCTGATAGCGACGCTTGCCATGTGAAGCGGGGAGTACCTCATTGGGTACTTCACTTTTCTTCTCTACAGAAGCTGGCGTACTTCAGGATCCTTTGGCTCCATGGTTACCAAAGGAGAAATAACACCACCATCGGCCACAGCTGCTCCATTGGCTCCGGTGCGGCTCAAAAAACCTTGCTCCACGCCACCAACTTCAGAATGCACAAGCACGTCCGCTGATGCCCCTCCATCGTCAGCTACTACAGTGACCTGCGCCCCATTGTTGCAGTCAACTGCGGAGCATGTACCACCAGGTGCCTCAACCCGTGCTCCATCTGCACTCCAGGTTTTCACCGGCACACTAGCCCGCACTTCATTGGTGCTCCAGGCTCCTGCCTCTTCCCTCTTGTCAGGCAGATCAACAGTATTCTCAGCTACTCCAGAAGACTCACCTTTTTCTTGGACAGTGGGTGCATTGGCAGTAAATGAGGAACCTCCATCAACCGGCACATCCAGTGTTTTGTTCCCAATTTCTTTTCCAGGAATAACCTCCTGACTGCCAGACGCTCCATCCACCACCAACTCTTCCGCCTCCCTTCCACATTGGGAATCATCTTGTCCGGGCTTAGAGGCTTTACCGCTGCGTCGCCCTCAGAAAGCGCTTTGCCCTTTTCCTGATCCAGGTGCTCTCCAGCCATATTCATCTGCAATCCAGAAATTTCATCTTCCTCTGGAGAACCCGAGGTCCCAGGAGCTTCACCACCCCTTAGACCGCTATCCCCGATGGAGAGGAAAACTCCTTTTCTACCGAACTATTTACACTACCCTGAAACGCCCTTATGGACTCAGCTGTCGGTGTAGGCGATGTAGGACCCAGCGCAGTCTCCGGTTCCAGTTCATTGCCAGAAGGAGAATCAGCCAACTTGTCACTTACCATCTTTTCACCCTCCTCTGGCAGTGTCCACCTACTTGCCCGCGTATCCAGGCAGTAATAATATTGTCTCCCATCCTCGTGGAGATGCCACTCCATCACATGCTTTGATCGGACGCTCGTCCTTCCGAAAATCATTCTCTTCGGAGACTTGGCGCATCTCTTCAGCTTCTTCAGACAACTGTCGCATCCTCTCAGCCTCCATCTCCAGGATCTCCTGCTCGCCCATTGCGTATTCAGCAGTAGGTGCAGCTTCAAAACTGTCCACACCTTGTTTCTCCTGTTCATCACAGCCTTCATCGCGCATGGAACTCGCTGAGGAACCTCCCTTTATCTTGTTCAGAGGTTTTCTGGATACTTGCGACACCGCTCCACTCAGATCGGTATGAGCTTCTTGGTCGACCATTCGACCCGAAATTGAAGAAGACGGCTGAAAACCATGCCTCAGCAACACACAACTGCTTCTGGCGCCACCACTTCAGCCAGGGAACCAGTTGCACCAATTCCAGCTCCACCATCATTTGCACCGCTCGCAGAGGGTTGGAGCCATTGCTTGGGCAAAGACATTGCTTTTCGAACCAAGCCCTTGACAAGAACAACTTACCGCAGGGAACCGTTTGGGCTCATAACCTACGGGGGCAACCGAAAGGGGAAAAAGAAGAATCTCAACCCTTGGCTGCCTAAATGAACTCCCTGAACCGAAGAACACAACACAGATCCAAACAAGAGCACCCGAAAGAGGGAGGGGGATATCCTTACCAAGGTAACCAGACACCAACCCCAACCCCAAACCCCAGGGCACTGCTTCTCGCTTTGAACAGCCGTTGTTAGTGGCCATTCTTGAGCCACAATGTACATGGGTGTTTTACCCTTTCAAACCTGTAAAAGGCAACCTCCGCATAGGGTTTAGGGTTTAGGGTTTAGGGTTTAGGGTTTAGGGTTTAGGGTTTAGGGTTTAGGGTTTAGGGAGCCATACGCAGTAGTTCCAATGATTATACTGCCAGAGCTCGAAACCCTCTCCTTGCTTGTATATACATATATCTATATATGCATATATATATATATATATATATGAGCGAGAGCCCTTTAGGGTCTATTTAACCCTTGCCAGAATTTAGACAATTTGAATTTCAAGGGTTTAAGTTGCTTGACCTATTGAAATTCTGAAGCCCCAAAGAACATTTTCAATTGTTCACCCCCCGCCCTTTCAAAAGTATTACACTTGTGAAGCCCTAAAGAGACAAATTCAAACAATCTAAATACACCCCCTCCATTTAAATATCAATGGGGGGCTTGGCCTAAACCCTAAACCCTAAACCCTAAACCCTAAACCCTAAACCCTAAGCCCAGGGGGCTCCAGGTCCAGGGAATCAAAGTCCTTAACATATTGAAACTATGGAGCCCCTACAAGAATGATTTACCCCCGTTTTTTTTGAATCATTTAGGTGCTTTTACACAATTTATGGCAAGGAAAGATGTTAAGTGAATTAACATCTCTCATTGAATCATTTAATTTTTATTGACATTCTGATGCCCCCAAATGTTTTTTGATCGAGGTGCACGCGTGCGTGCATCTGCGTGAGATCTGAGCGCACTTGCGACGTTTTTACGTGTGTGCTGCGTGAATCAGTGCTAACAATTGATTTTGTGTTGCAGCAACCTTGCTCACAGGGCCAGGGTCGTGGGGGCAAAGTGCAGGTTGCGTTGTATTTCTGTTCTAACTCGTGGTTGGGCTGGTCTTGTGTCGTAGTGCGACCGCAGCCGTTTTCGACTTTCCCACCCCCCTACGACCCTCGAAAATGGGGTGGGGGGATCTAGCGCGACTAGGCCTGACCCCATCATGCAAGCATAGTGTTTGCAAACGGAGAGGGGGGGCTTGTTTAAGGACCTGGTTCTAAGCCGCCCAATGCTTGCTGCAAAACCCTTATGAATCCCAACCCCGTTTGCCATTTGGGGTGCACCACGGTGGATTGTCCTCCCCCACCCCCCCCCCCCCCCCCCCCCCAACCCCCACCCCCCCCCCACACCGCCCACCCCACGCTCGGACTTAGTTTTAAGCCTCGCAACGGTTGCTGTAATGGAGTGTTTCAAGGGCTCCAGTGCATGCCCAAGCCCGCCAGCCTTGCTTCCCCCCCTCTCCGCCCCTCGGGGGGGGGGGGGGGGGGGGGGGGGGGGGGGGGGCAGCAAGGGCATGCACTGGGGCCCTTAAAACACTCCATTACGAACAGCGAGGGGAGGGGGAGTCCAAACCCCGTCAGGCAAGCATCGTGTGTGCAAATGGGAGCGGGGGGGTTGCCCCACCCCCCGCCCCCAGCTTGAAGCAGGCAGGAATTTGCAGCATGTGGGGCCGAACAGCTAGAAATGCTGTCCTTGACAGCATTTGGAGCCTTGGAACACGCAGCTGTATTTTTCAGCAGAGCTTGCGAACGGCCAGTAATGCTGCGTGTCTCAGCATGTTGAGCCGGCGAACAGCCAGAAATGCTGCGTTTCATAGCCAGAAGAGATCATGACTAGGGCAGCAGGATCAGAATGCTGTGTGAAAGACGAATCCTCATTGCAACGTGCGTGACATCATGATCAGGCCAGAAAGCTCGGAAATATGTCATCACCACACCACAGAAGTCTGTAAAATACATGAAGTGTTCAAGTTTGTGTTCATGAATGCTCATATAGAAGCTTAGGATCAGCTACATGTATACATATGTATATATATATATATATAAACATCATGTTTTCTCTCGTTATCTCTGTCCCTCTTTCTCTTTCTCTCTCTGTCCCTCTTTCTCTTTCTCTCTCTGTTTCTATCTTTCTCTTTCTCTCTCTGTCTCTCTCTGTCTCTCTCTGTCTCTCTCTGTCTCTCTCTGTCTCTCTCTGTCTCTCTCTGTCTCTCTCTGTCTCTCTGTGTCTCTCTGTCTCTCTGTCTCTCTGTCTCTCTGTCTCTCTGTCTCTCTGTCTCTCTGTCTCTCTGTCTCTCTGTCTCTCTGTCTCTCTGTCTCTCTGCCTCTCTGTCTCTCTGTCTCTCTGTCTCTCTGTCTCTCTGTCTCTCTGTCTCTCTGTCTCTCTGTCTCTCTGTCTCTCTGTCTCTCTGTCTCTCTGTCTCTCTGTCTCTCTGTCTCTCTGTCTCTCTGTCTCTCTGTCTCTCTGTCGCTCTGTCTCTCTGTCTCTCTGTCTCTCTGTCTCTCTGTCTCTGTGTCTCTCTGTCTCTCTGTCTCTCTGTCTCTCTTTCTCTCTTTCTCTCTTTCTCTCTTTCTCTCGTTCTCTCTTTCTCTCTCCGCGCCTGCAGACTTCCCTAAACCCTAACCCTATATAAATCCTAAACCCTAATACTCTAATACCCTAATTCGTGTATGCTTAAAGAATGCTTGCTTTGCCCACCTCTGAGGAGAGCCCTCTTCCACCGGTCTTCGTTTGCCCGGATAATTGGTTCACGGACGTTAACAGCTCGCGCCTTGGCCGCCCTGGAGTACTTGGAGGTTCATGGTACAAGGAGGGGCCCCCTTACTATACTAACTGCAGTTAAGGGACTTATAACCTAATTTAGGATCCTTATAACCCAATTTAGGGCTCTTATAACTCTACTTATAACTAGGGGGCCCCTCCTTGTAGTGATTATCCAAGTAAAACTGTACTGATATCTGTACTTATAAACATATTGGGGCACTTAAGTGGCTTATGGACCGCCAAGTAGGGTTGAGGGTGGAGGGTTCCGGGTTGAGGGTTTCATGTTGCGACCTGTGCACCCACATCATTTGCATGCCCAATGGCCCTGTGCTTGAATGTTGGCCTTACGGAATCTCTGGAATCGCAGGTGCAAATCGACGTCCGCAGACTGCCCTGACTTCTCAAGTGGAGCTATGCCTGACAGCTGTTGGTTCAACGGTGGCACCAACCCATGCACCTCAGGCCTCTCCCTCTGGCAGATTGCGTTTCAAGGGTTTCGAGCCCTTTGAGGCTGACCCATAAGGTTTTTAGCTCGACGTCGTTGAGGATTCACCGTTGAAGCTTCGGTTTCTTTGCCTGGCCTTGCAACCTGACGGGCCCAAGCTGTGAAACTTAATTCCTGCCCTGAGAACCTTAAACCCGAAACCCTAAAGGAGCAAACGTCACCGGTGTCACTGGCAAGACCGACTACCCGCCCAACAACCGGACGGTGTGCCTCGACGTCCCGGATGGCGTGTGCCCCATCACGGTCTGCACCCCGGGCTGCAATGTTGCTTTGGGCATTTAGGGTTTAGGGTTTAGGGTTTAGGGTTTAGGGTTTAGGGTTTCTGGGTTTTTTGGGTTTCAGGGTTTCAGGATTTTAGGGTTTTAGGGTTTTAGGGGTTTAGGGTTTAGGGTTTAGGGTTTGTTGCTTCGGGGTGCATGTACCACCCCAGACTGCCCCGACTGTAAGCTCGATGCTGCGCTCAGGCAACAAGGGAGGACCGGGAAGCACCTGCTACAGCGCCGGTGACCCAATCCAGAGCTGCTGGAACCCAGACAACACTGGAACCAACAACACAGATCAGATCATTTGTGAGGATTGGGTGGAGGGCACACCGTTCTGCTTCGTCAGTACCAGCGAAACCGGTGGCGGTGGTGGCGGGGGCGGCTCGAACAGTGGCGGGGGTGGCTCGAATAGTGGCGGGGGTAGCAGCAATGCGGGTGGCCAGGGTGTTACTCTTTTGGAAGTGGGTGGGGATATCGCTGCTGTGAGTCATTTTGCCCTTTTGTGGGGGTGCTGCTCCACAACCCCCACAACCACCGCTGGACCAATCACGACCGCTGGACCCACAACAACTCCAGATGGACCCACAACAGCTCCAGATCCCTCCAGCACGACGGCTGGACCCACAACAACTACAGATGCGAGCACGACTGCTGGGACCACAACAACTCCGGTTGTGACCACGACCGCTGGACCCACAACCACTCCAGATGGACCCACAACAGCTCCAGATCCCTCCAGCACGACCGCTGGACCCACAACAACTACAGATGCGAGCACGACTGCTGGGACCACAACAACTCCGGTTGTGACCACGACCGCTGGACCCACAACCACTCCAGATGGACCCACAACAGCTCCAGATCCCTCCAGCACGACCGTTGGACCCACAACAACTACAGATGCGAGTACGACTGCTGGGACCACAACAACTCCGGTTGTGACCACGACCGCTGGACCCACAACCACTCCAGATGGACCCACAACAGCTCCAGATCCCTCCAGCACGACCGCTGGACCCACAACAACTACAGATGCGAGTACGACTGCTGGGACCACAACAACTCCGGTTGTGACCACGACCGCTGGACCCACAACCACTCCAGATGGACCCACAACAGCTCCAGATCCCTCCAGCACGACCGCTGGACCCACAACAACTACAGATGCGAGCACGACTGCTGGGACCACAACAACTCCGGTTGTGACCACGACCGCTGGACCCACAACCACTCCAGATGGACCCACAACAGCTCCAGATCCCTCCAGCACGACCGCTGGACCCACAACAACTACAGATGCGAGCACGACTGCTGGGACCACAACAACTCCGGTTGTGACGACCACGACTGTTGGATCCACAACCACAGCAGATGGGACCACGACTGTTGGATCCACAACCACAGCAGATGGGACCACGACCGTTGGATCCACAACCACAGCAGATGGGACCACGACCGTTGGATCCACAACCACAGCAGATGGGACCACGACCGTTGGATCCACAACCACTCCAGATGGACCCACAACAGCTCCAGATCCCTCCACCACGACCGTTGGATCCACAACCACTCCAGACGGGACCACCACGTCACGGAATGGAAGCTATTACTTTCGAAGGCTGGCATCTCATGGCAGTGCTTTTTGTGAGGGGCAGTTTTCAGTTAGGCACCAGCATACCCTTGGGGTGGCAGCCTAAGCCCATGGGCCCTATAGGCACATCTATAAACTACCCCGTCAGCCACAGGGCCCATGCCAGTAGTTACCCTAAACCCTAAACCCTAAACCCTAAGCCCTAAACCCTAAACCCTAAACCCTTAGTCCTAAGCCATCCTGAGGCCCAGCCGGAAGCTCCCCCAATCTGAAACCCTACCTTTAACCACCCCAAAACCTTTCGTTGCGGGCTGCTTAAGAAGTTGGAACATTGCCAAAAATGCCCCAAACAGCTCAAAAGCCCTAAAAACCTTACCCCTCCCCCCCACCCCTTCCGCCCGCCTCGAATTTAAACCCGAAGCCCGCTTCAAGCGTTCTGTGCTTTCAAATGCTGGGGGATCCTGGGCCCTTGCTTTTGTGGAACACCAATAGCACAGGCATAGTCGTAGGCATGAATTAAGGAGGAGGATAGCCCACCCTTGTGTTGTTCCTGGCCCCCTAGGCCCGAATCTGGTGGCAGGTTTCGACGGAACAGGCCGGTCCGTCCCTTCTGGCGTTGGTTCCGCCGCTTCCGCGCCCCTGGCCCCTACGGTACAGGCAAGGACGTCCACTCAAGAGGTCCTAGAATGAACTTTGAAGGGTTTAGGGTTTAGGGTTTAGGGTTTAGGGTTTAGGGTTTAGGGTTTAGGGTTTAGGGTTTAGGGTAGGGTTTAGGGTTTAGGGTTTAGGGTTTAGTGTGATATTTAGGGCTTAGGGTTTAGGGTTTAGGGGGTTCAGGTATGTGCCTAAGGAAAAAGTGTTGCGGGCCCAAGATCGGTTGTTGACCTCCGGGAGGATTTTTAACGTTGGGGACCATCGTCTGCAGACCAGGATGTGGTAATCAAGAACTCACACTGAGCCCTCACCCCGCCGAGGGTTTAGGGGTTTGGCTTTTGGGGTTTAGTAGGGTTTTGGGGGATCGGGAGCTTGCTCGCTCATTTCTTTGCACAGCAGGGGTATACGGCTTCGTTTCAGACCCTTTAGTGAGGACTAGAAAGATGCAGGGTGCATGCGGGGGAAAGGTCCTCGCAAAGGCCAGGGTTCAACATCGCGGTTCTTTTGAGTTTTCCGACATCCTAAGTTCCTAAACCCTAAATTAAGCCTAAACCCTAAACCCTGAACATCCCTAAACCCTAAACCCCAAATCCTAAACCCTTCAGCACTAAACCCTGTTTGTGTCCGGAAGGCCTTGGGGGCCATGGCTACCGCATAAGTGCTCCTCTGCGAGTGGGTAAAACAAGTAGAAGCAGATCATATAAGCATCAACACGCTTTGATGGACTCGTTCGGTGCGATCTGCTGTCCATCGTTTTTGTGAGAAAACAAGCTGGACAACAAATCTGTTGTTATCTACGGGCAACGTGTTGTTTTAACGAAAAGCAGTGCGCAGATCCCACCAAGTTTTGTCCGGCGTTTTTTTGGAGAGAGCAAGCAAGCTGGCCAAGAACTTTTGCCATCTAATTACGCGCCCCCTTCTTTAGATAAGCAGCGCGAAAATCGCCCCAAGTTTCGTCCATCCTTGCCCAGACTCCTGGGAGGATCCAAAAAGTAGAACCCCTAAATCGTACCATCATACGAATATTGGGTCGTTTTTAAGGAACCCTTCAGGGGCATGGAACAGACTTGGTGCCATCTATATACACGCTCGTTGCTGTTGACCAGTGTGCTTCTCTTAGGGTTGCTGCCGGGTTTAGGGTTTGGGGTTTAGGGTGGGGGTCAAGGGGCGGGTTTGCATGCCCAACTTCTACACCACCTGAGGTGCCGCTTCTTGCTGCCCGGTTTGGAAGTCCAGGGGGGCTGTGCTTTGGGGTTTTGTAGGGTTTGGGGTCATCCTAAACCCAGGAAGTTTGCTAGCCCAAGCATCCTAAACCCAAAAAGCTTAGTAGCACAGACATCCGAAACCGCCCCCCCCCCCCCCCCCCCCCCCCCCTCAACTCGCCCTCCGACCGACCGCCCCCCCCCCGCCACGAAGAGGACATCGTGGAAAAGAGGTTTAGGGTTTAGGGTTTTCTTTCGCCTCTTGACGCGCAAACACCCATGTAAACGGACACATTCCAGCCGCGGTCGTCTCTGAAGGCAACCACCCTTGAAAACATGAAGTGCAGGGCCAAAGCCCTGAGCATCGGGAGTTTTCGCAATGCTACGAAGCCCCGCGCAGGCCGATTAGTTCGTGTCTTTTTGCGGAAGTTCTCTTGTCACCTACGTTCTGCAGTTAAAACGCGAAGTGTGAAATATGCCTCTTAACCCACGACTGCCGCGCTTTTCCAGGCATGCCCACTTTTGGCCTTTCCCATGCGAAGTCTCAACTTCACTGCGCTTGCCAGTTTTATTACTTTTGCCTTCATTTGTGCTCACAGTCCTCAAAACGCCATCGACATACCTCCACCGCGGCAAGAAGCGCACATTCCTTGTTGTAGGAGAACCAAAAGCAGCGCGTAGATCGCACCAAGTTTTGTCCATCGCTTTTTTTAAAGAAAGCGCAGATCCCGGCCCAGCATTGAGAAACTCCAAAAACTAAGTTTGCTGTTGAAGGGCAAGCGTTTTCAAATTTTAATGAAGTGTGAGATGTTAAGTTCTGTAATTTTACAATCACCTGTGCTTTCAAATGGTCAGCATTTTTTCGTTTCGAGTTTTACACCTTTAGGCTTTCAACCTTTAGCTTGTTATTTTATGGATTTTAAACGGTTTCTGAACCTCCTCCAACAGACCTCGGGCTGGCATGTAAAATTCATCAATTGGGGTTTCCCTTGAAGGGTCAGCATGTTTAAAGTTGAGGTTTTCAAAGCCGTAAATTTCAAAAAAGGTTGGCTTTCAACCTAAACCCTAAACCCTACAGCCTAAACCCTAAACCCTAAACCTGTAGGCGTAAGACCTTCAGGTTGAGGGCCTTTAGCCTTTTACCCGATAGTACGCACTCTCAGCTCTGAACCCCTGTGCAGCGGCTTGGGTTCCTTAACCCGGTAAACGCAAGGACTTAGTTCCCCCCGAAACCCTAAACCCTAAACCGCCTCAACCCTAAACCCTAAACCCTAAACCCTGCGCAGATGGCGAGAATGAAGCCGGCGGTCGCACGGCGCATGGAAGATGAACAGCCACGCCCAAACAGACTTAGCGGAGGGAGGGACAGTATAGGGCTAAGGGTTTAGGGTTTAGGGTTTGGGGTTTAGGGTTTAGGGTTTAGGGTTTAGGGTTTAGGGCTTAGGGCTTAGGGTTTAGGGTTTAGGGTTAGGGTTCAGGGGTTGTAGGGGCATGGGGTCCCTGACACTGGGCGATGGGGTTTAGGGTTTACAAGAGCTTAAGGAACCCCCTTTATAGCAGTAGTCTCCCAGCCCCTCTTGGGCATCTTGTTCTTTTTGGGTGTCTTGGAAAGTAGGGACACCTTTTCTGGGGTGTTAATTTACAAAGGACTACTGTATTTTGGACCCTAAACCCTAAACCCTAAACCCTAAACCCTAAACCCTAAACCCTAAACCCGAAACCCTAAACCCTAAACCCCATTTTCGGAAGCCCCCTGATTTGAGTGTGTGTGCAATCTTGCCAAGCACTGAATGCATGGATGGCCCTCCCTGCCTGTTAGGGCCCGGAGTAGGCCCTTGTTCCCCTTTTTGGGGGGTTTAGGTTCCCTGATAAGCCCCTTTAAAACAAAAGCACACCCTTTCTATTCCTAGAGTACTCTTGGGTCTAGATGATGCGTTTGACAGCATGCGTCTGCTATTGAGGAGACACAGACGCGGGCGAAGGGGGACTCAATTGATCGTGGAGCAAATCCGACGAAGCAGCGCCAAGGCGCGATTTTGTCATGTGTGTTGTCAGGTACCCTAAGCCCTGAACCCTAAAGTTTAGGGCTCAGTTCTAAGGTCGCAACCATGGGCTCTTAGTATGGTCCCTTCCCTTGTTTAGAGGGATCCGAAGTATGGGTTCTTATTATGTAGGGTGTATATAAGGGTTGTTTAACTGGGGACCCAAGTTAAGGGCCCATACTTGGAGTGAGAGTTATGTGAACTCCCAAGCCCCTTCTTGGCATTTTGGATGAGGCTTCCTTAATAAGCCCTCAACCTCAGACACTTTACCTCAAAGCCCAAACTTTTTGTGTGGTGGGATGCGGATCAAAAATTATTTAGGATCAAGAAAAATATATTTAGGATCAAAAATAATCTATTTAGGATCAAGAAATAATTTATTCTGTTCTTCCGACGGAGAGCGGGAAGGGGAGTGAGGGAGGGAGAAAAGGAGGGAGGGAGGGAGGGAAGGACGGGCGGAAGGACGGAAGGAAGGAAGGAAGGAAGGCAGGAAGCAAGGAAGGAAGGAAGCAAGCAAGCAAGCAAGCAAGGAAGCAAGGAAGCAATGAAGCAAGGAAGGAAAGGAAAGGAAATGAAAGGACAGGAAAGGATATGTAGGAAAACATAACATAACATCATATGTTTTAATATATATATATATAGATATATGTGTGTGTATATATTGAAACAAAGCATAAAAAACATATTATAGTGGCATAGAGTAGAATAGAACACAATGTCGTATAGTATGCCTTTGTATCATAAAAATATAATAAAATCGAAAGAACAAAGCATATATGTATATATTTACTGCTATTTGATATAGAAGTCATAATACACAATACATATTTCTTGTTTGTTTGGCGCCGGGCAAACTTCTTCAACGCGTATGAATCCCTTCCAAACCCATGATGCGAGCATTGTGCTTGCAAATGGGGGGGGGGGTCTGCGCCCCCCCTTCAAACCCCCCGCTGTATTCTAAAGCCGGGCAAGCTTGCTTCAAAGCATATGAATATCCTTTCCAAACCAATGATGCGAGCTTTGTGTTTGCAAATGGGGGGTCTGCGCCCCCCCCCCCCCCCCCAACCCCCCGCTGTTTCTTAATGGGGGGTCTGCCCCCCCCCCCCCCCCCCCCCCCAACCCCCCGCTGTTTCTTAGTCCGGGCAAGCTTGCTTCAAAGCACATGAATCCTTCCAATCCCATGATGCGAGCACTTTTTGCAAAAAAACATCAAGACACAATAAGATACAATGATATACAAGAATATATTACAAAAAGATGCAATGAAATACAATAATACACAAGAATTCAACAACATACAAGTATGTACAAGAATATGCAGCAATATACACGTAAACAAAGAATAACTTACAATAATTTTCAGTAATTGACAATAATATTCAACCATATTCAACAATAGACACCAATATACAAAAAATATACAAACATGTGCAATAATATACAACAATATATACAACATTTTTCAAAAATATACAAAAATTGTACAGCAATAAAGAAAAACACAAAAACACAATGACATACAACAATATAAAATAGTGTACACAATTACAATAATATACAATAAGTAGACATTAATATACAAGAATATACAATAATATACTATAATATAGAATAACAATATGCAAAGAAAGTTCAAAAATGTACAATAATATACAGTAACCTACAAAAAGAGAACAATATACAATAATTTATGCAATAACATTCAATGATATGCAATACTCTGCAATATTTTACAAAAACACAAGAAAATACAAGACATCAATACAATAATGCTCAACAATATATGCAACAATGTACAATAATGTGCAAGAATATACAATGTCATACAATGTTATACAAGAATTTCCACAATACTATGCCAGAATATACATGCTTCAGAGTATACGCATTTTGTTGAAACTTCTAATGCCAAGACGCCAGCATTGATGTGCAGCCTCTGCAAACTCAGAAATGCTGCTTTTAACAGTATGCCAGCCTCTGAAATCGCAGAAATGCTGCTATTTTCAGTATTTGCAGCCTCTGGAAACTCAGAAATGCTGCAGTGTACAGTATTTCCGGCCTCTAAAAGCGCAGAACTGCTGCTATTTTCAGTAGTTCCCGCATAAATGCTGTGTTTTTTGGGTATTTAGAGCTTCGGCCAGAACTGCTGCATGTCTGAGCGTTTACAGCCTCCGCTCCGCTTGCAAGAAGCCTTCGAACGAAGCCTTCAGTAAACCATTTTTTGATCCCAAATAAGTTTTTTTTTGATCCGCCTAGAAATACATTACTTTTTGATCCCAAATAAATGCTTTTGTTGATCCCCTACCCTTGTGTGGTCTTGGACTTCGACTTGAGGTCCTATAAGTTTGAATCCTGAAATTCATTCGCCGGGGCTCTTAGCAAGTTTGGACAACAAGCCTTGTGCCGTGCCAGATGTGTAGAGATGCTTCTGTGTATGGATGGCTAGAGGAGCGATGTTTGGTGTGTGACTGTCGCCGCAAGACTTTGCACGATGTTTCGCAAGGTACGCGAACAGTTAAAGTCTTGGGGCATTGTCTTCCACGGTGTTTTTTTACGGCATTCTGGAACCCCACAACTTCAACCATAGAGTCTGAACCCTGACCCGCCAAGCATCGATAATGGAAGCCCGATGCCCGTATCTCCATGTTGCAAGGTGATTTGGGAGGCAGCCGAAAAAAGGGGTACCCTTTTTGGGGTGGGCCCCCTTCAGGGGATTCTTTTCTAGTTGGGGTATAAAAGGCGTAAACCTGTTTTGAAATACCCATGTACAACAAAGTGGTTTTGAGTATTGTCAGATAAGTTTGTCAGTTTGCTTCACCGCAATGAGTCCTGATAGTCTACTGTGTTTCATACATGCAATCCCCAGACTGTAGACAAGCCTGGCCCCTAAACCTCACACCCTGAACCCCAAACCCCGAACCCTAAACCCTGAACCTCGAACCCTAAACCCTGAACCCTGAACCCTAAACCCTAAACCCGGAGCCTAAAGCAGCTTTTGACTTAAGCGCACTAAGTCTGTTGCCAAAAATCGAGTATCCAGGCGGTTTGTGGGGTTTGGACTTAGGGATCCTTCTATGTGTGAAATATCTAGGGGTCGGAATAAGGACTGTTTGTATTCCCTTCTGGTCCCGATGCGACTCTGCTATAATACTGTAGCCCCCCCCCCCCCCCCCCGAAATATTACAATGTTCTCGCTTATACAGGTAATATAGGGATTGTTATCTTTTATTTTCATTTGTGTTTTGTCTTGGGGTGTTCTCAAGCAAACAGGAATAATCATTAAGGGCTTCTATAGTATACTCCTTCAGAAAGGGGTAGTGAGCTCTCTGAGGTCCAGATCCACTGTGTCGACTACTTACATTACTTTCTACTGGCCCTTCTATGACCTCATAACTATAGCCCTATAGCCCAGGAGCTTGGCATGTTACCCCTTATGCTAAGAGTCCTTAATACGGATGAGAACAGGGGGTACTACAATCCCTAGTAAGGACTGTTAGTATAAGCGGGAACATCCCACCCAGTGACCCTGAACCCTAAGCCCTCAACTCGCAGGCCTCGCCGCGCCACACTTGCAGCGGTTCGTGTGCTTGGAGGTTCATGGTACTTCTTAACCAATTATCACCTTTGTGGTGCTTTAGCGCAACTTTAGATCCTTACCCTTTTTGGGTTAATTGGGTTTCTTAATAAGGCAGCTAAAAGGTTAATTTTTAGCTACCCTCCTGAGTGCAGCCAAGTATCACTGCTCCTCTAACCCACTAAAAAGCCCCCTCAAGTGCCCTAATATCGTTCCAAGTACAGTTCTAAGTACAGTTATAACTGGTTAGTCAGTACCATGAACATCCAAGTGTGACTTGCAAGTAGCGCGCACAGCCGACCGGTCGATGCCATTTTTTCAAAAGTTGAGGAGTTGAGGGTCTAGGGCACGGCTCCTTTTTTTCTATCCATCGTTCTTTCTATCTTTCTTTCTTTATTGCTTCCCGTCTACAGCGTTCTAAGGATAAGCTCTAAGCCCTTAACAACCCAAGGCCCTAAACCCGAAGAACACAACCCGCGAAAAAACCCTCAATGACACGTAGCCCTTAACCCTCAGAATGCCCTGGGCTTTTGTCCTCAAGCACCCTAAACCCTGAACCCTAAACCCTAAACCCTAAACCCGAAAAATCTATACCTAGTACAAGAAGCCCTCAGCCCCAAACCACCCTGAGCCGCACCACAGAATGGATCAGACGCTTCAAAAACAAGACAAATACAGGGTTTAGGGTTTAGGGTGTAGGGTTTAGAGTTCAGGAAGAAAGCAAATCCTGGGGCGCCGCAGGTTTAAAAGGCTCAATATGTGCACGTGGGAATTTGGTGCTTGCCCGCGTTCCTCAACCCTCCGGGAGCCCTACGGCCCTCATACCCCCCCAAACCGTCTAAACCCTAGTCACCCTAAACCCTAAACCCCCCAAACCCCAAGCCCCAAAACGGATTGTTTTTGCACTGTGCTCCCATCCAGATCTTCGGTGTAGGGGTTTCGGAGTTTCGGGGGTTTAGGGGCTTAGGGACTTAGGGACTTGGGGACTTCGGTTTGGGGGTTTCGGGGTTTCGGGGTTTGGGGGGCCAAGGGTTTAGGGGTTTAAGGCTTGTTTGTCTTCAGGTTTTTTTTTGTTTAGGGGGTTGGTGGTTTTCAGTTTAGGGCTTTGGGGTGAAGGGTTTAGGACATTGGGGGGGATGTTTGGCAACCTGGCTGCGGCTGGCTGGCGAAGCTGTTATTTTCCTATTTTCTGACGAACGTCAGTGCCTAGGTAGCGGACCCAGACATGGAGATCGTCCCCAAGGAAGCACTGCAGCCCCCCGAAGCCTTCATCTAGACTCCCTAAACCCTAAACCCTAAACCCCAAACCCTAAACCCCAAACCCTAAACCCTAAACCCTATGAAGGGTTTAGGATTCAGGGTATAGGGTACATGAGAAGCCTGGACCCAAGAACCTCCTCCCAGGGTTTAGGGTTTAGGGTTTAACCCTAAACCCTAACCCGCAAACCCTAAACCCAGGCGAAAAAGTCCCAACACCCAACACCCAAAATCGCACAAATCCTAGATCCTACCTTCTGCGATGAGAAAGATAAGAAGAGACAGGAGAAGGTGCGACAATTTCGTTGATGGCTTTTCCTCGCCTCCTGTTCTTTATTATCCTTCCCTTTTCGCTTGAACGACGAAGTTTCCATTGGAAGCCGAAAGCAGAAGCGGAGAACTCCCCCATTTTTCCAACGAGGAAGAAGACAGGGCAAGGTCATAGAAAATCGTCTTCGCATCTCGCCTCTCGAGTCCGTTTGTCTTTTGTCTTCCTTTTGTGCAAACTGAGGACAAGTTGAGGGCGGTGGAAGAGGAATCCACCCCCGTCCCGCACCCCCACCCACCCAAGCGTTTAGGGTTTAGGGTTTAGGGTTTAGGGTTTAGGGTTTAGGGTTTAGGGTTTGGGGGATTTTTCAGGGCTTGTGCAGGGTCTGTCTAGCCAGGGTACAAAATACGATTTTGAGGGTCATGCTTGTATATATGGATTTGGCCTAGTGGTAGAGCCAGCACATCGACCTTTTTCTTCTACAACGTTCTCACTGTAGCAGAAGAAGAAAGAAAGAGAGAGAGAGAGAGAGGCACGGGGAGTCAAACTCGAAAAAGCTCGAGAACGTGACTCGCCGCGCCTTTGGGAGTTCACATTCTGGGACTGTTCAGCCTGGAAAAGCTCCACCCACACGAGGGTACCCTAAGTTTCTTAGATAAAAGGCAACCGCAAATCGCCCAAATTCAGCCGGATCTTCTTATACAATGGTTTTTGAGTTTCACTGTAATTTGTTCATCCCACCCTAAACCCTACCCTTTCCTGAGAAGAGCAGACGGCGTTCAACCTCACAGAAACGTTGAACATAGTTGATAACATTTGCTCTCTCAGGGCATGTGAAATCTTTACATTTACATGTGTAAATACATTTTCCATGTGCCCTGAAAGGCCAGCAGTATTAACATCTACACCTTAAACCTTAAATTCTAAAGCCTATCCAGATGCCAGCTCTTGTTGGTTTGCTCTTAAAAAGCCAGTCCGACTAATTTTGGACTTTTTCAATACCTTATAGCACCCGAACACTGCTTCAAGTGTGCAGGGCTTGTGTTTTTGTTTGTTGGAGAGGAGGCGCGGGGGGGGAGGGTTTAAACACCCAGACCTGTAGCCTCAACAAAACTCCCATACCCCCCGTTCAGGCACAGTGACGGTGAGGTGGGTTTTAGGGTTTAGGGCTGACAGGTCTGGAGCGCCCTGCAAACATACGCTGTTGGGGCGTATATAATGTTTAGGACATACCGAGACAGCCCTAAACCCTAAACCCTGTAGACCCTAAACCCTCAACCTTGAAGCACAAGCATAACTACTAATTGCTTAAGAACCCCGAAAAATATTATGCATTCTTCCTTATGAAGGGGAAGAAAGGGATATTTATCTTCCATTCTTTTGAGGTTCTTAAGCAAATAGTAACCCTAAACCCTCAACCCTCAACCCTAAACCTTAAACCCTAAACCCTAAATCCTAAACCCTAAACCTTGCATCTCCAAAGAGCTGGGCCGCCGTTTTGCGGGGTACTCGAGCAAGGCCCCGGGGCCGTTGCAAGCCAGTCGCGTGGGCAGCTTACTCGTTCCTTGTTTAGGGTGTAGCATCTGCACTTCGGGTTTAGGGTTTAGGGTTTAGGGTTTAGGGCGAACCTGCATCTGCGCGGTTCATGTCCTCATCCGAGCGCCCAGAACTGTAAGTGTGCATTCGTAGCCAATAGCTGCATAAAAGAAAGGACGGATACAGGAACCCAAGCAAGCAAGATCTGCTTTTCAAGTAGCACACGCTGCACCTGAAGCCCGCCCCCAATCTCTCCTAGGGTTTGCGGATTAATGTTCCCTTATGGTCGAAACAGAATCATACGATACTCGCCCTCCAAACCCCTATTCTAGTTATTACGGCCCCTATATGAGTGTCTTATCTTGCCGATCTTAAACGTCAAATGAAGTTGCCTGGATGCTTTTGCGGGGCATAGGGGGATGGGAACCCCTAAGACTCCGCGCGGTGTACCCCGAATCCACCCCAAAGCACTTTAATTCTTCTTGTAGGAGCAACTCCAAATGGACATTCATGCTACACTACGAACTGTGTAAGACCTGCTCAGGTCCGCAGCCAGCACCTTGCTGCTCTTGTGACAAAGTTCATAACCCTTAATCCTAAACCCTAAAACAATATGCAGCGGAAATGCTTGTGTTTTGTGAAAGGACGACGGTGTGCCCGATTGTAGACACGGTGACCTCAGTAGAGACTCCTGAACCACGAGCCCCAAACCCTAAATCTACAGGGGCTGTCGCCCACAGCCGGGCACGCCTCGTGCCGACCAGCACGAAAAACCACGGTATTTACAGCGGTTTCTGCGTTTCGAAGCTCCCAGCCGGTGCACCGGTACCCCCATAAAACATCAACAACGGGCCGTTTTTGGGACATCCAGGAGCCCAAATTGGGTGTGGAACAGCGCGTTTTGCGCGAACTAAATTGTAAGCCGGGTCGGCGGCTTGCGCCGCAACCCTAGCGGCGATAGACCACGTCTGGGAGCAAGAAGATTGGGGGTAGAGGCAGAGGGGGCGTGTTTCAGGTGCAGGCAGCGGTAAGGGAGGGGGCGTCCAGCGAGGTTCCAGGAAGGTCTTAGGAAGAGCAGGTCCAAGAGGCCCCAAGGCGGTCCCAGGCGGGTGCCAGAAAGTCCCGGGGGTCGTAGGGGTCTCAGGCTGGTCTCAGGCCAGTGCCAAAGAAAGTTGTGGGCCCCCCAAAAACCAAACCCTAAACCCCTGAATGATACGAATTATTAGGGGTTTCAGGGTTCAGCGCCTGAGTCGGGGCTCTGTGCTGAAGGCTTTGGGCTTGGGGTTTGGCATATGTGGACTCAGGGTTCAGGGTTGTAACCCTCAAGACAGCAAGAACCCAAAGTTTTTCCAGGTTTGGGCTGGTAGGGTTTAGGGTTAGGGTTTTGGGTTTTGGGTTTGGGGTTTGGGGTTTAGGGTTTAGGGTTGAGGGTTTAGGGATGTTTAGGGTTTAGAGTTGCAGTCCAAATTAGGCGGCTTGCTCCAGCCAGCTTCGCGCTTAGCAGCACGTGGACAGGGATGTGATGCGTCTGAGCCGCTTGGGCCCTTCAACCAACTGAGGGTTCTAGGGTTATACAAAGGGTTTAGGGTTTAGGGTTTAGGGTTTAGGGCTAGGGGTGACTTCCTTATGGGGTTTAGTGCGCAGTTGTCGGGTGTAGCTCAGCTCATGCCCAGTCTCGCACAATGATCACTAGTTTTACAGGGTTTAGGGTTTACGGTTTTAGCGGTTTAGGGCTTGGTTGGGCTTCCCTTCATGAAACGGAGTTTTGCGGCCAGGAGCTGCTTTAGGGAGAAGAAAAGTTTTAGGGTCTACAGGTTTAGGGTCTCGGGGTTTCGGGTTTCACTAAAACCCTAGATAAACCCCTGCCTCCCGTGGCGTGGAGTGTGGGTCTTTTGTTCGACTCAGGGGTCTGGTTCTTCTTCAGATGAAACGTCAAACCTTTTCGGGTTTAGGCGGGCTGTAACATTTAGAGTGTAGGGTAGGAAGGGTACTGGAATGCTGGGTTCTGGGTTCGGGCTGGTTGCAGCAGGGTGTAGGATTCTGATAGTGTTTAAGTAGTGTAGGGCGGGGACTTTAGTTTGTCTTGCAGGGCCCTAAACCCTAAACCCTAAACCCTAAACCCTAAACCCTAAACCCTAAACCCTAAACCCTAAACCCTAAACCCTAAACCCTAAACCCGTTGATTAGGGCTTGGTTGGGCCTTCGATAGTCTTTGTACTAGGGGCTGAGTTTTGGTCAGGTTTCCCCCCTCCCTGAAGGGAGGGGGGTCTTTGGGGTTTACGGTTTAGGGCTGTAGGGTTTAGGGTTTAGGGAGCCTGGGACGCCAGGTGTTTGACAACATGTGAGATGTGAAGCTGGCATTGATAGTAGACCCCCCCAAAATTCAGCTCCTTCAGACGTTTAAGGTTCAGTGCTCAAGGGCAGTTTGGGGTAGGGCTATGCACGCCACGAGGTAGGTTCCACCGACGCGTGGGCTCCGGTGTACTCAAACCCAGGCGGCTAGGCCCCAAGGCTTATGGGGCGCATCGCAGGAACTGTGGCGTCTCCTGGTCTCAACGATATTTGTGTTGACCTCAGGGCTGAACCCGAGTAGCCTCGGCTTCAGACTTTTAAACCCTGTGGACCCTAAACTCTGTTTGTTCTGCCTTCGGCCGCCCTCACGTGCCAAGTCGCGACAACAGCTTGCGCCGGTTGGTCCAGAAACTTGTGCCAGCAACAAGTCAAAAACGGAGCACGCCTCGAGAGCATATCGGTTTGCAGGCGCCATCATCACCTACTGTTTGCTTAAGGGCCCCCAAAAGATTTCCAAAAAGAATCCTTGTATTGCCCTTATAAGGAAGATCTTTTTTAAAGAGCCCCCCAAAAATGTCAAATAGGAATCCTCATGTTGCCCTTATAAGGAAGAATATTACATATTTTTCCGGGGGGGGGGGGGGGTTTTGCCATTGGTAGTCACTGTTTTGCTTTAGCCCCCTAATCCCTGAGCCCAAGCCCCGAATCCCCAAGCCCTGAACCTTAGATCCTGAACCTTGGGGCCTTTGGAGCATGTCCACCACTTGACGCAGACGATGTCACCTGAGTCGCTAGACGTTTAGGGTTTAGGGTTTAGGGCTTATGGGCTACAAAGACCCGCTTTGAAGCCAGGTTTCAGAGCTGAGGGTTCACCCTAAGCCCTTTAGTGAATCAAGAGACCCCTGAGTTTTGGCAGCTATGTTTAGCCGGAACGAGGCCGAAGGTGCCGCTCTGAATTCCCAAGTTCGGGTCTTGGGTTTTGGGTTTGGGTGTTTAGGGCCTAGGGGTTTTCAAGGGTTTTCGGTAGGTCTCTCAATCGCACTACCAGGGTTCTACGAGGAACTTCCAGAAAGAGGTGGTATTAGGGTCAACGTCCCAAAAAGGGTTCTGAGATGGGCCCTAAACCCTCAACCCTCAACCCTCAACCCTAAACTATAAACCCTAAACCCTAAACCCTATCCAGATGCTATCATTCTTTGGTTCGCTGTTACAGACAGGCACTGTTCATTTTCATTTTCCAAGACCTTGTAGCACTCAAACAAAGGGCTTAGAAGTTAGGGTTTAAAGTTGCTGTATAAGGGTTCTGCGTCCTAAACCCTAAACCCTAAGCCCTAAACCCTAAACCCTAAACCCTAAACCCTAAACCCTAAACCCTAAACCCTAAACCCTAAACCCTAAACCCTAAACCCTAAACCCTAAACCCTAAACAAACCCTAAACCCCGAAGTGCCCAAGTTCACTCCCCCACGCGCCCTCCTTAAGTGTGCCGGGGCTTGGTGTTTGGGGGGGCAAGGGTGGTTGAGACACCTAGACCTGGGGTTTAGGGTTTCGGGTTTAGGGTTTCTCAACCCACCGCCAAATCGTGTCATGCAGGCACACTGAGGGTAAGGTTGGTTTAGGGTTTGCGGCTGATAGGGCGTGACCTCAAACACTAGCCGCGTAAACCTTCGATCCAAGATAACGCTAACTACTGTAGTGTACATAGAGTAGAGCCCTAAACCCTAAACCCTAAACCCTAAACCCTTCACCCTAAACCCTAAACCCTAAACCCTAAACCCTACACCCTACACCCTACACCCTAAAGCAAAAGCATGCTAAGCCTGCACTCCGGCAGCTCCGGCTGGCCTGCTCATTTTAAAAGTTCTTCCGGGCTGTTGCAAGCCAGTCGATTGGAGTAGGGGTTTAGGGTTTAGGGTTTAGGGTTTAGGGTTTAGGGTTTAGGGTTTAGGGTTTAGGTGGCAGTTTACTGGCTTGGGGTTTAGGGTGTGGTATCGGTTCATGTCATCATCCGAGGGCCCAGAATTGTAAGTATGATGTACTCGTAGTCAACAAGGTGTTTCCCAAAATAGAGGTACCCCTTTTATACCCCAACTAGACCTGAATCCCCTGAAAAGGGGGCCCCGAAAAGGGTACCCGATGTTTCGGAACCCCCAACAAGTGCATAAAAGAAAGAGCGGGCGGAACCCTAAACCCTAAACCCTAAACCCTAAACCCTAAACCCTAAACCCTAAACCCGGGGCTGATCCCCAATCCCTCTTGGGGGGTTTACAGTTTCAAGGTTTAGGGTTAGACAGGGCTCGGAATAATACGAATAGTATTATCTGATGGTCCCAAAAGCCTTATGCTATCATATCCTTCAAGACTATGCATTTCCCTGGATAGGGGTACCCCGAATCTACCCTAAAGCTTTCTTATCCTTATTCTAGGAGCCCTCCAAAGGACTACATTCAGGCCATTACGAACTGTGTAAGTCTCAGGTCCGCAGCCACTTTAGGTACTCTAGACCCTCTAAGCGGCGACTGCTCTGGTCACAAGGTTCATAGTCTAGGATGCCCAGTAGTACCCTTATTCCCTTTTTTTGGGGGGTTTAGGTTCCCTTACAAACCCCTTTAAGCAAAAAAGGGCACCCTTTTTCAGCCAGGTTACTGGGCAGCCTAGTAGTAGGAGGCTTGCTCCCCCCGTTGTGTGCAGATCTTGCCTAGATGCCTCTGGGAATCGGTGTGATGCGCCTAAGCCGCTTGGACCCTTCAACCAACTGGGCGTTTATTGGTTGACGGGTAAAGGGTTCCCTTTGGGGTTAGCTAGGGTTTAAGTTCCGAAACCCTAAACCCTAAACCCTAAACCCTAAACCCTAAACCCTAAACCCTAAACCCTAAACCCTAGTTAGGGTTTGGCGAGTAGCTCGACGGAACACCCTAGGTCACATAGTCTCGTGGAACTCGCAACAGGAGACCCTTACCTGTTCGGCCTCGAAAGCTTTCAGCGTAGCTCAACTTAGCTCACACCCTAAACCCTGAACCCTGAGCCCTAAAGCCTAAACCCTAAACCCTAAACCCCTAACCCCTAAACCCAAACTTTGGGAGAAGCTGGGAACCACTCCCTCTCGCCACCACACCCCCCCACGCCCCTCCCGCGGTGCTGTGGGACTTAGTTCGACCCTTGATCAGGGTTTAGGGTTTAGGGTTTAGGGGTTTAGGGGTTTAGGGGTTTAGGGGTTTAGGGGTTTAGGGGTTTAGGGGTTTAGGGGTTTAGGGGTTTAGGGGTTTAGGGGTTTACGGGTTTACGGGTTTACGGGTTTACGGGTTTACGGGTTTAGGGGTTTAGGGGTTTAGGGGTTTAGGGGTTTAGGGGTTTAGGGGTTTAGGTGTTTAGGGGTTTAGGGGTTTAGGGTTTAGGGTTTAGGGTGGTTCCCCTTCTCCTTCTGTGGTGGCTGCTGCCGTTGACGAAGCGCCAGTCCACCTAGGGTTCGGGTAGGCTTTAGGGTTGAGGGTAGGAAAGGTACTGGTAGCAGGGTGTAATGCTGGGTTCGAGCTGATTGCAGAAGGTGGCGTTCCTAATCCCTAAACCCTAACCCTAAACCCTAAAGGGTTCGAGTTTTGGTCAGGTTGCATCCCTCTTGGGCGCCAGGGACGCCAGAAACCTGAACATATATCTAGGAAGTCAAACAGGAAGAAATCTTAGTAGCTGAGCAGGTAACCTTTAAGCTTTTTGCGGTATGTAGAATCCTCAGCCCTAAACCCTAAACCCTAAGCCCTAAATCCTACCATAATTGCAAGGTTAACCTTTTTTTGGCCCACAATACTCAGGGCCCGAGACATGAGTCCTTGAGCAATCTCTCAGATTCTCAGGTCGAAGCTTTGAATGTGTCTAGTCTGTTGTACCCTAAACCCTAAACCCTAAACCCTAAACCCTAAACCCTAAACCCTAAACCCTAAACCCTAAACCCTAAACCCTAAACCCTAAACCCTAAACCCTAAACCTAAACCCTAAACCCTAAACCCTAAACCCTAGCTTTGGAGGGTTATGAAGGCGTTGCAGACAGGGTTTAGAGTGGGTGTGGGGCCTGTTTAGGGCTGAAGGAAGGACCGTTAGCTAGACGTGGTGGTCCTGAAACCCTAAACCCTAAACCCTAAACCCTAAACCCTAAACCCTAAACCCTAAACCCTAAACCCTAAACCCTAAACCCTAAACCCTAAACCCAGGCGGCTACGCCCTAAGGCTTCAGGGGCGCATCGCAAGACATGTGGGAGACACTGATCTCAACCATGTCGAATCTGTCAATCGACTCAGCAATTATTGCTGGTGTCGGATTGCCTTGGCGAGCCTCGGGTCGGCACCCTCAACCCTACACCTTAAACCCTACACCCTACACCCTCAAAAAACAAGTCGTGTTCAGAGGTTATGAATTTCTGCGCTCTCGGGGCCAGGGCCAGCCTGGTTTTCTGCCCTCGGGGCCCGCCCAGTAAGTCGTGGCCGAAGCCTGCGCCGCTTGGTTCAGAAACTTGCGCGAGCAACGAAAATGGATCACACCGGGTTTAGGGTTTAGGGTTTAAGTTTTAGGATTTAGGGTTAGGGTTTAGGTTTTAGGGTATAGGGCTTAGGGTTGGTAACAGCGAACAAGCTTAGAGATCAGCTTTGAAATCAGGCACAAGCCCTTCAACCCATCCATCACTTAAACGCAGATCCGTGATGCGCTAAGCGCTATTAAGACCTGTGGGCTTACACGGAGGGGCCCTTTACCCTAAACCCTAAACCCTAAAATCCTTCGAAATGCTAGGGCTGCCAGGTGTTTGGTGTGTCGGGTTGAGGGTTGAGACACTTTGCAAATTCTTGGAACTCCTCGTGTCTTCCGTCTACGGTTTAGGGTTTAGGGTTCAGGGTTCAGCGTTCAGGGTTTAGGGTTTGGGGTTTAGGGTTTAGGGTTACAAGTGCGCGCTGCCTCCATATTGTTGTGGTGGCGCCCCGACTTTCGCCCATGTTCGCGCCACAAGCCCCAAGCCCGAAAGACTCTAAACCCCGGAGCCCTAAACCCTGAACCTAAACCCTGTTTGGGTTTATGGTTTAGTGTTGTAAAGCTTGTAAAGCCCCCCCCCCCTCCGACAAAAAACCAAAAAGATCAAACAGGGAGGATTCGAATCGTCCAAAGGCGATACAAAACTTTTTGCTTAGGAACCCCAAAAGAATAAAAAACAAATCCCTATAGTACCCTTAACAAGGAAGAATATGTTTTTCATTTTTTCGGGGTTCTTCTTAAGGAATTAGTAGTACAATAGAAGGTGTTCGGGTGGGGGGATCTTTTCGGGCGTTTTGAGAGCACGGGAGGGAATGGCCTGGGCTTCGGCTCTTGGTATCTTGTGGTTCCGGGGTTTTTAGGGTTTAGGGTTTAGGGTTTAGGGTTTAGGGTTTAGGGTTTAGGGTTTAGGGTTTAGGGTTTAGGGTTTAGGGTTTAGTTTGGAGGGTCTACAGGGTTTCAGGGTTTAGGGTAACACAACAAGACTCCATACGTGACCGCCAAATCCGATTAGGGACTCTGCCAGGCCTAGAATACGTGCGCTTGCATGGCCTAACCCCCCCCCCCCCCCAAGAACATCCTAAACCCCCTAAACCCAACACCCCAAAGTCCCGGCCCGGCCCCCAATAACCCGAAACCCAACGCCTACCCCCCTTGGCCTTGAAGGTTCCCCAAAAGTTATGGGCCCTTAGTATGGGCCTTACCCTTGTTGAGAGGGATCCGCGAAGTACGGGCCCTTACTATGTCTGTTTATAAGAGTCATAGAATAGATCCCCAAATGACGGTTCCCTAAGCCCTAAGTCCTAAACCCTCAACCCTCAACCCTCAATCCTAAACCCTAAACCCTAAACCCCAAACCCTGAAGCCTAAACCCTAAACCCTAACATAGGGCTCCCCAGAGTTGCTAATATGGAGGCAATGCCGTCCCTTTCTCTGGGCCATGTCGCCACCGCTCTCAACGCCACGTCCCTGGAGCATTTTGGATGCATGTCCTCTAGGGTTTAGGGTTTAGGGTTTTAGGGTTAAGGGTTAAGGGCCCGACAAAAATGGGGGTTTAGGGTTCAGGGTTGGGGGTTAGGGTTGTAGGATGTTATAGGTCCAGGGGCTTAGGGTTTGTTGTACCATGGGTTCCCCTACTACCCCCCTCTGTAGGTGATTGGGGGGTGCTACTTCCGTAGGCTTGGGCTTCTGAGTCAAGTCTACTTCTTCGCCTAGAGTCCACCAAAAGGGTTTAGGATTTTGGGTTTAGGGGTTTGGGGTTTGGGGTTTAGGGTAAAAGCCTGAAACCCTGAGCACCAGCATTCCTGAGGAGACATGTGGGAGGGGGTAGGGTGTAGGGTGTAGGGTGTAGGGTGTAATTAGGGTGTAGGGTGTAGGGTTTGGGGTGTGGGGGGTGGGGTTCACCCTAAACCGCCCACCACACTCTTGGGCTACAGTGACGCCCAGGCCGTACATCGCCATGCGGGAGGAAGCCAGCCGTCCAGGGGAGGGAGTGAGGTTTAGGGTTTAGTTTAGGGTTTAGTGTGTTTAGGGAGTTTTGGGTTTGCGCAATAGCCGAATGAGTGTGCTTTTCCTCTTCTCTGGACGAGTATAATCATCTATAGGACTGAAAGTGTTATTTTAGTTGTTTTTTTTTGGGGGGATGAGGCGGCTTAGGGACTCGGCAACTAGCGACGTTTTGGGTTTAGGGATCTAGGCTATCGGATGGTTTGGGATTGGGGAAGGGTTTAGGGTTTAGGGTTTAGGGTTTACGGTTTACGGTTTGATTCGGGACCTTGGTGCCTGGCCGATGTTTGGGGTTTCAGGTTGAGGGGCTTAGCAAGTGGCTTCAAGGCTTCAAGTGTTTCGGTTTTGGCGTCCTAGCATCCTTGTCTTATAGGTTTCGGGTTTAGAGTGCTTTAGCCCTACCACCACCCTAAAACCCAAACCCTAAACCCAAACCCTAAACCCTAAACCCTAAACTCTGAACCCTAAACCCTACCCCCTAAACCCTAAACCCTAAACCCTAAACCCTAAACCCTAAACCCTAAACCCTAAACCCTAAACGGCTCAATGCTCCCTGTGGTCTCTCAAAACTGGCAAGCCCTCTCCGCACTCTGCACACGGTGTGCAGCTTTGGGTTCAGGGCTGGCCAGGGGCTGGGTTCAGGGTTTAGGGTTTAGGGTTTAGGGTTTAGGGTTTAGGGTTTAGGGTTTAGGGTTTAGGGTTTAGGGTTCAGGTTTTAGGGTTTAGGATTTTGGGTTTGGGGTTAGGGTTTGTACTCCCGGCTAGACGGTGCTCTCCGCACTTACAGCAGTAGGACAAAGGAAGGGATCATGAAACTAAGACAGCAATGTGCCAAGGCCTCCCCGTAAACCGTAAACCGTAAACCCTAAACCCTAAACCCTAAACCCTAAACCCTTGAGCTCCAGATCCATCCCTGGCACCGAAACTGAAGACCCCAAACCCTAAACCCTAGAATCTTGACCCTAAACACTAGACTGCACAAAACCCCAGAATCCAAGCCCTAAACTCTGCAGACCCTAAAGCCTAAGCCCCAAACCCTGAGCCCCAAACCCTACGCCCCAAACCCTAAACCCTAAACCCTAAACCCTTTGGGACCCTCAATGCCCAGTGCTTGAACTTTCTGGGTGCGACAAAGGTCTTCATGGCCAGCGTTGCGGCGCTGGCGGCCGCCAAGTTGCAAGATGCTTCAGGGAGTGAGGGTTTAGTCAGGTGGAGGGGTTTAGGGTTTAGGGATGTTCAGGGTTTGGGGTTTAGGGTAATTTGGGTAATTTCGTCAGGGTGAACCGGGTTCAGGGTTTGCTTCTGGGCTTGGGGTCTTTGGCGTTTTTTTTTTTTTTTTTTTTTTTTTTTTTTATCAAGGTGTCGGGTGCAGGGCCTCACATTCAACGTGTTGATGTTAGGAGGTATGCAAAGTATTCCGCACCGATTTAGCTCAGGTCACAGATAACCGACTGAGCCCAACCCAGCCAGCGCCAACACAACTTTAGGGTTTTGGGTTTTGGGGTAAAAGACTCTGATCGACTTGTTGATATCGTGACAGCCACGAAAACCGTCGAAACCCTTCAGTGTAGGGTCCGCACTACTTTGCGTACACACCTGTTTGACGAGACATTACTTGCTTGCCTCGGCCCTGAAACACCTAGCCCTAAACCCCCTAAACCCTAAACCCTCAACCCTAAGCCTGGAACCCTAAGATCAGACCACAGTGCCATTTAGGGCCTTGCGACTATAGGCACGGTTTGCCAACGCGGCGCTGACTCTGCTCCAGGCAGGGTTTAGGCTTTAGGGCCTTAGGGCTTAGGGCTTAGGGTTTAGGGTTTAGGGTTTAGGGCTTAGGCTGTCGGGTTTAGGCTTTGGGGCTTAGGGTAGGCTTTGGGGCTTAGGGTTTTGTACAGGGAGTTTGGGGTTCCGCCCTAGAAGGGCTTGCACTTTAGGGTTGGCGAGGGGAAAGCGGTCAGTCTTACTTCGGGGCCACTACGGTGTTTGGAGTACCTACTCTGGGTCTTAGTCAGGAATGATGGAAATAGGCACCTTATATCCCCCGCAGGTATACCTTTTAGCAGAGTCTACACAGTACCGACTTCCCCAATGAAGGGCACATGCATACTAAGGGACCACGCAACTCGCGTTCTACATTCCCGGACCCTAAACCCTAAACCCTAAACCCTAATCCCTAAACCCTAAACCCTAAACCCTTGGGCAGTAAGTACCATGAACCTTTAAGCAGACCCCAAGCGAGGCCTTGGCGCAGGCCTGCGCCCTCCGCGCCGGGCGCTGTGGCGATGTGCTGCCGCGTGATTCTGAGTGTTTTGGATCTAGGGAGGGTTTAGGGTTTGGGGTTTAGGGTTTAGGGTTTAAGGTTTAGGGTTTCGGGTTTAGGGTTTAGGGTTTAGGGTTTAGGGTTTAGTGCTTTGGGTTTAGGGTTTAGGGTTGAGGGTGTTTTGGGTATGCGGGCCCTAAGAACTCAGAATGGATAGTGGGAGTATATAGATACCAAGCTTCCGATCGTATCCCCCCCCCCCCCCCTCGACGATATTGCTTCGATGTCTGAGGCTGCTGTATACGGACCCTCTTGGACAGCGGCCCTCGTCTAGCCTGAACCGCGTGTGGGCTCACCCTATACACACCCAACTCTGCCCCTCAACCCCAAACCTCCTCATCCTAAACTGCCACTTGTCTTAGGGTAGTTACATGGTCCCTGAACATGGGCCATGAAAATGGGACCCCTTTACACTTGTATACCCTATACAACCCAAGGGCCTATGCTTCCGAACCCTGTTGAGGAGGTCACGGACCATATGAAGGGCCCTAAACCCTAAACCCTAAACCCTAAACCCTAAACCCTAAACCCCAAACCCCAAACCCCAAACCCCAAACCCTAAACCGAAACAGGGCCCTCGGAACTTGAGGTGCTTTGCGCCGATGATTCGAGACACGCTGGACTTGGCAACTGGGGCTGCGCATTAGAGTTTAGGGTTTAGGGTTTAGGGTTAAGGGTTTAGGGTTTACGTTTAGGGGGTTAGGGTTTAGGGATTACGGTTTTGCCGTTTGTCTGCATGTCTTGGTGAGGATTCCCGAATTCCCAAAACCGCGTGAGCCATGAGCCATTGAAGCCTAAACCCCACAAACAAGTTTAGGCGTTTTAGGCTCCCTAAACCCTAAACCCTAAATCCTAAACCCGAAACCCTTAGACAAGCCTTGCAGGGCCAGGACCCTTGCTGGAATGCCCGGCAGGCAACTATTGAGACACTTCACCTCTCAACCCCAAACCCCAAACCCTAAACCCTAAACCCTAAACCCTAAACCCTAAACCCTAAACCCTAAACCCTAAACCCTCGCCCCGAAAGTGCCCGCCTAGGCTTCGGTCGAGCTCCAGCGCACCGCCCGCGGGGCCACTTCGCAGCTCTGCCGCCGCGGAGCACCCGCAGTCGCCTTGGTTGCAAGAAATCTTCAGAACCCTAAACCCTAAACCCTAAACCCTCAGGATTTTCAGTATTGAGGGTTTCGGTTTCTGGTTTCGGGTCTGGAGTTCTCGATCGAGTTTACAGTTCAGGGTTTGGAGTTTTGGGTTTAGGGTTTGCGGTTCAGGTTTCGTTTTTTCAGGGTCCGCGTAATGTCGTGGGCTCAGGCCTCAGGGGGGTTTAGACCAAGGAAAACATGAAGAAAAGAGTTTAGAGTTTAGGGTTAGGGTTTAGGGTTTAGGTTTTAGGCTTTAGGGTTTAGGGTTTATAGTTTAGGGTTATATTCTAGGGTTTATGAAGGTCCTAGAGTTCCTCGAGCTTGCGGCTTACCCCTTATCCCTAAAAAAACAACCCTAGCTCGAAATCCTCCCTAAACCCTAAACCCTGAACCCTGAACCCTAAAGGAATTGTGTGCCTAATCGAGGAAAAGGTGATGCTGAAGGACTCGAATCTTGCTCGTCTCACTTGACGGAGTGGAATGCAGTCGCCCTACCCTAAACCCTGAATCCAGAACCCTAAACCCTAAACCCTGAACCCTGAACCCTAAACCCTAAACCCTGAACCCTAAACCCTAAACCCTAAACCCTAAACCCTAAACCCTAAACCCCAAACCCTATGCAGGCGGTGAAGGCAAGATCAACCTGTTTTAGCGATCCGATGCCAGAGCTGGGACAAAGCAGATATTTCGATACCGCCAAGAAGCTCCGCGAGTGGTTCAGGGTTTTGGGTTTTGGGTTTTGGGTTTTGGGTTTAGAGATGTTTTGGCGTGCTGACTTTAAAGAAGCACTACGTACAGAATTAGTCGGTGAAGCCTGGCAAGTGAGAATTGTTGGTGGGATGTCCATTCAGAGAGCGCGAGCGCAGGAGAGAGCGAGAGAGAGAGAGAGGGAGAGCGGGAGTGAGTGAGTGAGTGAATGAGCGACTGAGTGAGAATGTGTAGCCTTAGGGTTAGCGCAGAGTCTTAGCTGGCAGGGAGCCCGCATGAACACATATGCGCATTGCAGAGGCAAACGTCCGAAATGGCTCATAAATCTCAACATGAAACACGGAGGAAATTGCTACTGATTTGTGTGTAAACCCGAGTTCAACTATTCACCTGCTAGTTTATCCGTTGTTTTGCTTAATTCGTTTCATGTTCGTTCACAGTTGGCACACAGAGGCACACAAGCGGGTTGATTGGGGTTTAGGGCCCAGGGTTTAGGGTTTAGGGTTTGTAGGTACCATTGGAGACGTACAGGCGTATAGGCGTCTGTACATGCATATCGATATCGGTATTCGCATGCGTATGGTACGTGTGCCGAAGACTCAACAGCGAAGCCCTATACCAGAGCCATGCACGACCTAACCCAGATGCCAGCCATGTGATGTTGCAGAAGCCTCCGCGTGTTGGACGGCTCAGGTACTCGTCGCGGTCGTGGCGGCTGTGGATAGCCAGGTCAGGGCGTTTGCATCAACCGCAAAAGCTGCAGGTTAAAAGTGTGGGGCTTCAGTTTGTATGTCTTTTTGTGATGGGTTAAAACAGTTCTCTCTTCTTTGAAGCCTTGCATCTTGGAGCCCTACATACACATACTTCAAACTCGAGAGGCCGCGTAAGCCTACCAGTAAGGGCTCAACGACCCTAAGCCGGAAACCCGATCTATGCCATAAAGAAAACATCGTACTCCAAACCTCCACAGCCCAAGAGCCTAAAAAACTCCTGAAACCACCAAAGCCGAGAACCCTAAACCCTAAACCCTAAATCCCAAACCCTAAACCGTAAACCCTAAACCCCAAACCCTAAACCCGAAACCCTAGGGTTTTGGGCCCTTCACCCCGAACCTCATCTCCGGTCAGTCAAGGATAGGGCGCACGTGCACCATGGCGCCCAGGGGGACTCCCTAGACCCTTCATTATAGGTAGGGTTTAGGGTTTAGGGTTTAGATCGGTTTAGAGTTTAGAGTTTAGGGTTTAGGTTTTGAGGTTTAGGGTTTAGGGTAGGTAGGGCGTCGTCCAAATAGCAGGCCTACCCGTCCCTGGGGCCAGGGCACAGAGATTCATTCTGTTCGAGCCCCTATGCATATGGTCATGGCGTTTTCTTAAGCTTTGGGTGATGTTGTTAAGTAGTTTAGGTACTTATACTGACCAGATATTAAAAGAATATGTGTGCATATACATACATACATACATACATACATTCATACATACATACATACATACACACACATGTATATATATATATATGTTACTACACACGTATACACACATATACATATATATATACATATACATATGTACACACGCATATATATATATATATGTATATTATATACATATACATATATACATATATATATATGTATACATGTCTATCTTGGGGCGTTGGGCGAGGCCAGCGCTTACCCGTCCGTGACGACGGAATGCATCACACTGAGGCTGCGGGGGGTTCCCTTGAGCCGTCTTTTTTGTCTGCTGTAGGAGCCCCAGACACCTTGCTTAGGAGCTCTAGAGTAGGGTTTAGGGTTTAGGGTTCAGGGTTCAGGGTTCAGGGTTTAGGGTTTAGGGTTTAGGGTTTAGGGTTTGAATAACTAGCTCTATTTTCTTCACGAAGATTCCGTGGACGAAGTCAGGTCCCCACCCCTAACCCCCGAACCCTAAACCCTAATTAAACTCTCAGCCACAAGACCCCTACACCCTAAACACCCTAAAAAAATCCTACCCCTGCAGCCCACTTTGTAGTTGCCGCCTTTCCCAAGTGGGTCGTCCAAACAGGGCTTACAGGGCGTAAGGGTCTACAGGTATACGTAAGCACCCGAAGCCCCAAACCCGAAGACCTCAAGCCTCTAGCGCTGTGCAACCGATCAGGGATTGAACGGCGGTTCCCTGAACTGTAGACCCGAACCCAACAGCGCGCCCAAGCCCCAAATCCTGAATCCGAATTCCTAACCCTCGCTGCACGGCGCCAACAACGAAGCCACGAGTCGGTGTCATTTAGAGATCCGGCAGAAAAACCACAAAAAGGGAGTGGATTGGTGGGGGGGACGGGGGTGGGGGTGGGGGGTGGTAGTATAGCTGGTAGTGTAGCATGCAGCTAGCACAGCATCTATGTCCCTTATCATCTGATGTGGATTTACGCTGCTCTAGTTCAACTGAGCCTTAGACTGCGTAGAACAGAGCTCAATTACTAATACTTTCCTCTTGTTAACATCAAAACCTCGTATGGGTTTTTTGTATATTGCATCTTGCATACACTTCAAAAACGTGTGGCATACACCTTACATGTATGTAAGCACTCTAGGACCATTTCGTCGAATGAGGGCTTACCGCGTCTCGAGGAGTTTGGTGCGAGATGTTCGTTGCGGCAGCTACTACGAGCCTCGAAGCTCGCTTTGCCCTAAACTCCCTCAACAAAAAACCTTAAACCCTAAACCTCAACTCTAATTCTAAGCCTTACTGTAAACTCCGTAAACCCTAAACGACCCCTGAACTCACTGACCCTAGCGACTATTCGGGGCCTTGGACCCATGCCACGCTCGTTTAGAAACGCTTGTTGTTTGTTGTTGTTCTTGTTGTTTTTTTTCATGTCTGCTTCCTCCATCTCTCTCTCTCTCTCTCCCTCTCTCCTCTTTCTTTCAGTCTTTCTCTCTCCATGCAACCGGATAAATGTTCGCAGGTGCTTTGAAGGGTCCCAAAGAATGGGTCTAAAGGTTCAACAGAGTCACAAGCTCTTTCTTAAGGACTTGCCGCGGTTTAGGATTGCCAGTTCAGGGAATAAACCCTCGACACTACACCTTGTCCTCAGTGGAAAACCTCCCAGACTTGACAAAAAAAACGAGCAAAGTTCGTTGATCTTGCGTGTTACTTCCTCTTGTACGCTCAGAGAATCAAACTCCAAATCTTCGCAAATCAACTTTCCCAAAATTCGCGGGTTTGCCTGTATCCCATTGCTGGAGATGCGCCCTAACCCTAAGCCTGACACCCTAAACCCTAAACCCTAAACCCTAAACCCTAAACCCTAAACCCTAAACCCTAACCCTAAACCCCCGAGCTGAGGACCTGGGACTTCAGTGTGTGCACAGCCTTTTTCAGGTGGGCTTTGGGGGCGAGGCCCTAAACCCTAAACCCTAAACCCTAAACCCTAAACCCTAAACCCTAAACCCTAAACCCTAAACCCTAAACCCTAAATCCCCAAACAAATCGAAGATAACCACTTCTATGTTACCCTTCTAAGGAAGAGTTGTTTCAACTTTTTTTGTTTTTTTGGGGGAGGGGTTCTTAAGAACATGGCATCTTGGGGACGTTTTTGGCGGGCTTCTTAGTGTTTAGAATTGTCCGGGCTCTTCGAGGCGATGTGTTGCTTAGGGTTTATAGGGTTTCAGGGGTTTAGGGTTTCAGGGTTTAGGGTTTATCGGGTTATCGGGTTTAGGGTTTCGGGTTTATATGGGGTTAGGCCTTGGGGTGGCTTAGGGTTTAGGATCCTAGAAACCCTGAACGCAGAGCGCTTATACTCAACGCCGGGTTCATTTAAGGGGTCGTTTCTCCCGTTGTGCATCCTGATCGAAAACCCTGAACCCTAAATGCTAAACCCTAAACGTTTAGAGGTCCAGTGTTTGCCCTAAACCCAACAAAAAAAAACATAAACCCCTAAACCACTAGACGGCACTCTGCGGCTGCCTACGAATATCGGATGCCGAATTATGTGGGCTTCGGGGTTCTCAGGCGCTGAGCACTCCCGCCCCGCCCCGCGCTCGTCCGAACGCCTGAAGGCCCTAAACAGGCCTTTTTCGGGTTTTTAGGGGCTTCTACGGTTGAGGGCGACCCCTAAAGCCCCTAAAGCCCCATCAGCCCCTAAGCACCTAAACCGTAAACCCTAGACCCTAAACCCTAAACCCTAAACCCTAAGCCTTCAACCCTCAACCCTCAACCCTCAACCCTACACCCTACACCCTACACCCTAAACCCTAAACCCTAAACCCTAAACCCTAAACCCTAAACCCTAAACCCTAAACCCTAAACCCTAAACCCTAAACCCTAAACCCTAAACCCTATGCAACGAATAACGCGAGGCCGGATCGCTCTTCGCCTCAACGTTCCGAGATGCGCGGCGCCAAGAGGAAGCTGGCGGCCGGAGGCTCCGTTTTAGGGTTTAGGGTTCAGGGTTTAGGGTTTAGGGTTTAGGGTTTCGGGTTTCGGGTTTAGGGTTTAGGGTTTAGGGATTAGGGTTTAGGGTTTAGGGCTTAGGGTTTAGGGTTTCGGGAATAGGGTTTAGGGTTTAGGGTTTAGGGTTTAGGGCTTAGGGTTTAGGGTTTAGGGTTTCGGGAATAGGGTTTAGGGTTTAGGGTTTAGGGTTGCTCCAGGGTTCTTAGAAACCCGCAAGCCCTGAAACCCTAAACCCTAAACCCGTCAGGGTATTCAGAGTTTAGGTTTTAGAGCTCAAGGGGCTTGGGGTGTACGACTTGGTTTAGGGCTCAGCAACCGCTCTGTTGGTGATCAGGGTTAGGGTTTAGGGGTTTGGGGTTTAGGGTTCAGGGTTCATGGTTTAGGGTTGAGGGTTTAGGGTTCAGGGACCATGACAGACTCCATACCAAGTCATGGGGCACGTCGGCACAGAGCTGGCGAGGTTGAAATGTGGAGACGACCCTGAGTTTGGGCGGTTTAGGTCGTCACTTAGATGCGGGCCCGGAAACAATCTTGCCAGCGATGCGCCCTAAACCCTAAACCCTAAACCCTAAACCCTAAACCCTAAACCCTAAACCCTAAGCCTTTTTCGCCTTCCCTCTGGTAGCGGAAGGGGCGACAGCCGGGATTCAAAAGCCCGGAACCCTTCACAGGGGGCTGCATCCCCTGGGTTTCCGGCAGCCCAGGAACATGAAAGCATTGCCTCGCATTAAATCCCTAAGCCCTAAACCCTAAACCCTAAACCCTAAGCCCTAAACCCTAAACCCTAAACCCTAAACCCTATACCCTATACCCTAAACCCTATACCCTATACCCTAAACCCTAAACCCTAAACCCTAAACCCTAAACCCTACCTAAACCCTGAACCCTGGTTTTGGCAGGCTCCAGTGGTCCTTTGTGCGACGTTTGGGCCGGAACCGGACCAACATCCTCGCAGGATCGGCGTCTCTACATGCGCAAGATTTTAGGGTTCAGGGTTTAGGGTTTAGGGAATCCCTAACCCCGAATCATCCGAAGGGTACATATGCCTGCACTGACCGAGGTTTGCTTCAGGCACGTTTTCACCCCACATGATTAAAATCAACTTTGTGCGATACCCTAAGCCCCAAACCTTCCACTCCCCCCCCCCCCCCCCCCCTCCCCCCCCCTCCAACAAAAAAAGAAGCCTGAACTATCCCAACAACCCGTAATTAGAAGATTTCAAATCCCCAAGCTAGCCAGGGCCTCAGGGGCTTTGGTTGAAGGGTTTTGCGCTGAAGCCTCTCAGCTTTCGATGTGGTTGAAGGTTCTGCGAGGGTTTGGAGTTAAAGTGTTCACACGGTTCGCATGTGGTGAGATCCTCTACTAGAACCCCCACCTTTAACTTTAACTATTCTTCCCCCCCCCCCCGAACCCTAAACCCGAAACGCTAAACCCTAATACGACTCTTCAGGACCCAGGGTTGCAAGTTGCAGGCTGAACCCCCAAAGCCTGATCCACACCACCCCGAAACCCCAAACCCTAAACACCCTGAAGGGTTCAGGGTTCAGGGTTTAGGGTTAGTGGTTAGGGTTTCGAGTTTAGGGTTTGGATTTAAATTTAGGGTTTAGGGTTTGGGGTTTAGGGTTCAGAGCCCGAACCTGGAACCCGAAAGCCCTTCAGACGTCACTGCGTGGAACCTCACGGCCCACAGAGAGCGATCTTGAATATGATTCAAGCAGCCTAAGCCCTAAACCCTAAACCCCCTAACGCCCTAACCCCCCTAAACCCTAAACCCTAAAGGGCTAGTGGGCGCGCCGTGCTCTTGCACAGCTTGAAGACCACTGGATCACAATTCCTACACCATGACTCAAGCTAAAGACCCGCCACGTACCCTGGCCCGAAACCAAAAGCTTTAAACGCAGACCCTAAGTCCCAAGTCCCTAAGTCCCAAGTCCCAAACCGTAAACCCTAAACCCTGGCCCTAGACCCGAAGCCCTCATTGGAGGCCTGCTGTCTATGGTCGCAGAGGAAGGGCGCGAACTTCGGGCGGCGGAGGCGTGTGCATGTACGCGTACAAGGCTTCAGTCTTCTTGCGGACAACTCAACCGCAGTCTTAGTAGCTGAATGTACACTTTACACATTTTTTGCGCGAATGTGGCCGCCCATACAAGTGAAAGTCACCAGGGGGGGGGGGAGGGGTTATGAACTCAGCAACGAAGCAATCCCTAAATCCAACCTCGCACCCCAAATAGTAACCCCAAACCCTAAACCCTAAACCCTAAACCCTAAACCCTGATCACACTTGAAACCAGGCCCGAGATTGGGAGTTGAGGGCTTGCTATGGCTAGAGAAGAACCAGAGTGAGCCCCTTATTTCCTTTTGCTAAGGTCAGACAAGATTGAACAAAAGGGTTCAGTCGGGGACCAACAGGCCACGTAAACATAAAGATCCTAGCACCCGGGATCTGTGCCCACCATCATCCAGCCTTCCCAGATAGGAGCTGTCTCATCTACATGCCTCTTCATTAGGGTTGTAAAAACCCAAATTCAATCCATCCCTCCTGAAGGTGGGTGTGTTCATGGGCGAAACTTCGTCGAAGCTGTTGGGCCTCTTTGAAAATCTCAGGCGCTGGCTCTTTGCTTGTAGTTTATGGAAGGATGGTGGTGTGTTTGGTGTTGAGGTTCAGTTGGGGAGGAGGGAGGGCGTGGCGGGGCAAGAGGACGGGAAAAGGGTTATTGCGGCAATGCGCTCGTCATCTTCATGTGGTCAGCCGTTGTCTGAATCAGGGGCCTATTGTCAGGGCCCTGTCGTATTATGGCCCGTCATACTCTAGAACCGAAACCCTAAACCCTAAAACCTAAACCCTAAACCCTAAACCCTAAACCTAAACCCTAAACCCTAAACCCACAACCTTGAACGGGGTGAAGCTAGACTCCGGGCTTGAGCCAGACCTGGAGAGAAGCCACACAGGGCATCATGCGTGTGGAGTTGAGAACTGAGGGCTTAGGGGTTGGGATTTTCCCCCTCATGCTTAGAGTCCTAGGGAGTATCGTGCCGCCGATTATAATCCCCATTAAGGACTGTTAGTATAAGGGGGAGCATCCCAATACAGGGGTTTACACTCACTTGTTGATTCATTCGCAGGTGGAACAGGATAGATGCCGACAGAGTCGGTCTTTCCGAATTCAACTCTGCAGATCTCCAGATGACCTGGGGCATGGAAGGTTGCTGCTAGGGTCTAGGGCTCTAGGCTTTCGGGTTTGGGGTTTGGGGTTTAGGGTTTAGGGTTTAGGCTTTGGGGTTTAGGGTTTGGGGTTTAGGGTTTGGGGTAGGGTTTGGGGTTTAGGGTTTGCGGTTTAGGGTTGTGCAGGATTAAGTGCTTAGGGCTGAGAGCAGGGGGCGTCCTGGGAGAACGGGCTACCTGTGTGGGCAGGATTCTCCTCGTCGACCCGCCGGGACCTCGGCCAAGTCTTCGTAGGGTTTAGGGTTTAGGGTTCAGGGTTAGGGTTTAGGGTTTAGGGTTTGAGGTATTTGAGGGTTTGTTTTTAGCGCGTCGCGACCCGCCTCGACCGGCCAGGCAGCCCAAACCCGTGATCGCGTGTGTGAAGGTGCTGCTAGGATTCAGGGATTCCTGTTGTAAAACACAGGTTGCCGTACTAATACAGACCAGGCACCCAGAGTGTGGGAGTGGTAAAGCAAGGAAACAAGCCAGCAAGGACAACCGCGGTGGGGGTGGGTGGCAGGTGGGTGCGGGGGAGACCCTAAACCCTAAACCCTAAACCCTAAACCCTAAACCCTAAACCGGGGGTGTTGTCGGGCCCGAATCCTCCTGGCGCTCCCGGCCACCTGGCTGCTGGGCAGGGGATTAGAGGCGGGGTGCCTGCTTGATGCTAAGTACCATGGACCTCCATGTATGGCCCGAGGCCTCGGCGGATGCCTATGTTCCCTCATTATTTCTGTGCTTGTTTTCGGGCGCCCAGAAGTCTAAACCATTCTAAAAACCCGAATAATTCCTGCTTGCGAGACCATTTCCCGAATTATTATATCAAGAAGTACGAATCTTCGGGTAACTGGCCAATGATCTTCGCTATGTAATTCACTGTCACTTCTGTTTCTTGGAATTCGTCTCTTGGTGGGGGGGGGGGGGGTGCATCAACTGTATACTGCATGAAGAAGGTGGGCCTTTTGTACTGGATTTGCAATCTCATCATCCTTAAGTACCAGCTGGTACAACAAGTTCATCGGCCACCATTGCGACACCCTATTTTAAAACAAATCCTAAACCCTAAACCCTAAACCCGAAACTCACATCTCTTTTGTTGGCTTCGGTGGCTGTGGCGCAGGGTTTGGGCAGAAGGCAGAGGTTTGACCACTCAAGCACCCATGAAGCTGACCTGAATACCCCAAGGAGCCATGACCCCCAACGCGGCCAGAACTGCATGGCCTCTTGCCCTAAAACATCGATGAGCTTTGGAGTCTGGAAACCCTAAACCCTAAACCCTAAACCCTAAACCCCAAACCCCAAACCCCAAACCCTAAACCCTAAACCCTAAACCCCAAGCCTGAAACCCTTGCCGGCCCATGTTGGAATACTTGGAAATTGCGCCTCGAATCGTAGAAGTCTGTGCCTTGCTCGGCTTGTGGTTTAGAGTTTGGGTTGGGGCTTAGAGTTTGGGTTGGGGCTCAGGGTTCAGGGTTTAGGGTTTAGGGTTTAGGGTTTAGGGTTTAGGGTTTAGGGGGGCTCAAGGGTTCTGGGATTTCTGTCACTATTCAGAATTCTGGACCCTCCACCAGCATCAAGACTTCGTCCTTCCAACCGCTGGCAACACCGGAACCCCACACCTGATGAACCCCTTACCCTTTTTAACCCCCCTTTCTCCCTAACGCCTAAACCCCTGAACCCTGAATAGTCCTAAGCCAACCCTAAACCCGAAACCCTAAACCTACACCCTAAACCCTAACCATAAACCCAGACCCGACCCCACGTTCTGACGACTTGCGAGGTATCACTTGCACACCGAGAATCACACGACGCAGTTTAATCAGTTTGAGGTGCGACCGCCCTTACTTCGTAGCTGAGTGAGTACACTTTACACTTTTTGGGATCCTATAATCTCTACAAAACTAAAGGGTGTAAACTTTTTGAGGGGCTTGTGAGCTCAGCAACTAAGCTTACGTAGCCCACAGGCCTCGTCTTTAGTGTTTATAGGGTTCAGGGTTCAGGGTTCCCTGGATAAGGGTTTAGGGTTTAGGGTTTTTACGGATTAGGCCCCACATTTTTCAGTAAGGAACGGGCGCCCTTTGATTCTACGCCTCGGTCACGTTGGGGTGAGTTCTGTGTTTTTCGCGTCTTCGTGTCTAGAGCTTCTATAGGGTCTATAGGGCTTCCACGAGAATCCCCCCCCCACGCCCTCTGCACCAACAAAAAAAAACCTAAACCCTAAACCCTAAACCCTAAACCCTAAACCCTAAACCCTAAACCCTAAACCCTAAACCCTAAACCGTCATTGTTATTAAAGCCCTAAACCCTAAACCCTAAAAATATGTCATTCTTCAGGGTTTGTTTTGCAGTTGTTGACGAGGGACCCTTGACCATAGAGGCCCCATCCAAGCCATCACTTGCACTTATCACAACCTCCTAAACCTGCAACCCTAAACCCTAAACCCTAAAAACCCTAAACCCTAAGCCCTAAACCCTAAACCCTAAACCCTAAACCCTAAACCCTAAACCCTAAACCCTAAACCTTACAGTTTCCAAGCCCCAAAGCCGAAAACTGAACCCGAATTCCTTGGCCCTACTTCAAGAACTCAGAGCCGTTTTCTTTGCAGTCCGCCTAAGCATCCTCTCAGGGAGGTTGATCATAATAAGAAAAAGTAGGCAAACCCTAAACCCTAAATCCTAAGCCCTAAGCCCCTAAGCCCTTTCCCCTGAACCCTAAACTCTGGCTTTTAGGGTTTGGGTCGAACTCCAGCTCCCCAATTTCAAAACCCTTACCCCTAAACCCTAAACCCTAAACCCTGAACCCTGAACCCTGAACCCTAAACCCTGAACCCTGAACCCTAAACCCTAAACCCTACACCCTGAACCCTGCACCCTAAATCAGGGATTTGCGTCCATGTACTCTTTGTTTGGGGTCTCTTCAAGTGTTTGTATGTACAAACATAACCCCACCAAAACCTGACAAAAACGCAACAAAACCTGACAAAAGCCCAGCAAAACCTGACAAATGCATCATCTGAAAAAAACACATAATCGCCATCAGTGAAGGCAATTTCTCGTCGCACAAATCACACTGAGGGTGCTTTCACAAATCGGACATCGGGTGTGCAAACCTGGGCAAGCAGTGTTCGGAGCGCTACAGCCTGACATTTTCCCACTGCAGCCTGACCTTTCCCCACCCTTTCATTAATAACTACATCCTCACATTTTGTGGCCTCAACCTGACCTGACCTGACATTTGCCACCCTTTCCCCACTACAACCTGATACTTTCCCACTAAAACCTGACATTTTCCCACTAAAACCTGACATCTTCCCACTAAAACCTGACATTTTCCCACTAAAACCTGACATTTTCCCACTTTTCGGTCGTGCCTCAGGCACACCAAAATAAACATAGACTTGAGTTTAAAGAGGAACGAAATTGCCCTTTTTGCGAGCACTCCCACTTTTCGGCCGGGTGGATGAGCAAGCAGCATAGGCCGTGGAGATCGAAGAGCCAATCCAGACTGCTGGGTTTAGGGTTTAGGTTTGACGACACCAACGAAATCCCAAAACTACCTTGGGAGGGAATATGTCAGGTTTACTACCTTGGGAGGGAATATGTCAGGTTTTTCCGGTTTGTGACAACCCGTTTTTTCATGTGAAGAGTACCCTTTTTGAAAGGCACAACACGAACATCTAAGACTAAACCCTAAATCCTAAGTCGGAAGCCTCAGCACGAAGAAAAGGAGTTTTACATCTCCTCCCGCTCCACATTCCTGGCAGCAGCTGGGCCACAGCCCTGGATTTTAGGGTTTAGGATTTAGGGTTTAGGGTTTAGGGTTTAGGGTTAGGAACCTTTGGGAACCCTTCAGTGAAAGAAAGAAAAGGCGATCCCTTCCTGCGCGTTGCGGAAATGTAGTTAACAAGGTGCACTTGCGGGTGCTATCGCTTGTTGTTTTCCGAACCTAGCGCAAAGAGAAGAAGCCTATGCACTCCTAGTTGTGGGGTGTTATCGCTTGTATATTTCCCAAGCAGACCTGAAACCCCTAAACCCGAAACCCTAACTTAAGAACCCACGCCTCCTTTTGTCTGGGTTGCCCAAGAATCCAATATTTATAGGGTTCTTGAGGGAGGGGGGTTCATGGGGGGTAAGTGCCTAGGGATAAACTCCCTAAACCCGAACCACCCCAAACCCTCAACCCGAACCACCCCGAACCCGACAAGGTTGCGGGTTTAGGGTTTGATTCGGGTTTTGGGCTTAGGGTTTAGGATTTAGGGTTTAGGGTTTAGGGTTTAGGGTTTAGGGACTCCCTCGACTTTATAACCCAATAACCCTAAACCCCCAAACCCTATAAGGGCCACACAGCGCTTCCGGCGGCGGGCATCCTTTGTGCTGCAGACCAGCGCCGGGCTGCAGTGGCTGAGGCTCAGCCCCAAGGACTTCTCGGGTTTGGGGTTTGGGGTTTGGGGTTTGGGGTTTGGGGTTTAGGGTTTAGGGTTTAGGGTTTGGGGTTTAGGTCTTCCGGCTTACCGGTCGTCAAGAGGGAATGAGGGAGTTAGATACCCCACATAATCCCTGAAAGGGTTTATTTTTTGGGGTACAGAATTCCCTCAGGCCTGGTAAGCGCCCGTAAGGTTGTTTGGTGTGTAGGGCTGAGGGTTGACGGTTCAGGGTTTACTCAGCCCCAAACGAGCCTCCAACAAGCCAAAAGGGGGTGTCCCAGGTAGGATAAGGGAGACCCTTAAAGAGGAACCCTTCTTAACCCTCTTCTGGCTCTCTGAAACAGGTGTCTTATTGAGAGGGTCTATATCCCCAAAGGTCCCCCCTAATCCTATCCCCTAGCCCTAAACCCTAAACCCTAAACCCTAAACCCTAAACCCAGGGTGCTGGGCCTCAAACACTCTAAGCATCCCGGAGGCTTCCGCACTAAAACCTCCCTCAGCTCTAAACGCCTGCGCCGTAAAGCCTTATGCCCTCATCCCCAAACCCTAAACCCCGAGACCCTAAACCCTAAACCCTAAACCCCTAAGCCCTAAACCCTAAACCCTGATCCCCAAACCCCAAACCCCAAACCCCAAACCCCAAACGCCCTACAGGGGCGATCTTGATCTTGTCTTCCTCGATGGCGATCATCGCTATGGAAGCGTCCGGAAAGACATCGAGGCGTGGATGCGCTCTGACATCGTCAAAGTCCATAGGGTCTAGGGTGTCAGGGTTTAGGGTTTAGGGTTTAGGGTTTAGGGTGTTTAGGGTTTAGGGTTCAAGTTGGGGTTTCGGGTCTAGGGTGTCAGGGTGTAAGGGCTTAGGATTTCGTGTTTAGGAATTCAGAATTCAAGTCTAGGACGCCCAGTGGTGCCCTTCTTTCCTTGAGGGATGCTGGGGGGTAGGATGGCTGAAGGCAAAACTGCCCCCCCCCCCCCCACAGACCCACCCCCAGACCCACCCCAGACCCACCCAGACCCTAAACCCTAAACCCGAAACCCGAAACCCGAAACCCGAAACCCTAAACCCTAAACCCCAAACCCCAAACCCTAAACTCACCCCCCAGACCCAGAAGGATTTTTCCGTGTTCTTCGGCTACAGTGGCACTGCCATATCCTGAAAAAGTTTGCTTCAAGACTTCCCTAGTATTCTCTAATGAAGTTTCAGGGCTTAGGGTCACTCATTCCGAAGGTTTATTTTGTGGGTTTAGGGTTCAGGGTTCAGGGTTTAGGGTTTAGGGTTTAGGGTGTAGGGTGGAGGGTTTAGGGTTTAGGGTTTAGTCTGTCTTGCGCAGGTCTTCTGGCCGCTCCTGCGGCCGCACGGCATCTTAGCCGGGCCCCTCAGTGCAAACGCTTAAACCCTGACCAACGACCTGAATCCATTTGGGCTTAGCGTTTAGGGTTTGGGGTTTAGGGTTCGAGGGCTCCGCCTGGCCCACGTCAAGCAAATCCAACGCCCTGAATCCATTTGGTTTGGGCTCGCTTGTTTTCTGTCTGGGGGCTCCGCCTGGCCCACATGAACCAAATGTTGATTCGATGAGGTTCTGAAGGCTTGTTGCATTCACCCTGATGCCCTAAATCTTAAGACCTAAGCCCGAAAGCCAAACGTTGGGTTCGTCTCCCTGTTTACCCCGTTTAGGGCGGTAGCATGGCTCATAAACCCTAAGCCAGGGCGCCGGGGAATGGGTCCTAAACCCTAAACCCTAAACCCTAAACCCTAAACCCTAAGGTGCCAGGGAAAGTTGCGCCCAGGGCACAGGTCTTCTTGGGTCGGCTGCCAGCTTGGAGGGTGCAGGGTTGAGGGGTTCTGGGTTTGGAGGATTGGGTTTGGGGTTTGGGGTTTGGGGTTTGGGGTTTAGGGTTTAGGGTTTAGGGTTTAGGGCTAGAATTTGGGTTTTAAGTAAGTACCCATATTCCGAACTTTCGTCAAGCTCCTTTACAGCAACCCTGTTGAGGGCCCAGGCCAAACCCTAAGAACCCTCATCCTTGACACGCCCGAACGACAATTGCCTGGCGTTCTTGGAGGTTCATGACACTTACTAACCATTGACCAAGTATAACTGTACTTCTAAGAACTGCACTTAAGGGGCTTATAAGTAGGTTATAAGTACAGTTGTAATTGGTCAATGAGTACCATGAACCTCCAAGTACTCCGCTGGGCAGGACGGCCCCTTCAACCCCAAGTGACAGCGTTCATATGGTGATTTCTCTCAAATATGGTCCTTTTTCGGTCTTTAGTATACGGCGGCCCCTCGTATATAGGGTACCCAAAAAAGGGTACCCCAATTTAGAGAACTGGCCATCTTGCTGTTATTGGTGCGTGCGAGTGTACTGAAGGCTCCTTGTCGACGTTGAAATAAGCTCCTGGGTCTCTTCAATCCAAACCCCTAAATCCTATATGCCCTATATGCCCTATATGCCCTATATACCCTATATACCCTATATACCCTATATACCCTGTATACCCCATATACCCTGTATACCCTATATACTATACACCCTAAACCCCATAAACCATAAACCCGGAACCCCTTCTTTCAGTTTTCCCAGCCTGGCCGCAGTGGAGTTTCGACCCATTACTTGGTGGTTCACGGTACTTATGAGCCAAGTATATCTGTATTTATGACCCGCTTGTAAGCCCCTTAAGTGCCCGAATATGGCATGGGCCCTAAACCCTAAACCCTAAACCCTAAACCCCTAAGTACAGCTATAAGTAGTAATTACCCTGAACCTCCAAGTAAGCGAGGCCGGCCACGACTTCGCCCCCACGTTCCCGGGAGTGGTAGAGGTGGCTGGATATGGGGGCACGTTGAGGGTTTAGGGTTTGGGGTTTAGGGTTTAGGGTTTGAGGTTTGGGGTTTAGGGTTTAGGGTTTAGGGTTTGGGGTTTGGGGTTTAGGTTTCGGGTTTAGGGTTAAGGGGGTTTGGGGTTTAGGGTTTAGGGTTGAAGGGCGGCTTATCGGTCTACAGGAGTAGAGGTTCAAAAGGATGGCTAGCCTTCAATGTTCCTAGAGAGGGCGGAAGCAAGCCTGGCTACAGCCATGACACCCCCAAACCCTAAACCCTGAACCTTACAGGGTTGAGGGTGTCGGGTTCTAGGGTTTCAACCCTAAGCCCCGCCCTCCAGCGATTGCTAGTGACGCCAGGTTTACAGTTTAGGATGTTCTGACATGCGCTGCCAGTTCCCTGTGGCCTTGCTGACACCCTAAACCCTAAACCCTAAACCTTAAACCCTAAACTCTAAACCTTAGACCCTAAACTCTATAAACCCCAAAGGGTCGAAGTTAAGTTTGGGCCCAAACCCAGCATGCGTCTTCTAGTTGCATGAGCGAATAAATGAGCAAGAGAAGGACTGAATGTATGAGTGAACGGGCCTATAAACTAGAAGAACGGCCCGTAAACTACAAGACCGTGAAATATTGACAAAAGACCGTTAAATATCAACAACAGCTTACGATTCTAAGGGATTTTGCATGACGAAGAGAATCAGACGAAACGTGAACAATCCCCTTAAACAGTCCTGAAGTTTAGATCTGCTAAAGACGCTCTCATTTCTCTTTCATCCTTCACACGAAGTGAATGTTATTCCTAGCATACCAACGATCTGTTTATGGCTGCAAAATACCGTTGAAGCAATCATTTCCAGGTTCACTAAAAGGCTTCTCTAATTTCAGGAATTCCATTTAAAAGCACACTTGAAACACTAAAATCGTGACACCTCATTTTCCTGTAATCCAAAAAAGACCTGACTTTTGGCTTTCTACATTAAGGTTTTTTCCTTGCAGCTTCTTCATTTCCGTCTTTTCCCACTATTATTCTTTGTTCCACGCCTCCTAGGCCCCATATAACCCAGAATCCCAAATCCTCATGCGGGTTTCCGAAAATAGGGGTACCTGATTGGGGCCGTTATCATAAGGGAATCCTACCAATTATTTGTGGGACTAAGTTAGGGGGTCCCTGATTTTCGTAAACCCCCTTACGGTTTAGGGTTTTTTGAGGTACTGGGCCCTAGACCCTCACAACCCCAGGCTACCAGACCCCAAGCTCTGCATCCCACCCCCTAAACCCTAAACCCTAATGTTGGACTCGGTTTAGTACGGGGGGGTCCCCCCCCCCCCCCCCCCCAAACAATTTTGGGGTTTTCGGGGATCCTGAATAGGGTGGGCTGGGGCTGGGACGGGGCTGGGGGTAGGGCGGCTAGGGGTCGAGGGTTGAGGGGAAGCCTTGAAGCTTGAGGGTCTAAGCTTTCCAGGCTTTGCAGCTCCACGGTCGCCGGGGCTCCGCATAAATGCGGACCACCGAAACAACTTGCTAAAGCGAATCAGGGCAGCTCGTGGGCTACTCCCTTGGAAAATTGTTTGGGGGCCTGTTTCGTAATGAAATTTTAAAAGGAATTTAAATAAGGCTGGACACCAAAAAATTCCGGATCTTCTCATTCAAAACATTTTTTAGTTTTTGGCTCCCCGGCCCCCCGCCCTTCAACCCCGGCCGGCAAACATCGCATAATTGAGGACCACCCTAATCAATGGGGGGTCCCCTATAAGATTTCCGGAAAAACGCATAATAGTGCCCCCTCTCACTAAACCGGGTGCAACATTAAACCCTAAACCCCAAACCCCAAACCCATTTCGCAGCAGCAGGCAGTGACGGAGTTTGCCTTAGAGTTCGACCTCGAGCTGCTCCTGGCTGCCGAGGCCCCTCTTTGATGCCCCAAAACCCCATACCATGCCCCCCCTTTCAGGGTTTAGGGTTTGGGGTTTGGGGTTTAAGGTTTAGGGTAGGGGTTATTCTTCGCACGGAATTTACGGGAGTACTGAAAGTATCACGTGTGTTGAGACAAAAAGGGCATGGCCTCCGTTGGGGCCAGTGGCGCCCTTCGCGTGTGTTGGGTTCGTCAGCTCTTCTTTTGCCAACTTCGAGCATGGTCTCTTCCTCAACCCTACCATGGCTGGTCAGTGTTTGTAAGGGCTTCGGTCACAGAGGGCGTTATGAAGTTTATATGAAGCAGGGTTTATATTTCTTGTATCCCCAAAAGGACACCCAATAGATACACTCACCAATTTTTAAAAGGAGCCTTATATATTCTCAACAAAAACAGAAATATAAACCCTGTTTCATATGCTGGTAGATTTTTTGTGCGCTGGTGAGGAAGCAGAACTTTGTGGCCTTCCAGTGGTTCAAGGGAGGGGTTTGGAATTTTTTTTAAGGGGCGTATCAGGGCTGACAAGGGTCTAGCAGTCCGGACCTCAAAAGGTGTAGGGGTTTCAAGGGGTCGAGGGTTTACAGGTTTCGGGGGTTAGGGTTGAGAGGATAGGGTATAGGGTTACAACCCCAAGCCCTTCAACCCTGGTACTGAACTCTGGGCCCCTTTGAGCCCTGAAGCCTTTCAGCACCCAACCCTTTAGCCTAAACCCTGAACCCTCAACCCGGAAGTCAAATCCCTATACCCTAATCTCTAAACCCCAAACCCAGAACCCTAAACCCAGAACCCTGAACCCTTAACCCTGAACCCTATACCCTTAACCCTTAACCCTAACGTCGAAGACGAGAGGTGTGGTGGGTGTTTAAGCCGCCGCTGGCTGGCCGCGGCCCCGTTGAGGGTTGTTGGGGTTTGGGGTTTGGGGTTCAGGGTTTGGGGTCTGCGCAAAAGAGGGAGGGTTCAAGGACTAGGACGTTTAGGGGTTTAGGTTTCAGGGATTTTGGGGTTTCGGATGTAGGGTGTCAGCGGCTTGGATTTACGGGGTTTAGGGCTTTCGGACCAAGTGTCTACACGAATCTAAACCCTAAGTCTTTTTTGGTTTGTGTGTGCGTTTGACGGTGAGTTTAGGGTTTAGGGCTAGTGAGTTTAGGGTTTAGGGCTAGTGAGTTTAGGGTTTAGGGCTAGTGAGTTTAGGGTTTAGGGCTAGCGAGTTTAGGGTTTAGGGCTAGCGAGTTGGGGGCCAAAGGACAAACCCAGAGCCAGCCCTGGGGGCTGAGGCTCAGTTCATCCTGGGCGACCTGAGTGGCTTTCGAAGGCCTTGAAAACTAGGGTTTAGGGTTTAGGGTTCAGGGTTTAGGGGTTCAGGGTTTAGGGTTTAGGGGTTTAGGGTTTAGGGTTTAGGGTTTAGGGTTTAGGGTTTAGGGGTTCAGGGTTTAGGGTTTAGGGTTTAGGGTTTAGCGTTTAGGGTTTAACCAATATCTAGCCTAGCTAATGAGGGTGTTCCATATTTGCAACTACCCGCAGCAGCACATCTTGGCCCTTCTGGGGAACCCCAAACCACAACTTGAATAAAGAATTCCCCCCCCCAAAAGAAACGGTCATCTCGATATTATCCCTTATGAGGAAGTGATCTGTTTCATTTTTTTTTTGGGGGGGGGTCCTTCAGCAAATCGTAGCCCTAAACCCTGAACCCTGAACCCCTAGACCCCAAAACCCTGACCCCTAAACCCCTGAATCTTAAACCCCAAGCCCTAAACCCTAAACCCCTGAACCCTAACCCTGAACCCCTAAACCCTACACCCTAAACCCTCAACCGTAAACCCATTCAAACCCTAAACCCTCAACCCCTGATCCATAAACCCGGTGAAGCAGCAGGTCAATCGCCGAGGCAGCTGCTACAACTGACCGGCCGAAAGAAAGCGTGTGGCGATGTCGGGGCCGACATAGGGATTAGGGCTTTAGGGCTTTAGGGCTTTAGGGCTTTAGGGCTTTAGGGCTTTAGGGCTTTAGGGCTTTAGGGCTTTAGGGCTTTAGGGCTTTAGGGCTTTAGGGCTTTAGGGCTTTAGGGCTTTCGGGCTTTAGGGCTTTGGGGCTTTAGGGCTTTAGGGCTTTCGGGCTTTCGGGCTTAGGGTTTAGGGTTTAGGATTTAGGGCTAGGGTTTAGGGCTCAGGGTGTAGGATGCTAGGGCCCAGAGTGCGCCCTGATTCCCAAGGTTAGGTTCCCTAGTTCCAATTCCTAGCTCTAAACCCTAAAACTTACCCAGAAGGGTTTAGGGACCAAGGGTTTAGGGTTTAGGGGCGGACTCCTGGGAGGATCCAAAAAGTAGAACCCGCAAATAGTACCCTGTACTATTATTGGGTCATGTTCAGGAACCCCTTCATGGGGATCTACTCTTTAGATACTCCCAGGGGTCTGGGTGCTTTCTTCCTAGATTACTTTCAGAATCTGGTTGCAGAAACCCAAGGCTTATGGCTGTAGGGTTTATCGGGTTCAGAATCCCTGAACTCTTAAGCCCTAAACCCTAAGCCCTAAGCCCTAATAGTCCCAGACGGTGAGGACTTGATGGTTGGCAGTTGGAGTTTGGGAAGTGCTTTGCAAATTGGGTGGTTTAGGGTTTAGGGTTCAGTGCTTAGGGTTTAGGGTTTACGCTTTAGGGTTTAGGGTTGAGCATCAACACAAGGAAAAGGACCAACATAACGATAGCGAATTTCTTAAGAACCCCGAAAAAACAAAGATATTCTTCCATATCAAGTGTAGTATGGGGATCATTACTACTTTCTAAATTCTTTTGGGGTTCTTACAGAAAATAGTAGTACAGAGAGAATGAAAGAAGCACGAAGCAATATTGTCTTGTGAAAATTGGGTTTAGGAAACGAAGCACTCAAACAGGAGTTATCGGAGTTGGGGTCAGTGGGGTTTAGTGTTGTGCATTTAGGGTTAGGGCTTGTCTCAGACAAGCTGAAATACAGGGACTCATGCTACAGCTTGCCTTGATAACTCAACCCTAAAGCCTAAACCCTAAACCCTAAACCCTAAACCCCCCTGACAACTCAAAGCCGCTTATCAGCTGTTCATTCTGGATGCTGCAGCTTGCCACCAGGGCCCCTCGCCTCAAACCCCCAACAGCCCTTCAACCCCAAACCCCATGCCCTCAACCTAAAAACCTAAAACGCCAAACCCTAAACCCTAAACCCTAAACCCTAAACCCTAAACGCCAGACCCACACCGGGAACCTGGACCTGCAAGCTTAACTGTAGACCCGGCAAGCTCGAACCACTCAACCATCAACCTGACACAGACCCCTCCCCCCACCCCCCGCCCCCTCCCCCCAAAAGAAAAAAAAAAGAGAGTAGGGTCTACCCCCATAACTCAATCCAAATGGGGCCGCAACAGAACAGGCATCCCCAAAACTTAAACCCTGAATCCAAATTCTTGAACCCTCTAAACCCTAGACCCTAAACTCTCACAAAAGGCCCGCATTCTGAAAAACTTCACCCGCCCTTGCGCCCCCCCATTCATGGTACGCGCCCCGCTCCGGCGACCGGCAGCTAATGCGCCGAAGGACAGGAGAAATTGCGTAGGGTTTAGGGTTTATAGGGTTTAGGGTTTAGGGTTTAGGGTTTAGGATTTAGGGTTTAGGGTTTAGGGTTTAGGGTTTAGGGTTTAGGGTTTAGGGTTTAGGGTTTAGGGTTTAGGGTTTAAGTTTCGGGTTTAGGGTTTAGGGTGTAGGATTTCGGGTTTAGGGTTTAGGGTTTAGGGTTTCGGCTCAAGGTTTAAGGGTTAAAGGGCTTAGGGCTTAGGGTTTTAGGAGTTAAGGTTGTAGGTGCTTGGGTTTAGGGGAGTAGGGGCTTTGCCAGGGTGTGTTTGACGGTTTGGAGTGTGTTAGGGCTGTGGGGTTTGGGTTTTCGAGGGAGTAAGAGGACCGCAAGGTACCTCACCCCCGAATGCAGGGCCTAGAACCCTGAAACCAAACTCTACACCCTAAACCCTGAACCCTGAACCCTAAACCCTGAACCCTAAACCCTAAACCCTAAACATGTGGTGTACTTTGGGTTTCAGGCCGGGTTTCGGCATCCGTGTTTGGGCCCCTTTCGGCTCGAGGTTTGCTTCTGTTGAAGGGTGTGCGCTGCATTGAATCTTGAAGAAGATTTGATCGACGATTTGCATAAGAAACCCAAAAGAATAAGAAATAAGTATCCCGATATTACCCTTAATAAGGAAAAATCTTCATATTTTTTCGGGGTTCTTAAGCAATTCGTAGGGATTGGCATTGGAGCATCTAGTACATCAGTGCACCTGCCCCTCGGTACCCCAAGCCCTAAACCCTCAACCCTCCACCCCAAATCCTAAACCCTAAGCCCGAAACCTGACTCTACAAGGAGAGGGGCCCCCTAGTTACAAGTAGAGTTATAAGAGCCCCAAAATTGGGTTATAAGGATCCTAAACTAGGTTATCAGTACCTTAACTACAGTTAGTATAGTAAGGGGGCCCCTCCTTGTAAAACCCTAAACCTAAAACCCTAAACCCTAAAGCCTAAACCCGCAACTCAGAAGGCCGCGCGAGACCGACTCGCCTGCTCGGTGAGACGTGGCACCCCCAAGTTCGACTTCGGGGGAAGGCGCAGCAGGTTTAGGGTTTAGGGTTAAGTTTTAGGGTTTAGGGTTTAGGGTTTAGGGTTTAGGCTTTAGGCTTTAGGCTTTAGGCTTTAGGGTTTCGGGGCATGGGGGCCCTAAAGCCTGGACCCTCAACCGCGATGTGTTTTTGAGTTAAGGTCCATTGGCTGCCACGGCTCTACGCTTCTGGAAGACCCTAAACCGTAAACCCTAAAACCCTAAAAGCCTAACACCCCAACACCCTCACACTCTAACACCCTAGCACTGTAAACCCGAGCCCTAAACCCTGAACCCCTCAAGACTCGCAAGGGGGTTCTTCATGTGCATTTTGTATTTGCGACGCCCAGGGCTGCTGGTTTGGCTGGCAAGCTCAGCATACACATCTTACATGTACATTATACATATATGTAACTTTTAGTGTTAAGGGTTTATATATATATATATATACACATGTATATGTGTTTATATATATATATATATGTATACATGCACCCTTTTTCTGAGAGTACATTTTTGGCCCGAAGGTAAGGGAGCATGGTACATGTCATATGACAAGTTGCAGGGTGTAGGGTTTTAGGGAGTCATACAGGACGTGCAATCAAATCGAGGAGCTAGCGTCGTGATTGCGAACGCGGTCGTTCTACAACGAAACCCTGTCCCCGAAACCCTAAACCCTGAACCCTGAACCCCGGTGGTTTGTCCTGGCTTCCGGGTTCAGGGCTTACAGCTGTCAGGCTACGGCGGTCCGTCCAGAAGAGCGCGCCAAAGCCGGGTTCTCGGTGTCGCAGCGTGAGGCACAATTTGGCGACTGAGGGTCTCCCCCTAGTTCTTAGTAGGGCATGCGAGAATGAGGGCCCTATATGTACGCTGTAACGGATTATATACCCTAAACCCTAAACCCTAAACCTTAAACCCTAAATGTATAGGGCATTTCCCTGATTCCCTACTGAAAACCACCCAGGTTTAGGGTTGAGGGTTGAGTGCTTTTTGCACCCGGAAGCCTACAACACGCTGGGGCCAGAACATGCGGCAAGCACAACGAGACCTGCCTTTAGGCGACTTTAGAAAGGTTTAGAAGGTTATAATGTCAGTAAGTATGTACATGTGTGTAGTCATATGTATATATATATATATACTGTGTATGTATATGTGTGACATGTAAATGTAGTGGTCCATAAAAGTCATGGAAGGATCATGGCGAGATTGGGCTTTCCTTCCTGCCATTTGCCTGTGCCAACAGCCCTTAAAATTTTTAGCCGTCAGGCCCAGCAACGATAAGCAGAGTACGTCGTCGAAAGCCGCCTGAGTTGAGGGGCTCTGCCTTCACAGTGTTGCTCTGCTTTCTTGCGCTACGCGCACCTCTATGTCTCTCTTTTTTTGCTTGACGGCTCCGCCCTAAACCCTAAATCCTAAGCCCAAAACCCTTCGCCCCAATCCCTGTAAACTAAAGGGTCGTTCCTACGAAGTGGTACATGTTTGTTTGCCGCGTTGAGCCTGGGGGGGGGGGGGCGAGGTTGAACTACGGTACCGTAGGTTTCGGGCTTAGGGTTTGGGGGTTTAGGGTTTCGGGTTTAGAATTTTGGGGGTTTGGGGTTTAGGCTTTAGGACTTGGGGCTTCGGGTTTACCCAGAAGGGTTTGGGGTGTAGGCAACAGGTATGCCCTAAACCCTAAACCCCGCCCCCCTCCCCAATGGCACCCCATACTACTACCATTGGGTCATTTTTGGGAACCCTTTAAGGGGGATCTACTTTTTGGGTCTGGGAAACCGACGACCGGAAGTAGGCTGTTATTCCATTGGGGCGGGGGGGGTGTTTAGGTTCCTTGCAAGCCGCTTTAAGCCAACCAGGGCACCCTTTTAATTCCTTGGTACCTAGCTTCAACAAGTCCCGCACTCAACTGTTTAAGGTTTAGGGTTTAGGGTTTAGCTCTAAACCCTAAACCCGAAACGCTAAACCTTAGGGTTTAGGGTTTCGCCCGCCAAGCAACTGGTTGTGAGGTATGTGCCCTCCAGTAGCTCGCCTTTGCTGCTGCTCCTTCTCGATGAGGTCCTCTCCTCTGGTAGTTTCGGCTCCCATGCTGCTTTGTTTTCGGTTTGTAGGATTTTTCGGGTTTAGGGTTAAACCCTAAACCCTAATCCCTAAAACGGCGTTTTCGTGGGCTTTCAGTGTTTGCGGCCGATATAGACCAGCCCCCCCCCCCCCCCCCTCACGCGCCGCTCAAGTTACCAAGAAGTGCAATCGTCAGCTTCCACAAGCCTTAGGCAGCCCAAGCCCTCAACCATGAGTTCCAACCATGGGTCAAGACATCCACGGGTTTAGGCTTGAGGGTTTGGGGCTTAGTTAGGATTTAAGGGTTTAGGGTTTCGGGTCAAGACATCCTTCCAGACTTTTCTGCCAGGGGGCTATCAGAAGCTGACACTTCCCAGTGTATGTGCGTATCTCCAGGCAGTTTCGAACACGTTTGCCTCCCTTTTGGTCACAAGGGCAAGAACCCGCTTCGAGTAAGGCTTCAGGGCCCCATGTCGCTGAGCTTTGAACCGCCAAACCCCAAAACCCTAAACCCCAAACCCGACGCCAAACCTCAACCCTAAGCCCTAGATCCCAAACCCTAAGCCCTGCGCCCTAAACCCTAAACCCCTGCAGTTGGGAGTCCCGAAGCGCCAGTGGCGGATCGACCCCAATGTACTCCGTTTGGCCCTAAACCCTAAACCCTAAACCCTAAACCCTAAACCCTAAACCCTAAACCCTAAACCGTTGGGGCTTTGGGGTGTAGAGTGCAGGGTTCCGTGCAAGAACAGTACGCGGTTCCTTGCTAAGCCCTCCTAGACCCTAAACCGAAGCCCTCTGAACGCAAAGCCCCCCGGAGGACCTCCTAGGCAAGATCCTAGCAAGCGCCTTGGCTGAGATACAGGAGACTCACTACTATTTGTTTACGAACCCCAAAAGAATAACAAATTGATATCCCTATGTTACCGTTAATAGGAAGAATATTTGTTGTTTTTTTTCGGGGGTCTTAAGCAATTAGTGGGAGATCACCCTTTCAACCCGACGCCCTCCTACCCTTAGCCTAGGACCCAGTTTTAGGATTTAGGTTCCCTTACAAGCTTCAAAATGGGCTCTTTTTCTCTCCTAGGTTGCTCTTGGGTCCTGTATCCAGAGTGTGTTCATGGTGTTCACTGGTGCTGGAACTTGAGTGGCTTGGAAACAGAGGTTGGGTCTCAAGGTGGTAAAGGTCTTAGAACTGGTGATGGTGTCCAAAACGACCTCTTAAAAGTCTTACCAATGATCTCTACACCCAAGATTCAGGAAGTGTAGTGTCATCCTAAGGTTTAGAAAGATGAAGAGAACCCAAAGACCGTATTAACAATAGTAAATTACAAGGACACGCGCGAATTTGCCATTTTACTGGGGCTTCTGGTGAACGAAACCATTAAATGACAAAGTGAACGAAGAGAACGCGTGCATTTAATGTGTGAGCGAATGAACGTAGTTCGGACCTTAATGGGCCTTTTGAATACGCACGTTAATTAATATATAACAGAATTTACCATATTCAATTGAATTTATAAGGGATTAATGATGCATGACGCATGACATTCAATTAGAAAATTAAGGCATTTAAAGGGCTATTTCGCGAGCCAACATAATACAGTTGTTTCGCTCGTTAGTTCGCCCGTAGAATAACAATAAAGTGAAGTGAATACACGGGCGTATGAGTACATGAACTAGCCTGTGTGTGAACGCAACAACTGGACCATCAGGTAGAAACTGCCGCTGGACAATTTCATTAATTTTCAAGAACGTTTAACTGGTGTTTATCAGTTTTAATTAATTAATTTCAGCTGGTTTTAATGAAGTTTGATTGATTTGAATTGAATTTGACTAATTTGATTTCTTTTTGATTGATTTTAATTGATGTGAATTTGTTTTTTGATTTCTATTGATGTCAATTCCTTTTCACTTAAGTTCATTAATTAGTTTATGTGTATTTTGACTAGTTTTAATTGATTTTTGACTAATTTCAATTGATTTTTGACTAATTTTCAGTATTTTCTGCTAATGCTAATTGTTTGTTAAAGACTTCGACTAATTTTAATCGATTTTGATTAGTTTTAATTGTTTTCTAAATATTGTTAATTATTTTTAAATTGATTTCCATTAGTTTAAATAATGTTAATGATTTCCATTAGTTTAAACAATGTTACTGAATTTGAATTATATTAATTCATTTTCAATGAGTTTTAATGAATTTTAATGAAGTTAATGATGTTTAGTTAGTTATTAGTTTTAAATAATTTTACTTAAATTTAGATAATTTAAAGTAATTTGTTCATTAATTAAAACTAATAACAATTGTTTTTAACTAATTGTCCTTAATTTTCACCAAATTACTTATTTTTAAAAACTTTGATTACTTGTAAATATTTTAAAAACTTTAACTAACTTAATGACTCCTATTCCTACCTCCTACTACTACCACTACTACTGCTGCTGCTGCTGCTACTACTACTACTACTACTACTACTACTACTACTACTACTACTACTACTACTACTACTACAAGATACGGTTTGTGCCGGACTTTGCGCGTCTCTTGCTTCACCATTCCCAACTTTGCTCTTTCAGGGCTTGGGTTTAGTTCTTGCCTTGTTTCTACGCGGTGACTCTTGTCGATTCTGTTTACACTTACATTGCGAAGAGTTTGATATTTTTGCGCTCAAGGAGCCTTCTTGCCGAGCGTCGGAATTATTACAGCTTCGGAAACCTGCCCAAACCTAAACGTCAATCCCCAAACCCTAAAGCCGCCTAAACTCTAAACCCGAAGCCCCAAACCCTAAACCCTAAAACAGCCGAGGCCTCGATCATCATAGTCTGGGTGTCCGCGTGGCCGCGGCTTCGCGGGCTCTGCGTCGGATGTCGGAGCTGAACATTGTGTGGAAGGCCTCTTGGGTTTTGGGATCAATCCCCTCCCCGAATATTAAACCCCCCTACCCCCTAATATAGTATGGAGCCAGGGTTGAGGTTTGGCGGGGTGGAGTGGGACAACCGGCCAACCTGCCATACAGCAGCCAGGGAAATCTTCACAGGTCGCAGATGCGCGGGGGGTGCATTGGCAAAGTGCTTCGGAGTACCCACCTTAGGATGCTTGGGCAACCTGCGTGAAAAGTGGATTTTGTGTAGGGGTCAGGGGGTTTAGGGTTCTGTAAGTTCTGTAGGTAGCCCCGCCCCCCTTCAACACGGAGTCTACGAACTCGGAGGCTTGATTTCCCCCGAAGTACCAGGAATGCCTAAGCCCAACTGTGGGGTCATGTCTTGAGGTACCTATTTGGGCAGTTCTCTCAAATAAGGTCCTGTCTTGGGTGGCCTAGGGCCGATAGAATACAGCATTCTTGGCATAAGGACCCTCCAAAATGACCCTTCATTGCCAGAGCTACCTAGTTGTTGTGGATCGCAGAAGGTTTAAGCTCGTGTCTAATGGAAATACATCCTCAGCGGCATCCATGTGGGCATTCGCGGCATGTCCCAAAGCAGGGGTGCCATGCATATACTCCAAAATATAGTGGGGCCCCACACTAGCTAGGTACCCTACTTCGCGAAATCACCACAGGTATGGTGCCTTACAAGGCAATACCCTTGTTTCTAGGGATACGAAGTATAGGCCCTTACTATGTATGGTGTTTCTAAGGGCTATAAAGCAAGGGAGCCAAGTTAAGGGCCCATACTTGTACCCTTTGAATATGTGAGTTAGTATGGCCCGGGGTGACATCTGCATGCCGGAAGGTCTTTCTCTTTCGTTTGCTGCGGTTCCCCGGTCGCAGTAGTGCAAGCTCGTGTTCAAGCAGTTCCCGTAGGGTTAAGGGGGTTTAGGGTTTCGGGACCCCCATCCCTCCCCCACCCCCCCAACCCCTAAACCATAAACCCCGAACCCGCTCTTGATTTCGCCGGTAGATCTCGTCTCAAAATCTTTGAGCTCTCTTCAGGGAGCTACGGAAATCCAACTGGAGTGAAGTGAGTTTAGGGTTGAGGATAGAGGGTGAGGGTTGAGGGGGTTGAGGGTTTGGGGTCTCGTTGATGAGAGTTTGGGTTCAGGGTTCAGGGGCCTGGGGCCATCGGGTAGATGTGGTGGTGTATATGTGGATGCTAAGTGGATCCTGTTGGTTTCATTTCGCGACCCCTGAATGACCTTCTGGGATTCCGTGCAGCGGGTGGCCTTTCGAGGGAACTTCTGTGCAGCGGCTGCGGAATGTAATCCGCAGTTGAACAAAGACCCGGAACCCTCAATCATGAAAAATCTTACCTCGCCGAGTCTTCTATATTTGCATCGGGGGGGGGGGTGTAAACCTCGAGGCCCTGGACCACTTATGCTGTTGCGGCCTTTGTTGTTTCGTAGATGTGGGTTGTGACCCGAAACCCCACCAGTGCTTTCGTGCTTTGGGGGGTCTAAGCCCTTATTTGCGGCTTAGGGTTTGGGATGTAGGGTTTGGGGTTTAGGGTTAGGGCTAACCCCTGAACCCTGAACTCCAAGCCCTGACGGTTAGGGCTTGGAGTTCACGGTTCCGGGGTTAGAAGGTTGAGGGGGAAGCATCAGAACGCAGAGCTCTGTGGTCCGCGTGGCTAGAACACGCGCTCTACACGACGTTGCGTCCTCGACCTGCACAGGGGCTTCGACATTGGGCAAGACTTGCGGTTCAGGGTTTAGGGTTTAGGGTTTAGGGTTTAGGGTTTAGGGTTTAGAACCCTCAGTCCCAGATTAACAGGGTGTAGGGTGGAGGGAATCGGGACCCAAACCCTAAACTCTGATTCACGAACGATGCCGGAATTTGCCAAGGAGTGGTTTCTTCATTCCCCCTCGGTACAAGGCCGGGAGCCAACTGTGCGAGCTTTCCCAGTGCGTGGGGCTGGTCGGTTGGGCAGTAATATAGGGGCCGGAATAATTTGTTTAAGTAGGGTTTGGGTGGTTGCTATAGTCGAACTTTAAAGGGGCCACGAGGGAATATTATTCGCAATGATTCCGACCCCCTATAGTATTTCTAGGGCAGTCGCATCCGAATCCGTATGGTTTGAAGGGTGAGGGATTTGGCCAGGGACTGAGCTACTTGCACATTTCGGGTACCCGGCCATTGTTGCTTTCATTTGGAGGGATTTGGGGTCAGACTCCTAAACCCTAAACCCTAAACCCTAAACCCTAAACCCTAAACCCTAAACCCTTGGCGGGTGTATCTGGATTGGGGTGACCTTGATGCAGGAGAGCGGGTGAGTTGGCTTCAAGGGCTTTCCTACAATTGGTTTGAGTTTTAGGGTTCCTACTACTCCCAAGGTATTGCGCATTTTGGTGCCTTTTTGGTGCCTTGTACATCGTACAGTACAATCTTGTTGGAAAAAAATCTTTGTAATTAATTATCCTGGGCGGGGGGGGGGAGGGGGGGCACCGATAAACCTACTAAAGCCCCATTACACTACAGACCGTCAGACCCGAGGGGTTTTGTAGTATCTCAAACCCCACCGGTTGAATCCTGACTTGGTCCGTTCCCATCTCGGGGGGTTTTACACCACAAGCCGTAAAGCCTAAAACGCTTCCACCCTGAACCGCTTTAGGGTATTCGGGTTTTGGGGCTTAGTGGGGTTTAGTGCGGTCTCCCGAGAAGCCCCAAGACATCTTCAATCTTAGCGACACGACCCGAAAGACAATCCGCCTTCCCCCGGGGGCGCACAAGATGAGAAGCAAGCCCAGCCATTTACAATCCTTCCTCCCTAAACCTTAAATTCGAGTCCACAACCTTAAACCCTAAAGACCCTTAAATAGCACCCCAGGCCCTCACATGTAGAGAAAGTCACCCTTCTATCCCAATAGAGGCGACCTTAGCCACGCAGTCGCCAAAGGCCTCAGCCCCACAGCCCGTAGCCCTAAGCCCCCAAAAACCTTTATGGTAGGTTCCTCAACCCTGAACCCCGAAACCCCTAAACCCTAAGCCTGAGAAAAGTTTTGGGTTCCAAGCCCCAAAAACTTCTCGGCCCTTGGGACATCACATACATTATAAGACAGGGCCAACCGAGTAAAACAAAACACACACACACACACACACAAACAGCCTTCTGGGGAGGAGTCCCTGCGGATGCCCGTGGGTTCCATGCACCAGGGCTATTGGCTCCTGAGAGTGAATGAGGGTGTTTAATACCTACACCCTGAACCCTCGACCCTAAAACGTGAACCTCCACTGCATCTGGGGTTCAGGGTTTAGGACTTACGGAGCGAAAGCTCTTGCGGCTGATTGCGGGGCAGTGATTTTTCGAGCAAATCTGAACGTAGCATTGTGTTCTGGGACCCGGAGTAGGCCTTTATTTCCCTTTTTTAGGGTTGGGGTTCCCTTAGAATCCCCTTAAAACCAAGAAGGGTACCCTTCTTATTCCTGGTGCACGATGGGATGATGACCTCAGCTCACGCAAGAGGATGCAGAGCAGCATGGAGGGCCTGTCCAGGCCTTGAGAGAGGACCACTGGGCCCCCCAAAAACTTGTTCTACACCGAGCATGTTGAGCTGCGTCTGTGTGGCGTGCAAGCAGTCCTGAGTCGCCAAAATTCCTATGAAAAAATGCACGTATTGCCCAGTTGAGGAACTTCCCCCACTGGCGTCCGCCCCAAACTGGAAACCCTAAGCCCCTAAACCCTTCACCCTTAACCCTGAACCGTGAACCCAGAACCAGAAGCCCAAGCCGCTTAGGAGAAGCGTCTTTTCCAAGTGCATCCTCGACTCGAAGAGGTCTGACCATAGTTCGCATGCCCCACCCACCCGATAGCAGTCACAAGAAGGTTCCTCTGACACTTTAAGGGTAGTTGCATGGTCCCTTAATATGGTCCCCTACCTTTTAAAGGGTTCTGACGTAATGTTGCACTCGGTGCAAGGTATGCATCCTCTATAATCACAAGTTTCCAAAATCTATTCTGCGAACCGAGTTTGTTGGAGGTACCGGCTGTTATCACAAGTTTTTTTTGTTGGACGGCTGCTTTTTTCTCAAGGGTTTGTGTTGAGGGTTATATAAGGGCTTATGCAGTAAGGCTTGAGGCCCTGAGGGCCTTGGGCTCCAGGAAGCTTCAAGGCTGGAAAGCTTCAGGCCTTAAGGTCCTAAAAAGGCTTGAGGCCCTGAGGGCGCCCCCCCCCCCCCCCCCAGCCCCCAATTTGTTTGGGGGTGCCGCTGCGCCACGCGTTTATAGAGGGTCCAAATTTGTTGAGGGGGGGCTGTTTATTGAAGCGAGTGCAACATCAATTCTGGCCCCCTTTGGGTTTCCAAGGGGTCCCCATGTAAGGGCCCATGCCCTAAGACAAGGGTATTCTAGGCCGTTTCTATCTATAACGCGTGCGTACTATGTTTTAGGGGGCCTCCAAAGCAGGGTCCGCTGCCGACAGAAGATCCGAGATTCTCAAACGCCCTCAGAGTGTCTTGCAGACTCCAGGAGCCAGGAGGGGGGTTTAGGGTTTAGGGTTTAGGGTTTAGGGTTCAGGGGTTTAGGGGTTTAGGGGTTTAGGCGTTTAGGGGTTTAGGGGTTTAGGGGTTTAGGGTTTAGGGTTTAGGGTTTAGGGGTTTGGGGTTCAGGGTTGCAACCCTGGCTCCGCGAACCCCTCGGATTCGGATCTTTTCTGACTATGCACCCGAGTATGGCAGCCCGTGTTCTTTGAGGTAGATCATTGAGGGAAGCGACGCAATGGGCAGCAGCCGGTCGAACAAATGATCCGGCGAAGTTTGCCCGATCTTGAGCCATAAAGTTGGACGCCACAGCAGCAGAATTGAAAAGACAAAGGACTTACAGCAACCCTAAACCCTAAACCCTGAACGCTGAACCCTAAACCCTAAACCCTAAACCCTAAACACCCTTCAGCTGCTTGTAAAGCAGCAGCAGTCGGAGTCCGGAGCGAGCCCCCATGGGGGCCAAGAAGCCCTTCGCAAACAGACTTACTTAGGGTTTAGGGTTTAGGGTTTAGGGTTTAGGGTTTAGGGTTTAGGGTTTAGGGTTTAGGGTTTAGGGTTTAGGGTTTAGGGTTTAGGGTTTAGGGTTTAGGGTTTAGGGTTTAGGGGTTTCCTTATTTAGTAGGAAGAATTAAGAGTAAAGTCTAGCCTTTTTCCCTTTGTTCTTGGAGAAGTAAGAAGAGTCTAGAGCCATTTTTGACGCCACAGGCCTTAAGCCCCTAGGGTTTAGGGTTTACATAGGGTTTAGGGCTTGGGGGATTAGGGATTTAGGGTTTAGGGTTTAGGCGATTTAGGATTTAGGGTTTAGGGATTAGGGATTTAGGGTTTACTCAAAGCGTGAGCAGTAATCGCAAGGACCCACATCGAAGAAGATGAGCTCTGTTCCTTCACCTGGAGCTTTCGCTTCAAGAAGAGTGCCGGGAGGACTGATCCACCTAGTTTAGGGTTTAGGGTTTAGGGTTTAGGGTTTAAGGTTACCCAAACGCTCAACCATGTCCTAAAATTTACCGGGTTTAGGGTTCAGGGTTCCCCAATTTTTGTAGGGCTTGGGGTTTCGGGTTTAGGGCTTCGGCCTTCACAAGCACCATTCAGCAAAAAGAGTGCACCTCTTTCGCACAGCCTACAGTGCCTAGAGTTCTGACACAAGCAGTGTCTACCCTGTCACTAAAGGGGCTCTATCCATCAGCACAAATCATAGCCAAACCGTAGACCGAAACCTACCGTCTTCGAAGCGATAGAGCAAAAAAATGCGCGAGCGTGAACGAGGCATGTCCTTGCAGGCTTGGGGTTTCGGGTTTAGGGTTAAGGGTTTAAGGTTTGAGGTTTAAGGTTTAGGGTTTAGGGTTTAGGGGGTTTGTGGAGCTTTGGGTCTTTGGTCGCTTAAGTGTTTGGGTCTTGCAGAGGGGCGTGGCTCTTGGGCTGGTCTGTCCCCCCACATAGGTTTCGGGTTTACAGGGGCAGGGTTCCGTGACTCAGTTTAGTACTCGAATTTCGGGCCACTGAGGCCCCAGAGGCGCAGAGTTTCGCCGTGTTTGTGTTGGGACAAGTAGCTTAGTGGTCTGAGTCCTTGTAAGCCCCCCCAAGCCCTGAGCCCTAAGCCCTATCTCCGAAACCCTTCCACTTCTCACAGCAGAAACCTAAAGCCTAAGCCCTCAATCCTAAGCCCTGGAGAGTAGGACCTGGTTGCAGCTGGATCCCTGGTGGCAGGGAACAGGCCAGGCGGCAGAGCGGGTTGAGGACTGAAATTCTTACTGCCGTTGGACAGCAGTACGGGAACCTGTTTTACTAGGACCCAGACTGGGCCGAGTGGGCCCTTGTTCCCTTTTCTTTGGGCTTGAGGTGGTGTTCTAAATTAGGTCAAGTGAAAAAGCGCAATTCCCCTTCTTATTCCTAGTCCCCACATTGCAAGCTCTTCATCAAGGAGCTCACAAGGCTTCAGGGGGTGGACCCTTGCCTGTAGCTCCTTGTGTTTTTGCAAAGGGTGGCGGGGGATTTTTCTCACTAGACGAAACTGACGATGAAAGTTAAGGTACCTTGCAAACAGGCTCTGCGAATGAGCTAGGACCTAGAGTAGGCCCTCATTTCCTTGTTTTTAGGGATGTAGGTTCCCATATCAGCCCGTTTACAAAAAGTGCACCCTCTGCGTTCCTAGGTTACTCGTGGGTTTAGTGTGGGTATAGATCGGGCTAAGCCCACCACAACTAACCCCCAATCTGAGGCTCCACCTTCCAGTCCCTCCACATGGTGGGTTTAGGGTTTAGGATTTAGGATTTGGGGTTTAGGGTTCAGGGTTTAGGGTTTAGAGCTTTAGTTTTGTTGGTTTAGGGTTTAGGGGCTTACAGTTTGTTTGTTTAGTGTTTGGGGTTCAGGGGTTTAGATGTTTTGTTTTAAGCCAGCCCTGTTTTTCCTGGTTGAGTTTTCGGGTTTTGGCTTGTTTATAGTGCTTTTTTGGGTGTTCTCACTCGGGCCCCATCGTAAATACCATTTAGATCACACTATGGGGCTCCTTATCTTCGCCCAAACGTTTCGAGTTTAAAGCAGCCTCATTTAGTTTAGGACCACTCGAGATGAATTCTTAGGGTTTGGGGTTTTGGTTGAGGGGGGGCCCTGCCCGAAACCCGAAACCCGAAACCTTAAACCTCAGTAATTACCCAACAGCCCTTATTGCAGCCTCCTAAACCCCAAACCCCAACCCTAAACCCTAAACCCTGAACCCCCACTTACCCGTTGTGTGCGTGGAGGGCCGGCGGTACAGCTGCGCTTCAACAGGGATAGGCGCCAGATCTCTTGTGTTGCAGTTTCGGGTTGGGGGTTTTTGTTGAGGGGGGGGGGGGGGGTCGTGGGGGCCTTCTGAAGGCTTGCCGGGGTTTAGGGTTTAGGGTTTAGGGTTTTCTTAGCCCTAAACCCTAAACCCGAAACCCTAAACCCTAAACCCTAAACCCTGCAGCTAAGCCCCAACCACTGAGCAAGAGCTGCTCCTACTTCAAGTGGTACCAAGCTCCCTGTTTGTAGGGTTTACGGTTGGTGCTTATGGCTTCGGACTGGTTTAGGGTTTAGGGTTTTAAACCCGAGACCCTAAACGCCCTAAACCCCAAACCTAAACCCTAAACCCTAAAGAAACCTCAAGAGCCATGTCCAGGACGGTTCATCTCGACCGCAGCCTTCTCGGGGGTCCTGCCCCCGAGTTTCGCTGGACGCCTCGCTTTGAAGAAGAAGCGCGTGTTTCTGGTCTCAGGTGTGGGCCTTTTGTGTGAAGCTTAGTGTACGCCTTAGTGGTCACCCCACCTAAAGCCAGGGCCCTTCTGTAGTCAGGCAAATGACAGTCAGAGGGTCCTTGCCTTAAACCCTAAATCCTAAACCGCTCCTTTATGCCAGGGTCGAGTGCCCTTTATGCTGTCGGTATCCCTTACCAACCCGTTGAAAATCATACCCTTAAGGGCACAGGATGGAACCTCGGACCTCTGAAGCCTTTCGAGGATTTGGGTTCCTAGGCAACCAACCTGGGAAGAAGCACTCTTTGGGTTCGTTGACTCTAGCCCAAGACATCCAAGTTGCAGATGTCTACAGGGCTCACGGTTCAGGATCCCAGGTGAATCCCTGAGCCATGCGCCTTCAAAATTTTTGAATCGACCACGAAGCTTCCTCCCCTGCGCGATAAACGTCATAAACCCTGCTCGCACTACACCCCCCGCACCCCAAACCCCACACCGCACACCCCTGAACCGCCCCCGAACGCAAAAAGGCCCTGAAAACCGAAGCCCGCACTTGCCCGAGGAGATTTCAACAGACGTCAGGCCGAAACGTGGGTCTTTGTTGGTTGTGCGCTAACGGCTTTACGGGAAGGTTCGGGTCTCTAGGGCTTGAGGGTTTTGGGGCTTGGGTTTGAATTATCCCCTTCCAGAAGGACAAAACCTTAAACTACAGAGTTTAAGGTTTGGGGTTGGGAGTTTGTAGGCTTCATAAAGGATCCTTAGCAGTCAGCATTCCTGAATGAAATTCCTCACACTATGGGATCCTTGGTACGATATCTTCCCGAATTAAGAGGCATTGGTCTCAGTCCGCACCCTACATACACTCCGAGCCACGCTCAATATGGGGGCTTGCGATATTCGGGGAACCTTAGTGCGGTCCTTTTTCTAAGTGCATCCTACTATTTGGGGTCTATATCAGGGGTCCCTTAGTATCGTGAGGTCTTGGGCTGTGAGCCTAGGGTGCTTTGGTGTAACACCGTGTTTGGAGGTGGTTCTTTTTCAAGATGTGTTGGCTTCCTCGACCCTAAACCCTAAACCCTAAACCCCAGAGCCCTGTCAGCCTGTAGGGGTTAGGGTTTAGGTTTTAGGGAGAACCCTAAAGCCCCAAGCCTTGAAAGCCTTAAACCCATAAGCCACGAAGCCCGGAAGCTCCCAGCCCGCACTCCGTTGTAAGATGTTCATGCTAGCCCTAAACCCTACAACCCTACAACCCTAAAACCCTAAAACCCTAAAACCCCAAAACCCCAAAACCCTAAAACCCTGAAACCCTAAATCCCTAAAGCCCTAAAACCCTAAACCCTAAACCACACCAGGGAGCCATCATCCCGCACTGCGTGGTAAGCGCCCCCCTGGCTCCTTCCTGCGGATGGCAGCCCCCTGGGGCGAGCCGCTTGAGCTGAAGGGTTTAGGGTTTGGAGGTTTAGGGTTTGGAGGTTTAGGGTTTAGGGTTTGGAGGTTTAGGGTTTAGGGCTTGGGGGGTTTGGGGGGGGTATTGGGGGTTTTGGGGGTGTATGGGGGGGTTTGGGGTTTGCGGCCTGTTACTGTTGCCGCGCAGTCTCAGGTACTTCAAAACCCTAAACCCTAAACCCTAAACTTTCTTAACCCCTCCCCACCTGCGGCGTGAAGCACAGGCCACCACCCAAACTGCTACCTGTTACGGTTGAGTTTAAAGTTTTTGGTTTAGGGTCCAGGGTCCAGGGCTTAGGATTTTTAGGGTCAACCCATGCCGAAGGCATACAGCACACCACGACGACCCAGAACATGTGACGCCCCATGAAATGAATTGCATGCAGGGCCACGAGACTTCCATGGGGGGGGGGGGGGGGGGGGGGGGGGGGGGGGGGGGGGGGGGGGGGGGGGGGGGGGGGGGGGGTGCATGGGTGGGTGGTCGTCTGTGCATCTGTGCGTCTGTGCGTCTGTGTGTCTGTGCGCCCGCGCGCGTGGGTGTGGGTGTGGGTGTGGGTGTGGGTGTGGGTGTGGGTGTGGGTGTGGGTGTGGGTGTGGGTGTGGGTGTGGGTGTGGGTGTGGGTGTGGGTGTGTGGGTATGGGTGTGTGGGTATGGGTGTGTGGGTATGGATGTGTGGGTATGGGTGTGTGGGTATGGGTGTGTGGGTATGGGTGTGTGGGTATGGGTGTGTGGGTATGGGTGTGTGGGTATGGGTGTGTGGGTATGGGTGTGTGGGTATGGGTGTGTGGGTATGGGTGTGTGGGTATGGGTGTGTGGGTATGGGTGTGTGGGTCTGGGTGTGTGGGTCTGGGTGTGTGGGTCTGGGTGTGTGGGTCTGGGTGTGTGGGTCTGGGTGTGGGGGTCTGGGTGTGGGTGTGGGTGTGGGTGTGGTGTGTGGGTGTGTGGGTGTGGTGTGGTGGGGTGTGGGTGTGGTGTGTGTCGGTGTGTGGTGGTGTGTGTGTGTTGTGTGTGTGCGTGCGTGTGCCTGTGCGCGTGTCCGCGTGTGCGCGTGTACGCGTGTTACTCTGTGTGCGCATGGTACGCGTGTGCGTGTGCGCGTGTACGCGCGTGTGCGCGTGTACGCGTGTGCGTGTGTGCGGGTGCGGGTGTGCGGGTGTTCGGGTTTGCGGTGGTGCGGTGGGTTTTTGTGTGTGTGCGGCGTGTGCCGTGTGCGCGTGTGCGCGTGTTGCGCGTGTGCGCGTGTGCGCGTGTGCGCGTGTGCGCGTGTGCGCCGTGTGCGCGTGTGCGCGTGTGTGTGCGGGTGTGCGTGTGTGCGTGTGTGCGTGTGTGCGTGTGTGCGTGTGTGCGTGCGTGCGTGTGCGCGTGGGCGCGTGTGCGCGTGTGCGCGTGTGCGCGTGTGCGCGTGTGCGCGTGTGCGCGTGTGCGCGTGTGCGCGTGTGCGCGTGTGCGCGTGTGCGGGTGTGCGCGTGTGCGCGTGTGCGCGTGTGTGCGCGCGTGTGTGCGCGTGTGCGCGTGTGTGCGCGTGTGCGCGTGTGTGCGCGTGTGCGCGTGTGCGCGTGTGTGCGTGTGTGCGTGTGTGCGTGTGTGCGTGTGTGCGTGTGTGCGTGTGCGTGTGCGTGTGCGTGTGGGTGTGTGTGTGTGTGTGTGTGTTTTGTGTGTTTTGTGTGTTTTGTGTGTTTTGTGTGTTTTGTGTGTTTTGTGTGTTTTGTGTGTTTTGTGTGTTTTGTGTGTTTTGTGTGTTTTGTGTGTTTTGTGTGTTTTGTGTGTTTTGTGTGTGTGTGTGTGTGGGTGTGGGTGTGGGTTTGGGTGTGGGTGTGGGTGTGGGTGTGGGTGTGTGTGTGTGTGTGTGAGTACGGGTGTGGAACTTTTAGGTCGAGGAAGATCTGGGAGCAAACTGGGGCCCCCAGGCAAACGGATATGGCAAGAAGATGTTCCGGCCACATACCCATATTCCCAAAGCATAACATTCAATCAATGCTTCCAGAATTTCCCAACAAGCTTCGACAGGATGTGTGTGTGTGTGTGCGTGTGTGTGTGTGTGTCTCTCCCTCTCTCTGTTGTTGTTTGTTTGTTTGTTTGTCTCTCTGTGTTCGTGCGTGTGTATGTGTGTATATGTGGCTCTCTCTCTCTCTCTCTCTCTCTGTGTTTCCTATGTGTGCCTGTGTTTTACGTTGTTTGTTTGTTTGTTTTCTGTCTGTCTGTCTGTCTGTTTGTCTGTCTGTCTGTTTGTTTGTTTTTTTGTTTGTTTGTTTGTTGGTGTGTGTGTGTGTGTGTTTCTTGTGTGCTGCTTTTGTGTTGTTTTCTGTGCGGTGCTGTGCACCATCAGAAACAAACCGCAATTACAGGTCCAGAACCGTAACCGCAAAACCCTACAACCTGAAGCCCCAAAGCACGAAAATGCCCTCATAATGGGCCTGGCTGATGGTTGCTGTTCTACATCTTCAATGTCGTTGTGCCGTCACCCCGAACCTTAGCCCTTGGGCGTACCCATACACGAAATTCAGGGGTACGGTACAAACCTTCCTTATATTCTCCTCGTATGGGTTAAGGGGTATTGGCTTGGGGTATGTTAAATTATTCTTCGGTATAAGCCCCATAAACCCCACCATTTTTCTATAAAACCTCCGCACCCTAAAACCCTAAAAATCCTTATACACCCTTCAACCCCTACAAACTAACCCTAAACCCTAACCCTATACCCTAAACCCTAATTACAAACCCTAAACCCTAAGCCTCCAAGATTTCCCACGCTGGTCGTCCGGCGCGCGCCGAACTGGGGCTTTGTCCTCGAGCCTCGGTGGCATGTTGCGCGGGATGCCTCCGGTGTTGCAGGGGTTTAGGGTTTTGGGTTTAGGGTTTATGGTTTCGGTTTAGGGTTTAGGGGTGCAGGAGTGGGGCTTAGGGTCTCTACGGTTTTGGGGAGGATCTAGGGTTCAGGGTTTAGGGGTGCAGGAGTTTCGGAGTTAGGGTTGAGATGTTCCCCCTTACACTAGACTAACAGTCCTTATTGGGGATTATGCTGTGGGGCGGGGGGGGGGGGGGGCACTAGAATCCCTATTAAGGACGGTTGGCAGTGATCATCACAAAGTTAGGGTTTAGAGGCGTGGGCTGGTGGGGTGGAGAGCTTGAGTTCCTAGAGATTGGGTTTTAAGCTTTATTGATGGCTTCTGATAGGACCCTAAACTCTAAACCCTAAACCCTAAACCCTGGGATTTGTACGGTTTGCCCACGGGCGCGCTCTACGGACACAGAAGACCTTGCCCAATTGCCTCGATCAGTGTTCGTCCCACGTTTGAGTGGCTTCTGGACTGGGCTTGGCTCCCCCCCCAAACCCTGAAGCCTAAACCCTGAACCCTAAACCCCATACACCCCAAAAACCCTGAACCCGAAACCCAAAACCCCAAAACCCCGGCCCTCCATTTCGTCGGGAACTTTGCACTTTGACCTGCCACACAACAGTTAGGCTCCTAAACCCTAAACCCTAAACCCCAAACCCCCAAACCCTAAACCCTAAACCCTAGAGATGGCGGTGTGGAAGCTTTCAGAAAGACGGTGCAGACCCCGCCCGCGCACGAAACCTTTTTAGGGCGGTTTAGGGTTTAGGGTGCAGGGTTTAGGGTTTAGGGTTTATTGTTTAGGGTGACTGCAGTCTTGGTCGCTCAGCCTGGTTTTTCAAACCCTTAGAGCCTAAATCCTAAACCCCGCATCCCCTGGACTCTATCCTAAACTCCTAACCCTCAACTCCAAAACCCTGCAGTCGAAGCTTCACATAGTGTGTTCTGCGCCGCCCTCAGAAGTAGGAGTGGTCAAGGCATCGGGGAACCCTAAACCCTGAACCCTAAACCCTAAACCCTAAACCCTGAACCCTGAACCCTAAACCCTAAACCCTTAACCCTAAACCCTGAAACCCTAAACCGCCTGTGCTAAGGAGAGCTGCTGGGCCCTTTACACCTCCTTCCCGCTGCCCAAGCGAGGGGAGGACCAAGACCTCGAGGATGAGGTGGGATGAGTTTGGGGGGTTTTAGGGGTTTTTAAGGGGTTTTTAGGGGGTTAGGGGTTTTTAAGGGGTTTTTAGGGGGTTTTAGGGGTTTTAGGGGGTTTTAGGGGGTTTAGGGTTAGGGTTTAGGGTTGTTGCGGTTTAGGGCTATGTTGTTTTGTTAGGTTTAGTGTTTAGGGTTTAACTAGGGTTTAGGGTTTAAGGCACAGGGTTTGGGGGGTTTAGGGTTTAGGGCTGCAAGAGAGGTAACCACGTCACAGAAACACAAAGGCACAAGCTCCAACGCGCAAACGAGAGCGAGCAGTCGACTGTCTCTTGTGTCTCGCGCTCTAAACCCTAAACTCTAGACCTTTAAAGCAACAAGATTTGCAAGGGTGTCTTGGCTGTCTCGAATGGGGATTATAGGGCTTTGGGTTTTGGGTTTAGGGGATCCCAGAACCTTCTTGGTAGAGGCGAGAGAGCTCCCAAGCGCATAGTCTGAGTCTTGCACCCAGGGAATGACAAACAGCAAGGCATGGATCAAGAACCAGAGCATCCCGAAACCCTGACCCCTCTGACCCCTCTCTTCGAACCAACAACGGGATTAGGGTTTAGGGTTTCGGGTTTACGGTGAAGGATTCTGCCGTCAAAGCCCCTTCGCCCGCAGCCGAAGCTGAGATTTGAGTCATTCGGTCTAAGCTGAACACTGCAACGCTGCCCCAACATCTTACAACCTTAGCCCTGTTGAGGGTGTACAGCCTTTAGGGTTGAGGGTCGAAATCCCCCGTACCTCTGCCCAGTCGATGGTCACCGGCGAGATGCAGGAGGGCAGTGGCTTCTTTTGCGCTTGTAGATGATGAGAGAGAGGGGGACAGAGAGGGGGAGAGAGCAAGACATGACAATCGTGCTCGTCATAATCTCCAAGGAGCAAAGTATGAATACGAAGTTCAGCGATGCTTTTCACAAACATCAACAACCATAAGCGCCCTTGCCACGAATATATGATCATCATCAATGATATGACGATTATGATTGTTGTTAATGACTGACTATTTTGGTTTTGAAGGCTATTGTTTATGAGTACTATGGCGACCATAGTTATTATGACGACCATAGTTATTTTGATTGTGAGTTACTCCAATGATTCTCATGGTGGTATGATTATCAACATTGTTGCTCTTGCGAGCTTCTGACTATGCAGAAGTGTTTGGGCGATTGTGACTAACCCGGCTTGTCCGCGGGTTGTGATTCTAGTTACTTGTGATCATTGTGGGTATGCGTATTCTTGCTCACGGAACAAGAACCACTGTAATGCTACTATTTGGATATCTGGGTTCATCAGTTCGAAACGGTCTGCACTGGTGGACGTGTGGTCTCTTGGGGCTACCGTGGTAGAATCTCCTTCTTGGCCCTGTAAACACTACGCTTTAGTACATCCTGAGGCCCTCGGAGCTCAGCAGAGGGTTGGTTGTTGAGGGTTCAGGATTTCGGGTTCAAATGGTAGTTTCTGAATGAGATACTCTGACTATCCGGGAGATCATGCTCCTTATTCCCTAAAAGCCCTAAGCGTCCAGTGAAGCCTGGCTTGGCCACACATGCTGGTTTAGGGTTTAGGGTTTAGGGTTTAGGGTTTAGGGTTTAGGGTTTAGGGTTTAGGGTTTAGGGTTTAGGGTTTGGTCCCTCTGGCGCTGTGCCAGTTGTTGAGGGGCATCCCCGTGAGGTTCCGAGACCGGTACCGTAGATCTTGATCCCTAAACCCTAAACCCCTAAACCCTAAACCCCAAACCCTGAACCCTGAACCCTGAACCCTCACCCCTAATCCCCCGATGAGGAGGCAGCCCGACACTTTTGATTCCTTTTGCCCTGGGGCCCTCAACTCGCTTCCACTCATGCAAACGTCTTGGGCCGTGCTCTTCAAAACCTCAAAGAGTTCCACGGCCTACTAGTCCAGCACGGCCTACTAGTCCAGCCTACTCCGACAGTTTAAGGTTTGGGGCATACACAATGTCGGGTGCCCTGGCCTTGCCTTCAAAACTTTTAAGATCCGATGTAGCAGCAGGCCCGGGCTCAGGAGTTTAGGGGTTTAGGAGTTTATGCATGCTATCCTTGCGGACATCCCAGGCGCATCCACGGCTGAGATAACTAGCCCTTTAGCTAGGGTGAAAGAAAACAGAAGACCGACCAAAATAATTATCTGCCTCGGGCCCCGCGCCTTCGGCGGTAGTAAGCATTCCAGCGCTGCTGTGGGCTGGTTATCTCTTGACTATACACTACAGGTTTAAGAGGCGGATCATATCGGGACTTTGCAAAGTGTTCAAATGTGGCTGCACCAAGTGTTTTCAAGAAAAGGTGTCTTGCTGACTTCTGAAAAGCCAGTGGAAGGACTGAAAGTCCAGGAACATCTTTATAACAGTCACACCAGCTCAAGTGTTTGCCACGAACCAAACTCCAGGGGAGGTTGAGCTCCTTTATGATATACTTGAGGCTGTGCAAGAAGATCGTGACTTGCTTGTTGAATGCTGGCCTATGAAGCAACAAAGGTTCATGCTGCGTTTCATGTAACCAGGCCACAGGTATGGCACTGCGCCATTTAGAAGGCTGCTGCTCCAACGGCCAACTTCCAACGTTTACTGGGGAAATCCAGTTGGTTTCTGAAACAAAAATCACATAGAGCTCTGCAAGACTTATCGGCGATATAGCAACACACCAGCTTTGTCCTTGAAGAAACTCATGAAGTTTATATAGGAAAGGCGGCGAAAGAATAGTATCATTGTACATGCGGGCCACAGGCCAGTGGATGTCAATGACTGCACCAACCTCGACATGCAACTGCCTTTCAGGAACCACAGGCACAGATTGTAGCTGCTTTGAGTGAGTGCCCCTGCTAAGTTGCAAAAGATTGGACTGCAGGTTCGCGACTTGCTTTGCTGTACCGTGTAAACGCATATACGCTTGCTGAGCCAACAAGTGAAGACGAAAACCAGGCTGCGTCTGATCCCTTTGTACTGCCTTTGCAGCCTCATCTGCTTGTTCATTGTAATAGGCCGTCCATGCTGCAAAAGGCGTGTCCTGCATACGAAAGTCCCTGTGCGATTCCACATGAACAATTTGCCACTCAAAATGAAGCTTCGATTGCAAACTTGCCCATAAGAAACGCCAAAGGCCGAGGTTTTTCTGTTTACTCCAGAATGCTTCTGACCAACCTTCTGCCAGGAGCCTTTTGACACCTCGCACCACACCCAACGCATCGGAAAAGATCCATGCACCAGGAGCACACTGGATGGCCACTGCTACAGCGTAAAGTTCCGCGCGAAAATTTGTCTGCCTACCTGGAAGTTGTCCCACCTCGTAGATGGCTGCTTCCAGCTTTTCAGGGTCTGCTAGGACAACCGACCAGGTACATCGTGGAATCTCTGCACCATTGTACGTGGACCCATCGGTAAAAAGACATACCCGACGATCGAAAAACTCATAAAAGGTTTCAAGCTTCAACGACTGTGTGTACTTATGCCATTCTGCAATCGCCAAGGGCTGCTTGAAAAGCATTTTTTCCAACTGCAAACACGGCAATGTCTTCAAGGCCACTGTGTCAATCTGATCTCGCGCTGACTGCGTACCCGGACATTCAACCAACCTATGTCGTTGGGTATCTTCTGCTCCGCAATGTTTGCACAACGAATCGCCAACAGCAAGAAAATGTTTTTTCTGTCCGGTTGTAAGCGCCGCCCCGGATGTGAAATTGCCCAGAGCACTAAGTGGCACTCCTGAAGAGCGCCTGAGCTTAGACGACAATCCAAAGTCAATCGACGCAAGCTCTTCGAAACCTTTCTTGTTCTGAAGGCTACATGCCACATACTGAAACCAATCTGCAAGCGCTTGCTCTCGGAACGCCTCTACGTCACTAAAGGCCACATGCAACGTGTTTGCAGATGTCCGTATCAGCAACCCCTGGCATGGTTCCCAGCCGACCATTTTCAACAGATCTTGGAAGTATCGAAAAGGACCACTGCTTCTAGCACAAACTAAAGCCGCTTCCCAGCGGTGTGCCACAATTCCAGGGTTTCTGTGGAAAGCTCTCCTGACGGTACGCAGAGACTGCAATAGGGTGATGATAAAGGGCTCATATAGAAAATCACCCCCGAAAAGGGGCGCCAGATAGTGGTTCCGATGTTGCCATTGCCCCCATAATACGGCCGAAAAACGAGCTCGAACCCGAGCCAAATACGACATAGATTTTGACGCCAGCTCAGCTCCGTAAAACATAGATGGCATGATAACTCGTTGTAGAACTTTGAACTTCCGATTGCACGCCCAATGTTGAAGCTGTAAGCGTTGAAGCTTGACCTCATTGTCTACAAAGCGCTGACCCAACGTTGTAGATGTAACTTGTTTGGTGAACGTGAAAGAAACCCCCAGGTCTTGTAAGGTTGCACTGACTTCCATAGGATGCCCTGCAAAAGTCATTTGCCGAAGTTGCACCCTTGCCGCGGAATTGGTGGAAAAAGCTCTTGTTTTACTAGGATTTAGGATTAAAGACAGCCCAGACGTAGCCCAAAGGATTTTTTGAATCATCGGCTGTAGGAACTGTACCCCGTCAACCAACGTAACCCAATTGTCAACGTAAGACAAGAGCCTACCTCCTTGCGCCGATATAGCATTTGTCATCGTCCAAGTCAATGAGATCATAATGGGTACTGCTAGCGGGCACCCTTCCGGAACTCCAACTTTACTTAACGTAGGGCAGTGAAGCCCATCACTGATTTTGAATGACCTCTCCAAACCATCCAGGAAAGAAACATACGAGGAAATGAGCTGCGCAGGCCACCCACATCTCTGCGCAACAAGTTTCAGGAAACTTCGTTGAATCGTATTGTAGGCTTTGCTCAAGTCAAGCGCCAGTCCTACCAATTCTGACTCCGATCCCATGGAATACTCCAGGAAACTTTGCAGTTCAAAAGCACAGTCCATTGTACTTCGACCTGGGACTGAACCAAATAAATCCTTTGGAAGCCAGGAGGTCATTGCCTGCAACGCTTTCTTCGCGTGGATTTTGGCCCACACGCGGTATAGCAAGGGTAATATCGTGATGGGGCGGGTGTCCTTCGGTGTTTGTGGATTCGGGGTTTTTGCCAACAAGACAACAAAAGCTTTAAGTAGTTGCTGCGGCCATCGAGAAGTGGCGGTGTATGCGTTGAAAAGTTCACATAGCATATCGCGTTCACCATGCGTCAGCATTTTCAGCTCCCGAACACTGAACCCATCCATCCCTCTTGTCTTGCCATCCACCAATTGTTTGATTGTTTCGTCAAGCTCCTCTCTAGAAATCTCGTGGGAAAAGGTTGGAAGCTGCGGGATACCCTGCACCAATTCCTGCATAACAGCACCATTCGGTTGGGCTGTCGAGTTCCAATACTGGTCCCAAAATGCTTGTACCTCCCTAGCCACCCTGGCAGGGTCCGAACACCATTCGCGCACTGTGAAGGACTGTTGCAAAAGCTCAGCCTTGGCAGCGCCGCCCAAAACCAAGGTGTTGCCACGCTTGTCTACTATGGGCCAGATGTGTTTTCCTGCCTGAAGGACCGATCCAATCGCGACGTTTGTTTTTGAGGCAGTGTTGATCTGCGCGTTTTGGCCTTTAGTTGCGCGACACAACTTTGCTGAAATGCGATGCTGAATAACCAACGAGTGTACAGTACCAAATGAAGTGTTTTTGACACACTTGGCATGTAATCTCCCACCTTTTGCCCAATCATCAGACAATGCATTTTTCCAGGATTGTGACTGCTGCTTACAAACCAGCTGCTTCCATCGCATCGCTTCTACTTGCAAATTTTCCAACAGCTCTTGCAACCACTGCAAAGATGGAAAGTCTAATGGAACATACTGCATAATTTCTTCTGCGATGATCCACTCCGAGAAAGACGGCTTAAAGCCAGTGGATCCCAGAATTTTGCCCCAAAGAACCCACTGCTGTTCCCAGGAGACGCCCTTGCCTATCAAATGCAAAAGCTCCTTCACCCAATCAAGTACCCTGAGGCGCTTCTTTAATACGACTCTGTCCGAAGCCAGGTTAGCAACCGAAGATGCTTGAATCGCTGCACGGGGGAGATTGACCAGCTTGCCCCTACATCTACCCAGATATTGGGGGGGAATCCGTTTGCCTGTGACCTGTAAATACCGCTTGCTTATTCTGTCTTCAAATACTTGCGCAAAGGCCAATAAAGCTTCACCAGGGTCATCACTTCGTTGAATCGCTGTGGATATTTGTTGAACACACTCCAAGTCCGTTTGCTGGCCAATTGCTTTGGAGAAAAGCCCTAGCTTTGCAAAATCAGAAGGCATCGTCCAAAGGTTAAGCGTTGTGGCCGACGGTTGCCAATTAAAGGTTGCTGTGAGAACGGCGTGATCCGTGTACCCTTTAGGGTTCACATGTAACAATTGAAAAGCTTGAAACGCCAGGGAGTTGCCTAGCACGTAGTCCAATCTGGACACTCCGCGGTATGTAAAAGAAGGCTCCGCGTTCTGCAGTTCTGCTTGAGCTTGAGGGGTTTAGGAGTTTAGAGTCAATGGTTGCCCACCCCGCCAAGCCTTTTCCCCCCCCCCCCCAGGCCCCGGAGCATGGAGCCCTTTTCAGGAAGAAGACATCGAGCGCTACAACGGCTGGAGAACCAAGAGGGGGAACTCCCCCCTTTGGGGGGGGGGGGGGGGGGGGGGGGGGGGGGGGGGGGGGGGGGGGGGGGGGGGGGGGGGGGGGGGATAGGGTGCTGCTGGTGCAGCTGCAGCTGCGGCAGCGCCGCCACCCTGAGCCCTTAACCCGAAACCCGAAACCGAAGGGATGTTTTCCGGTAAGGGGGCTAAGTACACGCGGAACCCTTGGCCCTTGTATCCACCTCCAGGACTCTCTTGAACGCCTTTAGCAAGAACTGTAGAACCCTGTCATCCGCCACCATTCCAGGACAAGCAAGTATGGCTAGGTCGGACCTTGGGACATGTAATTAATTAATCTGTTTCTTACTTTGTGACACTTTACTGTAACTTTAGATCCTTACCCTTTTTGGGTTAATTGGGTTTCTTAATGAGGCAGCTAAAAGTTTGATTTTAGCTACCCTCCTGAGTGCAGCCAAGCTTGTGGGTGTTTCGGTAAGCTTGTGGTTTTGGGTTTTGGTTGCTTAGGTGCCTAGAGCCCGCCATCCCCTAAACACCGACAACCCTGCACCTTGCTGGAAACCCCTAAACCCCAAACCCCAAACCCCAAACCCCAAACCCCAAACCCCAAACCCTAAACCCTAAACCCTAAACCCTAAACCCTAAGCCCTAAGCCCTAAACCTTAAACCCTAAACCCTAAACCTCAACTCTTCGCCAATGCACAAGGTGAGGACGAAGAAGACGACGAGGATGATGAGGAGACCTGGGACGGGAAGTTTCGAATAGAGGGGTCGGACAAAGATTCTCAGAATATTACCCTATGGCCCCCTTTGTAATGATACTATAATCACCCCCCCCCAAAACCCTTTTTGTTTAGGCTTCACACTTAAGGCTTTTGGGCGTCAAGGTTTACAAGGAGGGGGCCCCCTTACAATACTAACTGTAGTTAAGGGACTTATAACCTAATTTAGGATCCTTATAACCCAATTTAGGGCTCTTATAACTCTACTTATAACTACCCCACCTTGTAGTGTCTAGGGGTTACATCGTGTTTGTTTTCCCGAAAGCATCGCGAAGGGTTCTTCCGTGCGGAGCCCTCTGACCCAACAACATAGAGTGAAGTACATAGAGTGAAGTGCATAGAGTGAAGCGCATAGGGCGAAGTGCATAGAGTGAAGTGCATAGAGTCAAGTGCACAGAGTGAAGTGCATAGAGTGAAGTGCATAGAGTCAAGTGCACAGAGTGAAGTGCATAGTGAAGTGCATAGAGTGAAGTGCATAGAGTGAAGTGCATAGAGTGAAGCGCATAGAGCGAAGTGCATAGAGTGAAGTGCATAGAGTGAAGTGCATAGAGTGAAGTGCATAGAGTCAAGTGCACAGAGTCAAGTGCATAGAGTGAAGTGCATAGAGTGAAGTGCATAGAGTGAAGTGCATAGAGTGAAGTGCATAGAGTGAAGTGCATAGAGTGAAGTTGCATAGAGTGAATTGCATAGAGTTTAGTAATCAGTGAATACAAATTTCTAGATTTACGTAGAATTTACTAGACCTTCGTACCCAGTCCTAGATTTCTAAATTAAAATTACTCTTTCTAAGGCGGCGGGCTGGGTTGACATCGCCAATCGGGATTGCAACCCTCTGCGGGTTTCGGCGTGGTCGCGGTGCTAAAACCGTCGTTTTTTTACGTTTCTTTGTGGCCGCGGACAACCCTCTGCGGGTTTCGGCGTGGTCGCGGTGCCAAAACCGTCGTTTTTTTACGTTTCTTTGTGGCCGCGGACAACCCTCTGCGGGTTTCGGCGTGGTCGCGGTGCCAAAACCGTCGTTTTTTTTTACGTTTCTTTGCGTCCGCGGACAACCCTCTGCGGGTGATCGCCGGGTCGCGGTGCTAAAACCGTCGTTTTTGGAACTTTTTTCCGTGGCCGCAGACAACCCTCTGCGGGTTTCGGCGTTGGCGCGGTGCCAACACCATGGTGTTTTGGCCTTTTTTGACAAACAAACGTAACTCCTCTGCGGGTTGCGGCGTTGGCGCGGTGCCAAAACCCTCGTGTTTTTGCGTTTTTTGACATACGAACGTAACCCCTCTGCGGGTTTCGGCGTGGTCGCGGTGCCAAAGTCGACTTTTGTAGTACGGACACGCGGAGCTTCCGTGGCTGGAAAGTCGAGTTTTGTAGTACAGACGTAGTACGCCGCGGACACCCGGAGCTTCCGTGGCAGGAAAGTCGACTTTTGTAGTACAAATGTAGTACGCCGGGGACGCCCGGAGCTTCCGTGGCTGGAAAGTCGACTTTTGTAGTACAAACGTAGTACGCAGCGGACACCCGGAGCTTCCGTGGCTGGAAAGTCAGTCGACTTTTGTAGTACAAATGTAGTACGCCACGGACACGCGGAGCTTCCGTGGCTGGAAAGTCGACTTTTGTAGCACAAACGTAGTACGCCGAGTACGCCGCGGACACGCGGAGCTTCCGTGGCTGGAAAGTCGACTGTTTGTAGTACAGACGTAGTACGCCGCGGACACCCTGGGCGTCTGAAAACACCGCAAATAGCATGGTAACGGACATCTGGGCGCATGAAAACACCGCAATTAGCATGGCAACGGACATCTGGGCGCTTGAAAACACCGCAAATAGCATGGTAACGGACATCTGGGCGCATGAAAACACCGCAAATAGCATGGTAACGGACATCTGGGCGCTCGAAAACACCGCAAAGAGCATGGTAACGGACGCTTGAAAGCACCGCAAATAGCATGGTAACGGACAACTGGGCGCTTGAAAACACCGCAAATAGCATGGAAGCGGAATTCCGGACATGCGAAAACCTCGCAAATAGCATGGAAGCGGAATTCCGGACATGCTTGAAAACCTCGCAAATAGCATGGAAGCGGAATTCCGGACGTGCTAACATGGGCACGGAACTCGCAAATAACGTGGGCGCGGAACTCTGGGGCTTTGAAAACTTCGCAAATAACATGGGCGCGGAATTCTGGGGCTTTGAAAACCTAGCAAATAACGTGGGCGCGGATTCTGGGGCTTCGAAACCCTCGCAAATAACGCGGGCGCAAATAGCATGGTAACGGACATCTGGGCGCATGAAAACACCGCAAATAGCATGGTAACGGACATCTGGGCGCTTGAAAACACCGCAAATAGCATGGTAACGGACATCTGGGCGCATGAAAACACCGCAAATAGCATGGTAACGGACATATGGGCGCTCGAAAACACCGCAAAGAGCATGGTCACCGACATGTGGCGCTTGAAAGCACCGCAAATAGCATGGTAACGGACAACTGGGCGCTTGAAAACACCGCAAATAGCATGGAAGCGGAATTCCGGACATGCGAAAACCTCGCAAATAGCATGGAAGCGGAATTCCGGACATGCTTGAAAACCTCGCAAATAGCATGGAAGCGGAATTCCGGACACGCTTGAAAACCTCGCAAATAGCATGGAAGCGGAATTCCGGACATGCTTGAAAACCCGCAAATAGCATGGAAGCGGAATTCCGACATGCTTGAAAACCTCGCAAATAGCATGGAAGCGGAATGCCGGACATGCTTGAAAACCTCGCAAATAGCATGGAAGCGGAATGCCGGACATGCTTGAAAACCTCGCAAATAGCAGGGAAGCGGAATTCCGGACATGCGAAAACCTCGCAAATAGCATGGAAGCGGAATTCCGGACATGCGAAAACCTCGCAAATAGCGAGCTTCGAAATCCTCGCAAACACGGAACTGTGGGGCTTCGAAATCCTCGCAAATAACGTGGGCGCGGAATTCTGGGGCTTTGCAAACCTAGCAAATAACGTGGGCGCGGAATTCTGGGGCTTCGAAACCCTTGCAAATAACGTGGGCGCGGAACTGTGGGGCTTCGAAATCCTCGCAAATAACGTGGGCGCGGAATTGTGGAGCTTCGATATCCTCGCAAACACGGAACTGTGGGGCTTCGAAATCCTCGCAAATAACGTGGGCGCGGAATTGTGGAGCTTCGAGATCCTCGCAAACAACTGGGGACGGTGTTTTCGAAGTCGCTGTTTTCAAAAGCATCGCAAATACCATGGTCCCCGAATTCGCTGTTTCCAAAAGCATCGCAAATACCATGGTCCCCGAATTCGCTGTTTCCAAAACCATCGCAAATACCACGGTCCCCGAATTCGCTGGTTCCAAAAGCATCGCAAATACCATGGTCCCCGAATTCGCTGTTTCCAAAACCATCGCAAATACCATGGTCCCCGACTCGCAAATAATGTGGGCGCGGAACTCTGGGGCTTTGAAAACCTCGCAAATAACATGGGCGCGGAATTCTGGGGCTTTGAAAACCTAGCAAATAACGTGGGCGCGGAATTCTGGGGCTTCGAGGGTTTCGCAAATAACGTGGCCGCGGAACTGTGGGGCTTCGAAATCCTCGCAAACAACTTGGGGACGGTGTTGTGGATCTTGTCCTGAGTTCTTGCTTCCTGAAAGGCGCTCTGGACTATGAGCTTGGACTTCAGAGCGACTGCCGATGATGCTCATGGCTGACGGCCTCGCGTTGGATGTTTTTGTCTTTGCTGTAGTGGAAGTGCATGGCATAGTACATGCGTGCATGCTGAGTTCTTGCTTCCTGAAAGGCGCTCTGGACTATGAGCTTGGACTTCAGAGCGACTGCCGATGATGCTCATGGCTGACGGCCTCGCGTTGGATGTTTTTGTCTTTGCTGTAGTGGAAGTGCATAGTACATGCGTGCATGCTGAGTTCTTGCTTCCTGAAAGGCGCTCTGGACTATGAGCTTGGACTTCAGAGCGACTGCCGATGATGCTCATGGCTGACGGCCTCGCGTTGGATGTTTTTGTTTTTTCTTTCATGGCTTCGCGTGGATTGGACGTGCGCAGTCGAGTCGGGTGCATACAAGTGAAGTTCATACAGTTGCTCAAATGCAATAAGTTCAAATGAATACAGTTGCTCAAGTGCAATAAGTTCAAGAATGTCGAGTTCAAGTCCGTTAACTTCAGATGTATTGAATGCCGATGAAGTGTATAGAGTTCACCACAAGTGCATGGCATTCAACACTTGAATGCTATGCAGTTCTATTGCATAGCACGTGCAGTATACAAGTGCAGTATACAAGTGAGTATGCAACCATATAAGTGCATACACTTGTCCAAGCGCATACAGTTCGAATGCAAAGAGTCAAGTGCATGGAGTCAACGCACGGCAAATGGATGCTTTCGGGCCATCCCTCTTCTAGTTTTTTTTTTGGGGGGGGCCTCCGGGCACTGGAATACAAGGTTTCGGGTTGCTCTTCTATACTCTATAGTGGTTGGATATAATATACACACATGCATATATGTGGGCGTTGTATTTAGAGTATGTGTATATAAATCATATATATATACACACATAGATGTATGTGCCTCTATTTGTACTTTCCATAGCTACCATACCCCGGAATACGAGCATGCTTCTTAGAGGAATGCCCCCACAACATGTTCAGAAACCTTGTATCTAGGACCCAGAGTAGGCCTTTATTCCCCTTTTTTTCGGTTTGGGTCCCCTTGTAAGCCCCCTGAAACCAGCAAGGGCACCCTTGCATTCCTAGGTTAGTCTTGGGTCTAGTATTGGGATGTTCACCCTTATACTAACAGTCCTTAGTAGGGGTTAGAAAAGGGGGTACAAAAATCTCACTAAGGACTGTTAGCATAAGGGAGACCATCCCTAAACTACAAAAAAACCTATATAAACCCCAAACCCTAAACCCTAAACCCTAAGGGAAATACCACAGTCTAGAAAATGTTTTGGTTGAAGGTGCAGGCTTGCACTAGGCGGGGTGGGGTACCCAAGGCCGCGAAGGGCCAAGGTGGGTTTAGGGTTTAAGGTTTATAGGGTTTAGGGTTTATAAGGTTCAGGGTTTAGGGTTAAGGTTATAGGGTTTATAGGGTTTGTAGGGTATAGGGTTTATAAGGATCAGGGTTCAGGGTTTATAGGGTTCGGGGTTTAGGGTTTATAGGTTTCAGGGTTCTGCAACTTTGCTTCTGATGTCGACGTTGGTGGGTTTCCAAGGCCTAATCCCTGAAAAGCATAATCGTAAGCATTGATGAAATGTGAATAAGCACCCAGACAATGTTTTGCACGGGTGCTTATGCAAAAACTCGATTGGATGTTTGAACGAATCATTCACCGGGTACACGGTAAAACGAACTCAAAATTGAATCGTCATAAAGAGATTGTAAACCTTGACAGTTAAAAACAAAAACTCCAATGAGCGACTGACGACTCTGTTTCAAAGCCTCTTGCACGAGTCTGATGACTGGGGTGTTTTGGGTTGAGATGTTTCCCCCTTATACTTACAGTCCCAAATAGGGAATGTAGTAGGGGGTACTAGAATCCTATACTGGACTGTTAGTATAAGGGGAACATCCCAAGTTTCAGGTGTGACTTTTCTGTGTAATCCTGGATCGCTGGTCGAACCTTCAAATGCTTAGAGAAGCTGAACGTAGCATCTATGATTCAGCGAAAACAGCTGACAAGTCCTTGCGCCCATGGTTTGCTGCACACCGCCAACGCGAAGCAAGAAGCGCAACGCCAGGCATACTAGCCTCACAACCCGCAGTACTCGCATTCGCAGCACTCAGCACTTGTCGATCACGGGGTTGCCATAGCGGACTCAGCACTTGCGATTTGAGGAGCTTTTGTTGCACGTGAGTCTTGCACAGAAGCCTACGAAATATAACCCCGTAGATAGAACGCCCTGATTATGCCTTCAACGCAGGAATCTGAAGAAGGTCATTGATTGGGATGTTTTCCCTTTATACTGACACTCCTTAATGGGATTATAGTACCCCCCTATTAGAATCCCTACTAAGGACTGCTCGTATACGGGGGAATATCCCAAGTCATTGAGCTCATTAAGGCAGACCATTCTTTCATTGTTTTCGATCAAAATGTCCCCCCCCCTCCCTTTGGTCGGTGGTCCCTTCCACTCAGCACGCCGGCTACTATTCCAAAACGGAACGGCCAGTGGTGGTAGTGGTGGTGGTTGCTGATGGATAAGAGGTTCAAAAAGGGATGTAGGAGAAGTTGATAGAGGGTTCGCCGTTCTCGATGTGAGCGATTTCCTTGGGCCATGCGGAGCAGGAATTGAACGGGGGGGTCAATGAATCGACAGGCAGTGTGGTTGAGCGTCAGAAAAAAGAGGGTCAAGAGTTGCGGTGCGTGCTCAGAGCTTTTCAGCTCATGAGCAAGTATGCCTGTAGGATGATGCGACCGTCGTTCCTCCCCTAAAGCCCTGATAGCAAGAACCTTTGCGACACCAGGAAGAGGAAGTCCAGGACGACGAGGAAGAGGCAACCTCCGACGCGCATTGGGCGTCGATTTCCGCGAGGGCCAATGCAGCCGCTCCCCCAAGCATGATGCAGTGATAGTGTGCTTGTAGTGCTTTAGCCGGTCAAGGATCACCCCATATACGTACCCCAATTGTACCACGCAGCCCCTGTCTTTCGTGGAATTGCGGGGGCAGTAAGGCTGTGGAAGATCTTCCTGCACCCTAAACCCTAAACCCTCAACCACCGACCTGAACCTTACGCCCCAAAACCCAACTATTCGACCGCCGTTCAGCGACTCCAGCTGTGAATCAGTGTTCTTGCACAGCAGAGCGAATATGCGTAAGCGGCTTAGGGTTTAGGGCAAGTTTAGGGTTTAGCTACCCTAAACCCGAAAAAAGGGTTTAATGTTTAGGAAATGACCTTGAGCCCAAAACCCTCAACCTTCAGCCAGCTCAGGAAGCCTGAGCCCTAGAGCAGCTTTCGGGCCTTTAGCCCTTTTGAAAACCCTAAGCTTTCACACCAGGGTTTAGGGTTTATGGAAAACCCTTAGCAAACCTCATCTCTACAAGCCCTAAACCCCTTGGTTCATTTGGAGGGAATGAAGGAATTAGGGTACCCTTTAAGGGAGTATATAGGGTACCTCATTCCCTCATTCCCTACTGAGAACCAGCCAAGAAAGCCCTCAGCCCTAGCTCTAAACCCTAAACCCTGAACCTTGAACCCTGAACCCTGAGCCCTAGCCATTACAAACATCGCCTGACTGCGCGCATGCTTGGGCCTGGGAGGGCGCCAGCGCGAGACTGCGAAAGGAGACGCCGAAAAAGGCAGCTTAGACCCTGAACCCTGAAACCTAAACCCTAGACCCTAAACCCTAAACCCTAAACCTCGAGTGTTTTGGGTTTGACGAAACTTGCCTTCTAATCTTATCAGGGAACTCAACGAATCGAAGGGATCTCCCGAACGGGGTGCCGGCAAGAGAGTACCCTGAGACGAACAGAGTTTAGGGTTGAGGGTGTACGGTTTAGGGTTTGGGGTTCAGGATTTAGGGTTTAGTGTGTAGGGTTTCGGGTTTTGGGTCGACCCTGAACCTCTAAATCCTAAGTAAGCAGCTGAGTGTTTAGGGTGTAGCTTCTGCGATCCACACTTCGTCTTCTAGACCGGACCCGGAGGCAGCTTTCGGATTGAGCTTGGCCAGAATGGCATGAAGAACTTCACTGAAGAAGCGTAACTTACAGGGCTCTTGCAAGGAGGGGCCCCCTTGCTATCGTAACTGTAGTTAAGGGACTTGCAACCTAATTTAGGATCCTTATAACCCAATTTAGGGCTCTTATATCTATATACTATACCATACCATACTATACTATACTAATAACTAGGGGGCCCCTCCTTGTAGGGTTCTTAAGGGAGGGGGGTTGGAGAGACCGAACAAGCCTGAGGGAAGCTTAGGGAGCCTTAGGGAGTAGTGGGGAGCATTCGGGAACCTTGGGTTCCAGACCCCCCTTGAATCCCCCCTCCCTGAAGAACTCTATAAGTACAGCTCTTTGGTAGAATCCCTAAACCCTAAACCCTAAACCCTAAACCCTATACCTTAAACCCTAAACCCTAAACCCTAAACCAGAATCCCAAGAAGAGTCCACGAACAGTTCAGTGCAACCGGCGCAGAACCATTTGGTTCAAGAACCCTGGCCCTGATTCTTTCCTCGAAATCTGCCGACATTGCCAACACCTTGGGGGGGAAATATGAACCCGAAGAGGCTTCATGGTCTACGTCAGCTTTTAGGGATTTAGGGTTTAGTTTAGGGTCTAGGGTTTAGGGTTTAGGGTTTAGGGTTTAGGGTTTAGGGTTTAGGGTTTAGGGTTTAGGGTTTAGGGTTTAGGGTTTAGGGTTTAGGGTTTAGGGTTTAGGGTCTATATCATAGACCCTAAACCGTAAGCCGTGGGGTGTTTGATCCCGACGGCAGGGTTTGTAAATCCACGAGGGCTCCTAAAACATTCAGAGTCTAGGGCTTTAGGGCTTAGGGTTTTAGAATTTACGGTTTAGGAACCCTAAACCCTAAACCCTAAACCCTAAACCCTAAACCCTAAACCCCTACAGTTCAGGGGGGGCTGAGCCAGAGTGCCGAGAGCCATGGCCACTCCTGATCGCCGACCTGCAGCACAGCTTATCGAGGCGCGGCGGGTTTTTCCGAGCTTTTTTTGCTTCCTGAGTTTGTGCTTAGTGCTCCTTGCTTCCCGAGTAACCCGTAAACCCTAAACCCTAAACCCTAAACCCTAAACCCTAGGACCCAAAAGCCGAAGCCCCCACTAAGATTGTTCCAAATCCAAGCCTGAAGGTCGTTGTACAACCCTAAACCCTAAACCCTAAACCTGAACCCCACTGATGTTGCAGGTTTGGGGCAGACCATTTTTTTGTGGCATCCTTCAAGACTGAACCCCAACAAGTTCAACCCCAAACCCGTGAGCTTGACTCCATTCAGATGGGTTCCCCTACCACCCACCTCTAGGGTTTAGGGTTTTGGGTTTAAGGTTTAGGGTTTAGGGTTTAGGGTTTAGGGGTCAGTGAGTGAGGCAGCAGAGGACCTGAAGCATTCTTGCATGGGCGCGCACGGTCTGCGTATGGCGCTGCGTTGACAGCAGACAGAGCGGCTGGGCTCTTAGAGACGAGTCTCGTATCTATTCCGAGAATCCAGCACCCTGAGCCCGAAGCCCGAAGCCCTAAACCCTAAACCCTAAACCCTAAACCCTAAACCCTAAACCCTAAACCCTAAACCCTAAACCCTAGTTAGTTCCGGCTTGGATGGGACGAACCTCATGGGCGAAGTGCGCTTTCAGTGCATGGAGCCCCGTGGGTCGAGAATCGCGCAGGGAGCTCGAAGGGCAACTTGCCCTGAATATGGTTTAGGGTTTAGGGTTTAGGGTTTAGGGTTTAGGGTTTAGGGTTTAGGGTTTAGGGTTTAGGTCTTAGGGTTTAGGGTTTAGGGTTTAGGGTTTAGGGCTTAGGGTTTAGGGTTTAGGGGTTAGGGTTTAGGGTTTAGGGTCTCTGGAACATGTGGGGGTTTCCGAAAAGAGGGGGTGCCCTTAATGTAGCCCGAAATAGCATAATCCTTATGATAGGAACCCCCAAAAGGGTACCCCGATTTTTCGGAAGCCCCCATGTACCCTAAACCCTAAACCCCAAACCCCAAGCCCCAAACCCTCAACCTCAATGCTGTCTGGCAGACCCTGATGAGTTTGGAGCTTCGGATCTCATATTGGGCCAGTGTTTAGGGTTTAGGGTTTTTTTGGGGCTTAGGGTTTAGGCAGGTTTAGGGTTTAGGGTAGGCAGACTTCCATTGTCGAGTTCCGAGGGCTCGCGGCCGTTCGTAACGCTGTCCGAACATTCACGTCAGTTCCTGAATTGACCCCCACTAACCCTAGACCCCGCTTTAAGATACCTCCAACGAAAAGACTGATGACAAGTTGCTCTTAACCTACACCTTAGGTATACTTGGGGAACATTTTCAGGTTTAGGAAATTAGAATTCCGAAGAAACAGCTAAACTTATGAATTTTTGCTTGGGTTCCAAGTTCAGTTTTGATACCTCCTCCTTGAAGGCACATCTGAAATCCCTGAACACTCGTGGGGTTTAGGGCTTTGGGTTTAGGGTTTAGTAAGAACCCCCCCGACAAAGCAGAAACCCTACTTAAAGAGACCACCAACCAGTACAAGGTTCAGGTTCTTGGGTGTTGGGGCCTGGGGGCCTTTCAGGGCTTTAGGGTTAGGATGTGTTGGGACCCTAAAGCCTTAAACCCTTGGCAGGAGCCGGTGACCTTCTCAACGCCCGTCAAAACCCGAGAGCCTCCCAGTTCCTTGGCGGCAGCAGATTGAGGCTTAGGGCTTACGCTCTCGGGCTTAGGGAACAGGTAAGATGTCGGCTTGATCTTCGATGAAATCTTGCCAAAAGCTCACAGTCACACACACACACAGAGTGAGGGTTATATATTGATTGTATTGGAAATAGTAATATATAAAACTTATTAAAATCATCAAAATCAAATATACGAAAATAAACTATAGTAATTGAATATATTTCCCTTGTTTTGATGAGTTTTAGATTTGTTAAAACTAGAAAATATTGAATTTCTATAAAGTTGTTGTATTTTACAATAAATGGTAGTAGACATGATGATTCTAATGAACATTTTTTCAAAATAAAGAAAAATTGTATAAGGGTTCACCCCCCCCTAAAACCCCTAACCGAAGCCCCCGAACCCTGCACCCTAACCCCCAACCCCAAACCGTTATCATCAGACCCGCGCCCCCCGCCCGCCCCGCCCGCCCGCCCTGCCCTGCCCAAAGAAGCCCTAGAAGTGCCCCACAGGATTGGACGATTAAGGGAAATTCCGGTTGAGGGTTAGGGGTTAGGGGTTTAGGGATAAAGGTTACGGGGTTTAGGGTTTAGGATTTAGGGTTTAGGGGGTTTAGGCTTTAGGGTTAAACCCTCAACCCTAAAGCCTGAACGCACCTTCTGACCCTCAAAAGAGGCGCTGATCTCCAGCAAGGTGCGCATTTAGCTGTTCGACATCTTGGGATTTACGAACTGGAGGAAATGCAACGAACCTGCAAAAAAGTGGATTCAATCGTCGAGTTTTGCATAGACGACCAGCTCCCAAGCAAGCCGAAAATTTAGGTTTCGACCTGGCGCACACGCCGAAGCGCTCGTTGCAACTTGCTGAAAGATTCATGTTCGGCTTTTCCAGTTCCTGGTGAATTAGGTTTCAGACGAGGCCATTTTGCGTTGTTGAATGATGGCCTCATATACAGCTGGGCGGCACGGCCCATGTTCCAATCGTCAAGATTTAGTTTTCACACTTTTTGCATTGTTGAATGTTGGCCTTTTGTCATCAGATGTTTGGGACGTGATTGTCGGAGAGCCACTTGAACCCTATGGGGGGGGGGGGGGGGGCAAGTTGGATTTAGGGTAAGCACGTGGGTTGTGGGACCATGCAAGCGGCTGGATTTCGGAGTCTTGGTGTTCCCGGAGGAGCTCCAAGCCCCAAACCCTAAGCCTGAATCCTCAATCGGAGCCCTCAAACCTGAATCCCAAGTTCACTGCTACAGCCAGACTTGCCACAGGCGCGTGGTGCGCCGAAAGAGCCTCATACTCCCTCCCCAATTATTCTGAACCCTCAGGTTCTTAGTAGGGAATCGGGGGCGTTAGGTACCCTACATAGTCCCTGAAAAGGCCCTATGTAGAGGGATATAAGGTACCTGTGATTCCCTCATTCCCCAGTAAGAACCAGGGTGTGAAGGAAGAGACCTCAGCCCAACAACTTCAAGGCAGCCGCCCAACCCATGCAAGAAGGGGCACCCTTACTATACTAAGTGTAGTTAAGGGACATATAACCTAGTTTAGGATCCTTATAGCCCAATGTAGGGCTCTTAGAACTCTACTTATAGCTAGGGGGCCCCTCCTTGTGTGGTCAGAAACTCCACCACCCTCATCCTTCAACTGAAGAACACCGAAGCTGTGTTTTCAAGCTGGAAGTCATGACTGGAGCTTCGAAACCCCCTAAACAATAAGCCCTAAACCCTAAACCTGCCCTCTTTCCCTTTTCTTAAGGATTAGGGCTTCGGGTTTAGGGTTCAGGGCTTAATTAAAGTTTAGGGTTTAGGTCTTAGGTTCCCCTTTTTCCCTTTTTTTACCCCTTCTATGAAGGATGCCCATAATTTGTTGCTAGGTTGCTCTGGGGCCTTTGCACATTCCCTGGTAGCGATCTGGGCGGTTTGAGGAGCTATGGGGCATCCAGCTATCCACGCCCAGCTGAAAGGGCCGGAGCTTCTGGGAGAGTTTAGGGAGTTTAGGGTGGGTTTAGGGTTTAGGGTTTCGGGTTGGGGTTTAGGATTTAGGGTTTAAGGGTTACGTTTCTTGGGGTAATGCAGGCGATAGGATTGTTGGCTGTTGGGTGAGTATTTGAGGTTCAATGTTCTTGGCCTTGTTAACAAGAATCCTGCGACGTTTGTGATCGAATTTCACAAGTTTCAGAGCGACTGGGCCAACGGTAAGCTCGACCCCCCAAACCCCAGACCTGCAAGGACCTGCGCGTAGGATTTACGAACGGCGGTCGAGGGACTTGATGGGACATTTAGGACTTCTTGGTGACTTTCTTTGCGCCTCCCTCGGTGTCCCGAAAACATGACAGCCCCTAAATTGCAAGTTTACCCTGCAAAGGAGGGGAACGAGAATTATGCTGGGTAAGGATCCGCAAAACCGTAAGGCTTCGGCTACCCCAGCCCAGGGACACGTACCGAAGACCGTAAACCCTAAACCCTGAATTACCCCGAAAGCCCTAAACCTTATCTTTGTTTTCTTGCGACTGGTTGGCCGCCCTTCTTGATCCCACGAAGCAAAAACCTTCAACTCCAAATCCTGAACTCGGACTCTTAAGAGCCCACACCCTAAACCCTAAACATGAAACCTTAAGAACCTGAACCCTAAACCCTAAACCCTAAACCCGAAAAACCTGAACCCGAAGTCCTAACAGCCCAAAGTTCTGCAGGCAACGTGCCGACTTCGCTCGAAAGCCTTGTGAAGGTTCTGGGATTAAGGGATTGCTCTGAAGCTGCAAGGCCTAAGAGACCCAACCAACAACCCAAACCTCTAAACCTCTGAGCCCTAAACCCCTGACCCCTAAACCCTAAACCCTAAACCCTAAGCCCGAAACTCAACCTCCAAGTCCCTGGCATGTGCAGTTCGATACATCGTCGATGCAGAGCTTGGAGCAGCAGATCGTTGAGAAGCTGCGAAAGGTGGGAGGTTAGGGTTTAGGGTTTAGGGTTTAGCGGGTAGGGGTTAGGGGTTAGGGGTTTAGGGTTGGGGGTGTTCGGGTTTTGGGGTTTTGGGTTTTGGGCTTCTGGGATTTTGGGGTTTAGGGTGTTGGATCTGCGGTTGCGTTTTTTGTTGTTTGCTTATTTTGTTCTAATTTTGTTTTTTTTGGTTTGTTTTATTTTCTTTGGGGGTGGGGGGTTGTGGCTTTAATAGAATTAGCAGCTCTCACAAAATCCGCTTCTTGTGTTGACTTTTAGGGAACTTCACTTCAGTAACCCGTGATAAGAAGGCTATGTTCTTTACTAGTACAATGGGGGAACATTCCAATGTATACCCATATTAAGAAAAAAACTAAGTTGCCTTACGCTGGATGCTTAGCCAGCCGTGCGGTCTCCCAGTTATGGCGGTAGCCTAGCTTAAGTTCCTGAGCAGTTGCCCAGAGCCAGCCCACTGTAACAACCATTCTTAGGTTGCCCCAACCCTTGCAATCAGAACCTCAGAACATGATAGTCGTGTTCATATGAGTTCGGGGTCGCCAAAGAATCCATCTTACAACAAACATTACCCCTGAACATTTTCAGGTGGAGCACTCTTTTTGCCTGGTTCGGCGTCCTTCAAGGAACCATGAAGCAAGAAGGGCACATTCTTCCCCTAGGCTGGCGAAAGCCTCGACCCCTTCAAGTTCCAGTAGCCCTAAACCCTAAACCCTAAACCCTAAACCCTAAACCCTAAACCCTAAACCCTAAACCCTAAACCCCGAACCCGTCGAGGATGGCTATCTGCTGTCCACCCTGAAGCGCGCCCTCCGCAAGGAGACGAAGAGTTGAGGTCATGGGGATGCTTTACGGTCCCTTAATATGGTCCCTTACCTGTTTCTGAGTAGGGTTTAGGGTTTAGGGTTTAGGGTTTAGGGTTTAGGGTTTAGGGTTTAGGGTTTAGGGTCCAGGGTTTAGGACCCTTATAATATGCCCCCTTACCCTCTTTAAAGGGTTCTGACGTATGGGCCCTTGGGTTGTCTGGGGCATATAGGGGGCATACAAGGGGTCCCCTTTTAAGGGCCCACATTAAGAAATGTATCTACCCTAAGAGTTAAGGAACTTAAACTTGAAGTTGCCACGGTAGGTAGGGACGTATCTTCATTTAACACTCAAAATCTAAACCTGCAGCGTGTAGAGTGCAGACTGCAGGGTTGAGGCTTGATGGTGAGGTTGAGGCAAGCTTCCCCCTTCCTTGAGGTTCAAGGCGTAGGGCCTTTGCGCAGAACCCTGAAGCCCGAAAAGGGTTTCTTCGCCCTAAACGCCCCAGAGCCCTAAGCCCTTTACCCATGAACTCTTGATGATGCAGGATAAACCCCCCGGGCGCACATGAATTATCCACCCCGAAGTCTTATGTGTGTTTAAGAGTCAGGTTTCATGGTTTTGGGTATTGCGATGTGCTAAGTGGTTGCTGTGTTTCAGGGACAAAGACGGTTTAAACTCGAAGAACCGACACCCCTGCCCTGACCCTGAATGCCGAAGGCCTGCTTCGACACAAGCTGGAGCCACGACTGTCGATGTATATACCTTCCACCTCCCACACACACACTATCTTTCACTCTTTTCCTCTGTCTTTCGCTCTCTTTCTCTCCCTTTCTTTCTTTATTTTTTTTTTCCTTTCTTTCTTTCTTTATCTCTCTCTCTCTCTCTCTCGCTCTCTCTCTCTCTCTCTCTCTTTCTTTCTGTCTTTATGTGTCTTTCCTTCTCTCTCACTCTCTCTCTCTCTCTCTTTCTCTCTCCCTCCCTCTGTCTCTCTCTCTCTCTCTCTCCTGTACAGGAGCCTAGAAAACACTTCCTACGGAATGTTGTGAACACGGTTTAGGGTTTTTTGGAGCCGAGCCCGCCCTCTGGAGACCCCCCCCCCCCCCCCCCCCCCCCCCCCCCCCCCTCTCTCCGACCCCCCCTCCCCCGAGCCCCCCTTGGGACCCACCCTGGGAGGAGGAACTAGGGTTTAGGGTTTAGAGGGTAGATGGTTTAGGGTCTAGGGTTTATAGGGTTTATAGGGCTTATAGGGTTTATAGGGTTTATAGGGTTTATAGGATTTATAGGGTTTATAGGGTTTATAGGGTTTACAGGGTTTATCGGGTTTATAGGGTTTATAGGGTTTATAGGGTTTATAGGGTTTATAGGGTTTATAGGGTTTAAGGGTTCATAGGGTTTTGGGCTTAGGGTTTAGGGTGGCCTAACCCTACAAGGAATAAGGTCACGGTGGTTTTGCCCCCTGAGACGGCGTGGGGTGGGATGAATAATGTTAGATGGCCCTCAACAATCGGGCCATGGCTGCTCGTCGCCTTGCACAACGCGTTCGAGCCGACAGCTTCTGTGCCATATTTCACCAAAGCCTCAACCTTAAACCACATAAACATTAAACTCTAAACACTAACCGCCCCCCTCCGCCCCCTTCCCAGAAGGCCTTTCCTCAATCCATTCCTAGGGGTGCCGGAAATGGTTTAGGGTTTAGGGTTTCGGGTTTAGAGTTTGGGGTTTGAGCCTACAATATGGGAGACTATCGAATCGTAGCCACGGCTTTGTCTCAAAGTTGCTTGCTGGTCTTCTTTCACTGGTTCCAAGTAGCCTCTACCCGCTAGCTGTCGAGTTCTCCTCCACCTTCAGCAGAAGCTCGCAGGAAGATCCGAAACCTTTCGAACTGACCTTCTCAATTCCAAACTGTGAAACCCTGAGCCCCCTAAACCCTAAGCCCTAAACCCTAATCCCTAAACCCTAAACCCCCCAAACCCTGGGCGTCTGGTCATGCCCCCCCAGCTTAGGTAAACGCAAGGTTAGGGTTTAGGGTTTACTTATTTGGGCATGTGGTTTACTTGCTTTTGTTCTCACACCAACAAGGCCATGCCACAAAGTAGGGTTTAGGGTTTAGTTAAACCCTAAACCCTCAACCCTAAACCCAGATCTCAGAACCCCAGCCGAAGTTTATAGGGGATAGAAGCCGCAGAGGACGTAGAAGAACAGCTTCACCTGGCGAGGAGGGAGATGGAGGCCTGGTGGGCATGAGGGTTCTTGTTTCACAGGGTTTAGGTTGGGATGTTCTCCCTTATACTAGCAGTCCTCAAAAAAGGGATTGTAACAGCTGTAATGTTGCACCCAGTTTAGTGTGGGCCCCCCCCCCCCCCCCCCGCCCCCCTGAACAGTCGCGGGGGTGGATGGGATCCTGATTACACGGCCCGGGGGCTCATATGATTTTAATAAGGAGGAGTTTAGATAGGTTCAAACGGGGCAACGATGCCCGGTTATCTTGTTTAAAGGCACGCCACGTGAGCAGCGTTTTTTTTCTACGAGCAAGGCTACGTAGAGACGCGATCATTGAAAGTCGGCCGCGTAGCATTTTGCCTGCAGGGCGTAGGTTTGCGTAGGGTCCGCGTAGGCAAGTCTATGCAGTATGGGCGCGTAGGTCCGCGTAGGTTGTCTATGCTTGCCGCGTAGGTCCGCGTAGGCACACGTCAACAACATACTCCGCGCGTAGGCCGCGCGCCTACTAAACATGAGCTGACGCGTAGGCCCGCGTAGGATACCCATGCCATTACAACACCCCACACAATGAAAAAAAAAAAAACTGCTCACGTGGAATTTTCTTACGGCGCCCGGACGATTTGTCTTTAAAGAGGGACTCCCAAACAGTCAGCATGTCCTGAATAATTCGGCCAGTTTGTCTTTAAAGCGGGTGCAACATTAATGCCTATTAATTAAGGAGTACAAGGGGAACCTCCCAAGGTTTAGGGCTAAGGGCCCTACAAAAGGGCAGACCAGGATGCCTGGAGGATTTTGGTTTCCCGGCAACCCCTCTGTGGTGTGGCGGTGGGTTTCAGGGTTTGGTAGCGGTGGGGCTTTGGGGTTTTGGGTGTAGGTTTCAGGTTTCATGAGTTTGAGGAGGGTATAAGGCTCAAGAGGGAGGATTTCGCCACGCTTTCGCGTGGCGGGGTGTGGGGGGGGGGGGGGGGGGGAGTGCGGGGCTGAAGGAGCCAAAAGGCCAATCGACGTAGTTGCGAGGCTGGCGAAGTACAGGGACTCCATCCTCTTAATGAGGGTGGGAATCATTGTGGGGGAGGGGGGGGGGGGGGGGGGGTAGGATTGGGGGGGGGGGGGGGTAGGATTTTATTTACAAGTTTTACAAAATAAATGAAAATAGGGGTACTGTAGGGCCTGGGAATCCGGCTCATGCATCTTCGTGTTGTTTGTTTTATCGATATTTTGGGGTGCACTCAGGCTCGAAGAAATCATGTTTCGTTTTGGCTCCAGAGATCCCTTTCAGCCCAAAGATCATACTGCCAATAAGGTGTGTTCTTTCTGAATGAGGAGGGGTTCCTGGGTTTAGGATGGCCATTGCGTCACACCTTTTTGCTGTGAAACCCTGTTGCCCTGTTGCTCTCTAAACCCCAAACCCAAAACCCTAAACCCTAAACCCGTGTGCCTCATGCATAGACAGAACCCGGAGCCCCCCCCCCCCCCCCCCGCCCTGGAGGTTCTCTTCTCGCGCGAGATGCGCGCGCTGCGGGACTTCACGAACGCCGAGGCGACCTGGGTTGGCAGGGCCTGGGCCGGTTTTAGGGTTTCGGGTTTCAGGATTCAGGATTCAGGGTTTAGGGTTTAGGGTTTAGGGTTTAGGGCTAGGGTTTAGGGTTAGGGGTTGGGGGTTTAGAAGTCGAAGGGCTTAGGGGTCTAGGGGTTTTGGGGTTATTAGGGGTCGGGTTTAGGGTTTAGGGCTTTTGTGGGTTTAGGGTGGTTTTAAGAAGTCGAGGGTTCTTAGAGCAAACTCCCTCTAGGACTCCTGGCATGCAGGGTGGGCCCCCTGTTTCCCTTTTTAGGGTTTAGGGTTTAGGGTTTTTTAGAGCCTAGGTACCCTCATACCGTGAGGGTTCAGGGTTCTCGGGGTTGAGGGTTTAAGGTTTAGGGTTCAGGGTTGCCAACCCATACAGCCTTTCAACATGGGAGAGCTCGTGAATTGGCTGGGGATATTTGGCTTTCTTTCAGCATCTGCTGGTTTCCATTCTATCCACAGAACAGGTACCTTTACAGGCCTACGAAGTGTACTGCGTCGCTATAAGGTCCCTGCTGTAGAGCGAAGGCAGGGAGGGGAGTGGAAATGTTACGGAGGGGAGTATCAAAAGGAAGACGACCGCGGTAGCATAGCGTTTGGGAGGGCAGGGCTGTTGTGGGTCTGGGGTGCAGGGTTGATTGTGTCGTATGTGTTCCGTTTTATCTCACGAATTCGGACCAGGAGTTCTCGCAGGACCGTGAGCTTTCGATTCTCGTGTTCGGGCGGGAAGAGGTAGGGTGAGAGTTTACTCTAACTTGTTTTTTTTTTTCTCTCTCTCTCTCTCTCTCTCTCTCTCTCTCTCTCTCTCTCTCTCTCTCTCTCTCTCTCTCTCTCTCTCTCTCTCTCTCTCTCTCTCTCTCTCTCTCCCCTCTCTCTCTCTCTCTCTCTCTCTCTCTCTCTCTCTCTCTCTCTCCGTACCCCTCTCTCTCTCTCCCTGCCTTTCTCACTCACTCTCTCTCTCTCTCTCTCTCTCTCTCTCTCTCATTCTCTCTCTGCATTCTCACTCACTCACCCACTCACTCACTCACAAGACAGAGAATAGTCGACTGAGACATAATGCGTCTTCGGGCGGGTTCACTTTTTTTAGGGATGTGAAAAAGGAGAAGATGGGTATGCAAAAGATCACTGTTTAGCCTGTAAATCTCTTGATGTTTCAGAATTTCTTTTCGTGGGTTTCACTTATTTCCATTTCTTGTCATTTATACTTGTGTGTGTCCTTTGCGAAGCATGCATAGTGTCCATGTTGGCTTTGCTGACGCTGTTTTGGTTCGAATGCGTAGTTCCCTTTTTGTTGGGTCTTGAGCCAAGTGTCTCAGCAAGCGGGGTCGTACCGCATACCTACACTTCGCATTTCACAGCATTGCTACATGCACTTGCATGTACACACGTTTACATTAACTTGGCTTAGAAACGATGGAATGAGGTAAACGTTTCATGTGTGAGACATTTACGCCGTATATTTGTTTTTCTTCTTCGTTTTGGGTTAGTTGTTTTTTGCCATGGAGTCGCTCATCTTGCTCGTTTTTTGTGTGGCCGTTGTTTCGTCCTCAGATTTCTTCGTTGTAACATGTGATGTGGATGGTTCCCGACGCCTACCGTATTGTTTGAAATGTTTTCTGTTGCAAGGCTTGGCGACGGCGCCGTGCGAAGGCCTGGGCAGTCAGTTCCGGTATAATGTTTCTGCAGATGTTGCTTGTTGTACTTCCCAACTGCAGGTGTCCGAGAGCTTCGATCGCTACCATGGGGCTGGACCTTTGTTTTGTGGAATGGTTTCATGGAGACATGATGGTCATTCATTATGTTTGTTGTGTCAGTCCGACGAATGGTTGGACTATGTCACTTTCGTCCGAAGCTCAGATGTTTGTGTCAAGTTTTGCTGCGACCTTGGACCAGTGTTGCATTTCACTTGCTTGCAAATGCTTCACAACAGGGCGGTCCGGTGACGCCTCGCGTTGCAGCACTCGGTTTCTGCTACAAACTTGCCAGCAATGGTTTGCGTGTGTAGATCAGATGTTTTGAGGCGGCGGCTTATCTGAGGTGGTTGCAGGCAGGTCTTGTTTGGACGTTGTTCGTGCTGTTTGGACTGGATTATTGTTCATGATCGGAAAGTGTTTGATCTCTTTTTTGCAGGCCGGCGTTGCCACTGGAAAAGGGGTTTCGCTCTCAGTTGTCAAGCTGTCTGGAAGTGGTGATGAGTCACCGGGTTCAGTTTTGTTAACCTGAGTTGGTCACTGCTTTAGCATATATATATATATGTATATATATATATATGAGGCAGGAACCTTTATGTATCATTTGACTTCCTTTTGTTGTTTTACTATAGAGAGCTCCACTAATTATATTTAATGCTATGATTACAACTCCTGCTGTTTTTCCCATCATGCTGCACTCTGCAAAGGTATTATGCGATTTGAAAGACCACCCTGGAACCCAAAATTCCCTCCACCCTTTTTTGTTTGCTGAGGCTTCGCCAACCCGTTAAAGTTTCTGCCGTCTCTGCTCCGGCGGCCCCGGACATATACAACGCCCTGGAGGGGCCCGAAACAGACAGGCTAGCTACGGAAGCCAGGTCCCAGCAAGGCCTCAAAAGCTTCCCCAGGAAGGCTTTAGGCCGATAAGCACAAGGCGGGCACGGAAGGCTTCAGGTTTGGGATTTGGGTTTTAGAATGCTTTACACGAAGTGCTTTGTCGTCGCAGCCTTCTGCCCTGCCCTTGGCCTTAAGTAGGGTCACGTGGGTCTGGGCCCAAAGGCTAGAAGTTGAGAAGTTCAAGTATTCAAGAGACCTACAAAAGGGTCGGAGCACGCGGAGCACTCGGGCAGTCCTAGGACTGGGTAGAAGTGGGCCATGTAGAACGCTGCACACTAAACTCTAAACCCTAAACCCTAAACCCTAAACCCTAAACCCTAAACCCTAAACCCTAAACCCTAAACCCTAAACCCTAAACCCTAAACCCTAAACCCTAAACCCTAAACCCTAAACCCTAAACCCTAAACCCTAAACCCTAACCCTAAACCCTATACTTATTCTTATACCCTAAACCCTAAACCCGGTGCTCGGCCCTGTGTAAGCAGGCCCTCTCAGACGTGATCGGGCCTCAGTTTCGTTGAGAGGCCAAGGGTTTAAAATGTGATATTAGGGTTTAGGGCTTAGGGTCTAAGGTATTGGTTTTCAAGCTAGCGGTCTAGGTGTGCCACTTAGCCATGGAGTTTTGTAAGAAGCTCCAGAACAGATTTAGAATTACACCGACTCTTTCTTCACAACCCAAAGCCCTAAACCCTATAAACCCTATAAACCCTATAAACCCTATAAACCCTATAAGCGCTACAAACCCTATAAACACTAACCCTAGAAACCCCATAAACCCCATAAACCCTATAAACCCGATAAACCCTATAAACCCTATAAACCCCATAACCCCCAGGCCCCCCCAGCAACCAGAAGCTTAGGGTCTAGGGTTTAGGGTTTAAAGTTTGAGGTTTAGGGTTTAGGGTTTAGGGTTTAGGGTTTAAGCGGGCTAAGGATGGCTTAGGGGCTCCAAGGCTGAAACTGCCGAGAAGTCACCAAGCGGTTTTTTGAGTTCAGGGTTTTAGGGTTTTAGGTTTAGGGTTTAGGGTTTAGGGTTCAGGGCTTAGGGTTTAGAGTAAGGGCCCCCGAACAAGCGCCCGACTTGAGCAACCGAGCAATGAGGCTCCCAGGCGTCGCCTCCGGGCGGAGAGTGGCTGAGGTTCAGGGTTTGAGGTTTAGGGTTTAAGGTTTGAGGTTTAGGGTTTAGGGTTTAGGGAAACTGGCAGCAAGAACTGCAAAGTGGTTAAGGCTAACGTTACCAAATATTGAGCAACTGGATCGTCTCGAAGCCCACCTTCTCATGTTGCTGAGATCCAAGAGATCTCTTCCAGGGAGGCTCGGTTGGCGAGGACACCTGATCCAGAGACGAAGAGGCAGAGAGACGAAGAAGCAGAGAGACGAAGAAGCAAAGAGGCGACAAAGCACGGAGACGCAGAAGCACAGAGACGAAGAAGCAAAGAGACAAAGAAGGACGGAGACAAAGAAGCAAAGAGACGAAGGAGCAGACAGAAGTGCCGAGGACCTGCTGAGATCCAAGAGATCTCTTCCAGGGAGGCTCGGTTGGCGAGGACACCTGATCCAGAGACGAAGAGGCAGAGAGACGAAGAAGCAGAGAGACGAAGAAGCAAAGAGACGACAAAGCACGGAGACGCAGAAGCACAGAGACGAAGAAGCAAAGAGACAAAGAAGGACGGAGACAAAGAAGCAGGGAGACGAAGGAGCAGACAGAAGTGCCGAGGACCCGGCGGTCGGGAGACCGCGCTTGCGCGGCGGCGGGTACGGTGGCTCTTTCGGGGCCTGGGAAGCGGTGACGCGAAGTCACATCATTCCATGCAAAGTTGCTTCACCAAGATGTATGTTGAAGTCTTTCCCAATGTTCACGCCCCACAGGCGCATGTTCTCGACACACATGCGAAATACGCACATGTTGCCGATTCCCAATAGTGAGGCCGCTGCACTGTTGTTCGTCTCGGACTCAGCAGCCTAAGCGAAGGGTTTCAAGTGCAGTTATATGGACTAAAAGGATGCTCCTTTTTGATGAATAAGTCACATTTAAGGTCTACTTGGCTGAGGCCACTTCCTGGCGCCATTTGGAGGCAACCCGCAGAGTCTCCGCTATGGACTCTTCGTTCTTCTGTCAGAGTTGAGGATTTTACGTTGGCTGGTCTCCCAAACCACATGGACGGTCGTCAAAATTCTATTGATTTATTGAATTCATATCGCAATATACTCTGTTAATACTTACAGTGCCTATAGAAAAATTTTGACAACCGCCAACTTGTAGATTGTGCACGTTGCGCCAGCCTGGTCGTCCTCAGGCGTCCACGGCTGGAACCACGAGGCCTTGCCACCGGCTGTACAAGCGGGTAGGTTAAGTCACATCTCCCCAATGACACGCGGCTGCGAGCGAAGTCACATCATCTCGCATAAAGTCGCATCACAGAGACATATGTTGAAGCCACTCCCCTAATGTGCACGCGCTGCACGCGGTCTTTGTTTTTAAGAACTAAGCCAGATTACAGGGAGCTTTATCATCCTGCAGTGGCGTAGCACGGGTCAGCTGCACGCAGTTGTGTGAAGACATGCCCACCCCAAGTCCACCCAAACACAAATCACTGCGAAACCAAACCGGAGCCAGCCCAAGCCAAGCCAACCATTCACAACTCAAACATCGAACAGTTCAGAGGACACTTCGGTTAGAAGACTGAGATTGCTTGAGAGATTTGCGATTCGCTAAGGACCTCCCCTCAGGTTTTTGCGCAAGGCTGGGCCAAGGGCCCTCTCATAGAAAATGCCAGGGTGGGATGCCCCTTCAGGTTTGTGCGAAGGTTAGAAGAATGAGAGTGCTTTGGACATTTGCGATTGGTAAGGAACCCCCTAACCTAAAGCCCGAACCCTAAACAGGCTCTAAGTCCTAAACCCTAAACCCTAAACCCTAAACCCATAGTCAAGCGGCGTAAAGCCAAGCTTGTGCAACTGCAGCGGGCTGGCATAGGCATAAGCCCTGAGGCGGAGTAAGCTACTAAACCCTAAACCCTAGCCCTAAACCCTAAATCCTAAATTATTACTCAACCCCAAACCCTGAACTCTAAACCCGAAACTTTGAACCCTAAACCTTAAACCCTAAACCCTACACCCTAAACTCTAAACCCTAAACCCTAAACCCTAAACCCTAACCCTCCAAGGTTCCCGCGGGCTTCTTCGAGGGTGTCTCCAATGCTACCTTAGGTAGCAAGGTTTACGGCCTAGGGCTTACGGTTTAGGGTCTGGTGTTTAGGGTTTAAGGTTTAGGGTTTCGTGCGCCCTTAACCGTCCATTAGCTTTTGGTTCCCCAGACCCTGTAAAGGGCTTAAGGCCTAAAAACACTCCTCCCCTTCTACATTTAACAAGTTTGTGGTGATTCTTTTTTGATATTTGTATTATAATACATTTCACACTACAAGAAGCTTGGTTAACTCGCATATGTGCATGTGAGGTCATATTTCTTCAGTGACTCGCTACTGCGAGCGAAGTCACATCATTCCATGCAAAGTTGCTTCACCAAGATGTATGTTGAAGTCTTTCCCAATGTTCACGCCCCACAGGCGCATGTTCTCGACACACATGCGAAATACGCACATGTTGCCGATTCCCAATAGTGAGGCCGCTGCACTGTTGTTCTTCTCGGACTCAGCAGCCTAAGCGAAGGGTTTCAAGTGCAGTTATATGGACTAAAAGGATGCTCCTTTTTGATGAATAAGTCACATTTAAGGTCTACTTGGCTGAGGCCACTTCCTGGCGCCATTTGGAGGCAACCCGCAGAGTCTCCGCTATGGACTCTTCGTTCTTCTGTCAGAGTTGAGGATTTTACGTTGGCTGGTCTCCCAAACCACATGGACGGTCGTCAAAATTCTATTGATTTATTGAATTCATATCGCAATATACTCTGTTAATACTTACAGTGCCTATAGAAAAATTTTGACAACCGTCAACTTGTAGATTGTGCACGTTGCGCCAGCCTGGTCGTCCTCAGGAGTCCACGGCTGGAACCACGAGGCCTTGCCACCGGCTGTACAAGCGGGTAGGTTAAGTCACATCTCCCCAATGACACGCGGCTGCGAGCGAAGTCACATCATCTCGCATAAAGTCGCATCACAGAGACATATGTTGAAGCCACTCCCCTAATGTGCACGCGCTGCACGCGGTCTTTTTTTTAAGAACTAAGCCAGATTACAGGGAGCTTTATCATCCTGCAGTGGCGTAGCACGGGTCAGCTGCACGCAGTTGTGTGAAGACATGCCCACCCCAAGTCCACCCAAACACAACTCACTGCGAAACCAAACCGGAGCCAGCCCAAGCCAAGCCAACCATTCACAACTCAAACATCGAACAGTTCAGAGGACACTTCGGTTAGAAGACTGAGAGTGCTTGAGAGATTTGCGATTCGCTAAGGACCTCCCCTCAGGTTGTTGCGCAAGGCTGGGCCAAGGGCCCTCTCATAGAAAATGCCAGGGTGGGATGCCCCTTCAGGTTTGTGCGAAGGTTAGAAGAATGAGAGTGCTTTGGACATTTGCGATTGGTAAGGAACCCCCTAACCTAAAGCCCGAACCCTAAACAGGCCCTAAGTCCTAAACCCTAAACCCTAAACCCTAAACCCATAGTCAAGCGGCGTAAAGCCAAGCTTGTGCAACTGCAGCGGGCTGGCATAGGCATAAGCCCTGAGGCGGAGTAAGCTACTAAACCCTAAACCCTAGCCCTAAACCCTAAATCCTAAATTATTACTCAACCCCAAACCCTGAACTCTAAACCCGAAACTTTGAACCCTAAACCTTAAACCCTAAACCCTACACCCTAAACTCTAAACCCTAAACCCTAAACCCTAAACCCTAATAAACCCTAAACCCTAAACCCTAACCCTCCAAGGTTCCCGCGGGCTTCTTCGAGGGTGTCTCCAATGCTACCTTAGGTAGCAAGGTTTACGGCCTAGGGCTTACGGTTTAGGGTCTGGTGTTTAGGGTTTAAGGTTTAGGGTTTCGTGCGCCCTTAACCGTCCATTAGCTTTTGGTTCCCCAGACCCTGTAAAGGGCTTAAGGCCTAAAAACCTTACATGAGAATGCCTTTCGGCCCAAAGCCCTAAACCTTAAAGCCTAAGCTTATAATAAGAGTCCATCCATGGAACTACCCGAAGAAAGTGAGGGATTAGGGTTAGGGTTTACGGCTTTGGGATTAGGGTTAGGGTTTACGGCTTTGCAGTTCTCCCTAAACCCTAAACCCTAAACACTAAACCCTCAACCCTAAATTCTAATCCCGAGCCTTCAAGATTCCCGCCGGGATATCCAAGTTCTCCTCAACGGTCACCTGAGAGAGAGAAAGGTTTACGGCTTAGGGCTTAGGGTTTAGGGTTTGGGGTTTAAGGTTTAGGGTTTAGGGTTTGGGGTTTAGGGTTTGGAGTTTAGCGTTTATTCAAGGGTCCCTTACCTTCTGTGAAGGAAACAGTGTACGGGCCCATACTAAGCCTAAACTCTAAACCCTAAACCCTAAACCCTGAACCCATGAAACTACCCGAAGAAGGTGAGGGATTAGGGTTTAGGGTTTACGGCATAGGGATTAGGGTTAGGGTTTACGGCTTTGAGGTTCTCCCTAAACCCTAAAACCCAAACCCTAAACGCTAAACCCTGAACCCTAAACTCTAAACCCAAACCGCCCAAGGTTCCCGCGGGCTTCCACACGTTGAGCACACTGAAGCGGCGCCAAGGGGGCACCTTCGAGACCTGAGGCGTGCGGCTCTGCGCCAGAAACCCCGGTTGTCGCAGGCCGCGCACATGCACATTTGTCAAATACCTCTGTAACGCCTTTCGACTAGAAAAAGCCATAAGCCGAGCTTGCAAGACAAGACGAGTCTCTGGCCAAGAAGGCCTTCGGAACCGAACTCTCGGGAGTCGGTGCCGAGGGCAGGAAGCGGGTGGGCTTGTACATGGCTTCGGACTGTCGAGCCGCAAGCCGGCATTGGGGTTTACGGTTTAGGGTTGATGGATGAGGATTTAGGGTTCAGGTTTTCGGGTGTCGGGTTCGGGAGCTTCACCGGTCGAGCAATCCTCGAGACCCTGAGCCCGAAACCCTACATGTATGTGCATATGTGCATATATACAAGCATTGGCTTTGGCTCATATATTTCTAAAAATTCAAATCTACTGATACTCTGACATGGCAAAGATATTCTACATAAATTACAAATACTCAACAGGATTGCTTAAGCCACCCACTCATTTACTTTTAATTAAGGAAGAACAACAAGAAACGAAAACATTATGAGATACCTAGAAGCTTTAAAAAACTCTTACAGTTTAAAGGGTTACTTTTTACAAAATTTGAAACAATAAGAAACGAAAACGTTTTGAAATACTTAGAAGTTTTGAAAGACTCTTGAAGCTTAAAGGGCTACTTCTAGAAAATTTCAAAGACTATGTGGATTTTCATGATTTTTTAAAGTTTCTTGTCTTTCTCCACTATCCATCTCTCTCTCAGAAATTGAGCCAAAATAGCTGCGGCTTAGGGTTAGTTTTTAAGTTTTACGGGCTTCAATTTAAAGCTGGCTGACAGGTACTTTCATTTTTCTTCGGTTTTATCCCCCTGACCCTATTGTATACACAAACTACACTCCATGCAACCTGCTGAAGTACCGTAGAAGAAGCAGTAAACCGTCCTGAAATCCGCAGCCCTAGATTGGAATGCACTCCTTGATTTTTAGGATCGTAAAGCTTAAACCCTTACCAAATCTTTCAGTTGACCCCTTGAAGATTTTTTAAATTGAATCAAGGGCATGGCGTGATTCATTGTTGTAGAGGTTCAACGCGTTTGTTCTTCACCTTCACGTACTGTTTTGCTTCTTCTTATAAAAAATTGCATGTGTCAGAAAATATCCACTCCATATTTGGCAAACCCTTGCGCTCCTGTTCTCGAGAATGACTTTACATATCTAAGATATATGGCTTCTGCCTAACCTTCTCTAGTTTAATGTACAAAATATAAGGTTTGGCTAGGGTTGATCGTGAATGCTTGAATGACTTGTTTTTTTTAACGCATCGAAAGACAAACAAAAATGAGAGCGATGTAGATTTCAGATGTTCCGCTCATTTTTTCTACAAGTTGTGAAAAAAATGAGAAAACACATGATAACAGAATTCTTAGAATCCCTAAAGCCCTGAGAGTTTTAATGGCTAACCTTATACAATGTTAAGGACCTTGTGAGTTCTTTTTTTTAATTTCGGAAGATATAAATGATCCGATAAAATCACTTGGGTTGCATTTGATACAAAAAATCCTTACAATCCCCAGAGTCTGTTACATGCTTTAGAAAAAATGCCAAGAAAAGGCCTTGAAGGAATTTGAAACTTCATTTGACATCAGTTATAAGAGTTTGATTCTCTAAACACTTTCGATCATGTAGCGAACGAAAAAAATCGAGTTATCATAAAACGTCACAAGTCACAACGCGGCACACGAACGCGTAGCCAAAAAAAAATTGCGTAAACATGAGTGAAGTGTCGACACAAGAAGAAGTCCACGGCAAAGGCTACTGTCGCCCCAAAGTGCTCAGACTCGTTGAAACACACTATACATTCACATCGCACCAAATCGGCGCACGCATAGTACTTTGTCACGCTCGCCTTGTAGCGAGTTTCTGTTGCGTTTAATTTCGCCTGCGAGCTCCTTGAGTTCGCAAATCTGTACGGCGGGAGACAGTGAAAACAGTACGCTTGAGCCGCTTCTTAACCGCAGCACTTGGACGCTTCATGTTCCACTTGCGCACTTTGGCAGCTTCTTCGGCGCGACTGTCGTTGTGCGGAAGATCGGCCTTGAGAATTCTGCTTGCGCCTGCTGCGGACTCGCACCACGCAGACCATGCATCTTCAGTCCAAACTGATGGGACAGTGCATCTAGCCAAAATCAAGCGACTGCTCATTTGGCTGATAGTTGACCGTTGTAAAGCATACAAGTGTGGCAACATCTTGCTCAAGGTCAGAATTTTCAGTTTCAGGCACAAAGTGCTTTGATGAACTTGCTGTGTCTGAGCAAACCAGGATTTAATTTCCGAATGCAATGCCTCATTAGAGCTGGTTCCTGACGGCAGAAGAGCCAGAGTCCGGCGACCTTTCGTTGAGAGCAGCAAACACAACAAACGGCTTTCCGAAGCCGAATTAACTTAGGTCCTTAGGTCGACTACATGACTAAAAAAAAATTCGAGTGTTATGTGCAGACAAATGTCTGAGTGTGTGGCGCCACCGTAAATTGTTAAAAAGCCACTCTGCACGATCAGGATCAGCGCTACACCACAGCAAATGACTGATTTTCTGATTGGCACCGGTGACTTTGCGGTCCATGTCCTCAAAAAAGACGGCGGCTAGAGCAGCAAGAGCCTCGACAAACTCGAAACGTGAAGTGAAGGGCGCAGACGAATCCAAGCCGTCGACGATCTGTTGTGCCTTTGCTTTCTGCATCGCAGACGTTTCAATACATGTCCTGCGAGTTCTCTCCGCCTGACTTGGACCTCTGCTATCGTGGCCACGATAAAGACTTCCCCAGTGGTCTTGAGAAATCTTGTGATCCACAGCGTTGAACTTAGCCAAGATCTTTCGAAGGAAACGAGCACCTGGGGTCTTCTTTCTCCAGGTAGCGTACCTTGTTTGCAGACGCGTGCTGATCTCGCAATTTATGACACAAAAACACAAAAAAAGCAAGCTTTACGGAAATAACTGCTGCGTGCTCAAGAGTCCAGTGGCTCGTAAACTATAGCCAGATGTATCGGGTCCAAGGAAAGGCATTGCAGATTAGGCATTACTCGACGTAGTTCCGCGTACAGCTTGTGGGAAGTTGTATCGGAAGCGACACACTGGACCTGTGCCAAGCCTTTGGCCGGCAGATTTTGCGCTAGAGTCAAGCTCACCTCTTCCGCCTTTTCCGAAGAGACTGGCAGCATTGCCAACAAGGCTCCCGTGGTGCCTCTCACAGTCAAGACTCGACGAACTGCTGAGAGATCGTCAAAAACTGCAGCGTTCCTGACATTGCGCGGAGCGCGGTATGATTCCTGCCCCATTACGCCCATGCAGCACTTGATGGTAGCGTCTATGGAAATAAATGAAAACTCGTTCGCTGCTAGGAGGCAGTCCACAGTCGATTTTTGCAGCTGGCAAACAGATGGCGATGAAAAAACGTCTTCAATGATCGGCCACCAATGTCTCACGTCGGTTGGCAGAAGAGATGCCAATTCAGAGCCGGCGGAAACGACGCTGGCTGCGATTCTGGGTCGGGCCTCAGGCAAGCAGAAATAGCATCGTACACCCTTTTAGCCTTACATCTTAAAAACAAATTATCTGCGCCAAGTCACCGCTTTGCATTTCGCATGACACAGCAGCAGCTCGCGGTAGACAATGTCTCCGAAATCTTTCGTGTAGTAAAGATTTCTTACCCTCCGAGTTTTCTTGCGTTGTAGCAAGGTCTCTTGATGCCAAAACTCAGGGCCATGAGCTGTGAGCACCAGACGTATGTGCCGATCAATATCATTGACGTAAGCTGAAAGAGGCGGCTGTACTGAAGCACGTAAAATGTCGGCGCTCCTGCGCAAATAAGACTTGCCGCTACCTCCTGCCAATTGATCATGATCAAACAGCGCGCACACAATCTTGAGTTGTTTCGTGCCGCTGCACACAAACTGGCGTTCCTTTGTATGATACTTCTCCATATGCTCACGAACTCGGGCATGGCGTTGAAAAGAACGAAAAGGGCAAAAAGGACACAGTCTCACGTTCAAACCACTGTTTTTAATTGCGTCAGAGACCTCCTTCTGCAAATAGCCGAGAAGTAGATTACCCACAGCAACCACAGGCTCCTCCTCTTCATCCTCCTCTGCCTCTTTGATTTCGCACTCATCATCGCTGCCAGGCTCCGGAGGTGAGCATTCGCAAGGGTTGCTAAGAAGGCCTTCCCAGTCCGTTTCCATTCGTCCTGCTCCTGCATGTAGGCCAAATAAGCATTTTTCCGGAGAATTGCTATCGTTGGGAGGAGTCGCAGCCTCGTCTGCACGCGATTGAAAAACGTGGAAAGTCACGAGGCTGCTGGCATCTATGGCCTCACGTGCAAAGTCTTGCAGTTCTGACAAGAGCATGCGAGTCTTGTAATTGCCATCCCACATTTCCACCAGGTTATTTTCTCTGACTTTGCACGCAAGGCAATGAGGATTGCCGTCGTGCTCGACGTGCAACAAATACAGTCCCTGATCTTCCACATTCATTTTGAGAGTTGCTTCTGCGTGAAGTTGGAGTTCATCCAAGACAGACCGATAACATCGGGATCCACATTGCGAGGCTTCGCTGTTTTTCTGTCCGGGCTTCGCAAGTGACTTTATAATAGCATCCTTCATACCAGGCAACAGTCGAGCTAAGGCCAAAGGAATACAATTGCCATGCGCAAGCAGGACATCATCAATTGCATCTTCACTGCTTTCGGCAGGCGTGCGACACAGTTCTCTGAAAAATAGATGTCTTTTTTCGAGGATGTTAACCTCGAACTGTGTTTTATCACGAATCGCACACATAGCTTCTTTGCAGAGCGCATCAGCTGCAATTGTCGATTCTAGGCCACCAAGCCGGATGCCATCGAAATGAAGCGATAGATGCGCAGGCTTGTGCTGCAGTGCGCAGGCCTCCCAAGCTTCAAGAATATAATCTTCCGCCGCCGCATACAAATAAAAAAGCGTTGAAGCTTCTGGATTTGGCTTGTCCGACATGCCCAGCACTGTTTCATAAACATCTGGCAACAAAGAGCAGGCCAGCCATCTCAGGTAAATTGACGCTTTCTGTAGCTTCTGCAAGAATACGTTCCCTGGCAGGTGTCCTGACGCATTGCCGCCGAACAGGACCTCGTGCAGGATCTGCTTACCTTGCCTCACCGAAGTGTTCAGTTCTTGCTTGCAAACTGCTTGTCGTTCTTGAGCACACCTCTTCATGATTGCGATGACCCACTCTTCGATCTCGGAATTGGTGTTCAAACGACAAAGAAGTTGATGTAGAACGCAAAAGACAGAATTCTCAATATCCAGATCCTTTGTATCGGATGAGCAAATCGTTCGTTGCAAGCACCGCGAAAATTTTTGCACGCCATTCTGTTGCGCGTACGCCCTTGTACGCACGAGGTCATGAAATGAGCGAGAATATCCCACTTCTACTTTCAAGTCACACGGAAGCTCTTCTTCTTGTGACATAGGTGTCTTTCCAGTGCGACGCTTTTTCGCAGGAATTTGATTCAGACAGAGCCTATCAATCCAGGAGGACATGTGCTCTTCTCTTTCTGAAAGCTTCTTGCTGAGGCTTTCGGCTTCGCGAATCTTCTCGCTGGCTGTAGTTGACTGCTTGCCCCTTCTGCCAGCGCTGCGCATTTGCTTTGTCTTGAGATTCAGAAACTGAATAATGCAGGCTACATTTGCTTCGCGATCTGCGTTGCCGTGAGCATACCTTTTCGCAGCTCGGATGTTTTGCAGTTCTTGGTGATGAACATCTGAGGCAAGGGCTTTCACGGAAATAACATCTCGCAAACCCTTAGTCAAAGTAACCGCCGGAAAAGCAGAATCTTTGTACTTGTTGCTTTTGACATCTGCACGCAAAATCATTTTCTCGGTCAATAGAGCTTCCCACAAGCTGTCCCTGTCGAGGTTCTTTGGATGATCTGAAGGCAGCTTTACATATTTCCACATCCCTTTCGTGATCATCGTCTTGTTCTTGTCAAGACAGTGGTCTCGAATAGCAGAGGCAACGTTGCGCAATTGCTGCAGTAACTCCTTCTGCTTTGCGTCGGCTTCTTGACTGCTTTCATCTACAGGCACCTGCAGGGTTTTTTTTGTTTCGGATGAGCGCTTCTGCACCCGAAGATTGCAGGCTTCTCTCATACAATCCTCTGTGAAAGAACCAGACGCGTATTGTTCGATCATGTCCCTGCAATGTGCTCGGCTGTTATCCACTTCGAATGCGTGCTGTAAACGAAGGGATGCGAGGACGGCTGGAGAACTTCGAAGAAACTCCTTGAGCTCGTCGTCTTTGCTGAAATACCCATCTAAGTTCGCGTCCGGGTAAGTTTCATTGATGATGCTGCTGTCAATGAAGCGAGCTTTCGGTGCCCAAACGAATCCGCGTCGAAGTGCAGAATTAAAATTCTCCTCGGTGACTCCGCTGAAGCGAAACATTGCATTCAGTTCGCAGCGTTTCCAGCCAACGCACTCAATCATGCGAGTTTGAACACCGTACGGCTTTCTTCCAGCTATGCCGTCCGCCGACATAGTTTTTTTGAACAAATCTTCCCTGAGCTTCCTGGAAGTTTCAGGCTTTTCCTGAGCAGTCAGGATGAAAGCGCCACAGGATTGTTCGATCTGCTTTCTCATTTCCTGTTCGTCATACCAAATCTGTGGATCAATATATTTGTGGTTCGGCCCATAGACGGCGTCCAAGTGAGCGCTGTAAAGAGATTGACCCACACCTCAGCAGCTCAGCAGACTTTTTCATGTTGTACTTTAGTCGCTGGTTATTCAGGCTCTGTACGCATTAAAATATGTTGTTTATTTGCCTTGCCTCCTGGGCTCACCCCGATGAAGCACCTCACGATGTTCTCACCTCGTTTGGCGAGAGCAAGCGCTGCTTGATGGCACGCAAAAACCTTACGTCGCCGTGATTCGGACCGCGTAACAAATTTTATCTTTCGGTTCACGCTTATGTTTTTAAAGGATCGATAAAGTTTTAAGAAAGTAATTCAATCCGAGAGGCATCATTGTTTAACCAGAACGTTTCTGAGAAGAACTGGAGCAAGCGCTTCTTAGCTGCCTCGTAGACGGGGTCTCCCAAGTCGCATAGCAGAGGATGAGGAATGTGCACGTAGATGTTGTCTTCGGGGACACCTTGCGCAAAATCAACGTGCTTCTGAGGACTAACATCATACAGCACCGCGCAATCCTTGTACGTGATGCCAGCTGCTTTCTTCTGCGGTGTATCGCACCACTCCACTACCAAATTAAAAATTCTATCCTCAAGCAGCTTTGTCTGCAGAACGTAGCCAGCTTTTGTCAGAGAATCAGCGGTGCCCATCGCCCGTCCTGAAAGCACACCGTGGTCTGCATCTGGAGCTCCTTCTTGATCTACTCGAGATTGCGCGCGGCGAGGTCCGCTGGGAATGTGTCCGAGCGCAGCATTTTCACATTGTTCGAGTAGAGTCTGAGCAGAATTATTGTGTGAACGAAGCAGATCGTCAATCTGGTCCAGTACATTCGCGTCAGTCCTCAGCGGAGCGGCCGTCATAAGTCTGAACAGTCCTTCCAGTTGCAAGAAAAACCGTTTGACTCTGGCAAGTGTGTTTTGCGGCGGGACACCTCGATGCAAAGCGAAAGCACCATACTGAAAAAAAAAAACAAATTTCCTTCGTGACATCGCATGTGGATGTCGCCCTCCACGATCCATAAGAGCATGACGAGCTCGCGAACATGCAAATCTGTTAGCCGTAGCCGATAAACGGAAATAGCTCCAGTGCTAATCCGAAGCAAGCTTTCGTTCATAGACGGAAACTTCTGCAAGATGTGCTGTCGAATTCTTGACACTTTGTCAGGTATGCTTGGCTCGCCGTCTGGCACGCGAGGCACAACGATGGCAAGATGCTCATTTGCAACCAAAGTGAGGTTCTCAAAGAATTGTTCAAATCTGGACATAGTGGAGTCGGCGCCTGGAAGTAGTCGTCTCTTCCTCGCTCTATCCAGTCTTGCACTTTTCTCGAAACCATCTGCGTCCTGGCCAAGGTTCAGATCATTGATTTCGTCTTGAGACGGCATGGGTATGATTTCTTCGACAGGTTCCTGGCCAGGCGATACTTGTGAAGCAAAAACTGCAGCCGCCTGTAGGACACCGGCAGCTGAGTTCCCTTCCTCATCTGACAGCATTCCAATTTCAGGCATGTCTGCAACTTCTTCATCTTCCACTACTCCATGTTGACCATCTCGCGAACTGGAAGCACCTCCCACAAAGTCTTCTATGTTGATGGGAGCGCCAAAAAGACGACGCCTTGCATTTTGAACGACGAACTCAAGAAGTGAGCTGATCCACGCAACGTCCGAAAGGTCAGTCTCTCGCGGGTGCTGGACCATTGTCGTCATGTGATCTTGTAGGATCTTGTCTCCTTGCAGACGACAGTGCACATACATGTAGAGAATGTAGGTTTTGTTCTCGAAGTCATCGTGCAATAGCTTCAGGAATGTTCTCAGCAAGAACATACATTTTTCCCAGTGTCGTTTTGTCTCCTGCGCCCATTCTTCTGGATTTGGCAACAAAACCGTAGCCATGGGTTGCACATCAAACAGCCTTTGATAGCGACGAATAGTGCCAGAAATAAGTATTCTGCGATCGTCAGTCCTGTGTGGCTCTGTCGTTGATCCACCCTCGTAGTCTGGCCAGCCTCGCAGCATGTCTACTGTTTCGCCTTCAATGGAAGAAACTAGAAGTGGGAGATTGTTTGTGTTTACGGGAGCGCCGCAAAGGAAGTGTTTTGCATCTCGGACCACGAACTCAAGAAGTGAGCTGAGCCACGCAACGTCTGACAGGCCAGTCTCTCGCGGGTGCGGAACCATTGTTGTCATCCTGGCTTGTAGGCATCTGTCTTTCTGAAGACGACAGTGCACGTACATGTAGAGAATGTAGGTTTTGTTCTCGAAGTCATCGTGCAATAGTCTCAGGAGTGTTCTGAGCATGCACATACATTTTTCCCAGTGTCGTTTTGACTCCTGCGCCCATTCTTCTGGATTTGGCAACAAATCCGCAGCCATGGGATGCACATCAAACAGCCTTTGATAGCGACGAACAGTGCCGGATAGAAGTATTCTGCGTTCGGCGGTCCTGTGTGGCTCTGTCGTTGATCCACCCTCATAGTCCCGCCAGGCTCGCAGCATGTCCACGGTTTCTTTTTCCATCCGAGAAACTGGAAGTATGAGAGGATTGTCACGGTGCTCAGGATGACAGCAAACCACAAACATAGCCGACACGGTGATGTTGTAGTACTTCTCCAAAATATGGCGATATGTGTTAAGCTGCAAACAGTAATGGATTTCTTTCGTGTCTTGAAGATGCTGCAAAGGTTGTTTCATCATCCGTCGAAATGAAGTACAGAATGTGGTTGCTCGCAGTCCTGCAGTGCGTTTCCAGTCCACCAGTATGAAAGTTCCATCGTCGCGCCGGCCAACGAAGTCGATGGACCCTGCGATTTGTTCTTCCTCTGCAAAGATGAGCCACTCGGTCCGCCAAGCTTTGCAGTTGTTGCGCAACGAACACAAGAATTTCTGCAGCATTTCAACCTCTGGCGAACACGGCACCACGTGGCCGTTCAAGTAAGCCTCGAAGACATAGTGCATATATGTACCGTAGTGCGCAGCCCGTTGACCGTTGTTTGTCCACTCCGCCTTGATTTCGTCCGTGGTCTTGGCCAAGCGAGAAATTTTTTCTTGCAGCGCCGGGTCATGCCGCAACGCTTGAAGCAGGCGACAAATTTGCGTCTCGTCTCGAGGACTACCCGCAAACAGCTCTAGCAATTGGGGCGACGCGATGTGAAGCGGCTGAATGTCATCGAACGTGACATGCTGTCGCAGATAGCCAACCCGAGGCCAATTGGCGCTGCGCTGCATGCCACCGATAACGGAGTCGGCGTCGAAGCTTTCTGCAAACGTGTGCACAACTCCAGTCACCGAGCCCCTGACCTTTTTCTTGTCCACGAAGTACACGTGCTCTTTGGAGAAAAACTGAACACGCAGGTCTCGGTCGTGTGGATGCAAATACTTCAGTATGTCCACATCGAGAGCTGTGTCGGAAGAAAATAAATCAGGAGATCTTGGAACGTTGACCAGACTTTCTGCTTCACAATGTTTCGGCAAAAATCCGTCCATAGCAGCCACACGCTTGGCTTTGCGAGCATAAGCTGCTAACTTCGACTGCGCCCAACGTTTGCGCTGAAGTTGTGTCATTTCAGCTTCCTCGCGCGAGCCACCCACAAAATCCTGAAAGCCTTCTTCGCGCGAGCCACCCACAAAATCCTGAAAGCGAATTCGTTCACAAGAAGGACACCACCTCCAAGGCATAGTGCCCACGTGAGGAGCGCAGACCCAAACACGACAAGCAGGGCAAACGCACCAATGTGGCAGCAGCAGCGGCTTCCACTCGCCGCAGAAATCGCACCTTGAAAATAATTCAGTTACATTACGGCAGTCTTTGTTCAGAAAGCTACTAAAGTTTTCCTATGTTCAGATAAGCAGCTTGATTCGAGTACCACTGGTTGTAATAGGTGTCAGCAACGGAGTGACGCGCGAGTCTTCTTGAACAAATGACGTGGAGAGAATCCAAATGAATACTGGAGAGAAGGCAAGCGGAGCGTCGGGTACTTCGTTTCTGAGAACCACACGTCCAAGCGCAAAGCCGTTTAGCGTCAATTCCATTTCACGAGGCTGCCACCGCAAATGAAAAACATGAGCCGACGAAGATGCGCCAATAGCCCTGACAAGTCGATGCTTGGGGCATTCGACAGCAGGACTGCCAGTCACTCCCATGTAATACCGGCAGGTTTCCCGGCCAGGATCTTCGATGCGGACATACCAACGTCTGTTGGTGTCCAGAGCCTTCGCACCGAAGTAAATCGCCTTCGTTGTTGCATATATCCTCATACAAAACCGGGCGTTGCCAAACAGACAATGAGGCGAACTCCACGCCTGTGCACCGTGGCCTGGTAGGCGGAGCTGCTGACATCTCCAATAGATAATAGTCTGAGCCGGAATGTTCAGAAGACAAGCCAACTGTGGAATGTCCATCGACATGGAGGCAGAGCTTTCAAAGAGATCTGCAGCGTTCCGCAGAGCACGAATGTTTCGCGCAAGCTCTGGGACAGCGAGGTTGATGTGGCGAGCATGCCAATATAGCTTACTTGCGATTGTGTTGCGGATATCTTTGCAGCAAGTGGCCATAACGTGAAAGTCAGTGTAGTCAAAAAAAAACGTCAACAGGGTCTTCAAGACTTCAGATGGCAGGCTGCTAGCGTCACGGGCAATTTGCACGCAGCCCTGTGACTCATTGGAACTACTTCCACCAACGAAGTCCTGAAGTTGCTGAACGCAATGTGGACAAAGCCTTTCCGGATTCCGGCGAATATGACTGCTGCAGACCCAAGTCACGCACAGAGGACACACACGCCAATCAGAACATGAAATTCTTCGTTCTCGCCGCAGATGGCGCACTCCACGCTCGCAGAAATAAGCACAGGCGCTGGGATGGCATTGAGCCACATCACATTCTCTGCGTCGTTAACTCGTCCGAAGGCCCACAGAAAAAACTTGGCCACAACCGGCGCTGAATCAAACTCCACCGTTGCCAGGTTGGCCCTCAGCACCACCACTCCATTGAGTTGTAGAGCGAAAGTGTTTGCTGTCCACTGCATTCCAAACGTATTCACAGCGTTCGGAACTGGTTCCTGCCGGCACGCGCTTGGGGTCGGCAAGGCACGTTCCGTGCCGATCGACCAAGTGATGCTCTCTTTGAATAAGTTGTCAATCCTGCAGTACGTGCGATTCTGGCTATGAGGGTCTTGGGCTCCCACGTATAAGCCGGACACGCAAGAAGACAAGAAAATCTGAAATTCAGCGCAACCCAGCAAGGGTTCCTCGGACTGAGCACCAAATAGAAAGTTGGATAATCCTCGCGGCTGAAAGAATGATGGCTTCCAATCAATCCTGATGTTTTCAGGAAGAGGATGAAGCATTGCAATGTTCCTGACTCGGACGCATACTTGCTTGGCAGATGACAGGAGGCCGCATGCGACGCGGCGAAGCCTGTCCGCACTGTCCTCGATGTCTGAGCGTGTCAAGTAAATTGTTTTGTCTTGCCAGTTCTTGTCGTCTCTGACTGCATGAAACATTCCTCTGGACACGCAAGCCAAAGCATGCAAATACTCGTAAGAAATAAGCTGCCCAGGCAAAGAATATAAAACCTCTGGCGGTAGCTTGGAGCCGCCTTCATAATCCTCTTCAGCACACTGGGCGATATGCTCCAGCAAGTCCAGCTGGGGAAGTCGTACGGGAGAGGGTTGCATAAGATCTGGACTTGCCACTGCGCCAACTTCATATTGCGCTGAAGCTGAGCCGATTTTAGGACGACCCCAGCGCCGAGTCCGAACACGATCATCTTCAGGCCTGAGTGAACTAAGACACTTAAGCAGATTCGATTGTTGATAGCAAAATGGTTCGATTGTTGATAGCAAAAGAATGGGCAACATTTTCTAGAATCGATAAAAAACTTAAACAGATTAGTCGCTGATGGCTGGCGCCTTGAGATTGCCGCCTTGTCTCGCCGGGATTTTGGCCAGCGATGTGACGTCGCGCCCATCTCGACAGGAAGCTTATACGCTGGCTAGAACAAGTGAAGCGTGTGTGTGTGTCACGACGAACACATGAATACATAAACGCATAGCGACTTGCTTTAAGTCAAGCGTACAGTGAAATAAATACTTCTGCCTGGACTTGCTTTTGTCGGGACACGAGGTAGAAGCAGGCGACGCAGCAATGTCCGGATTTGTCCTCACAGACATAAACTGAGGTCAAACTTGCTGCTTTGGAGCGCCTACAAGCAGTCTTCGTAGCCCACATGCCGCAAAAGCTAAGCGTCTGCATTCTTTGCGAGGAGGAGGAAGAAGAAAAAGAAGAAGCGGAAGCTGTTTCGGAAGTCCTGCCAGGATCTTGTTCATGAATTCATTTTAAAACTGACGTGATAGATTTGCTTGGCTATGAAGCAAGGTGTCCTTTCTCGCAAGATGCATTCGACTTCACGGAACATCTTCCAGGCATCTCTGCAGTGGTCGGCCCAAAAAACCGTCTGCAAAACAGGGCAATACACGAATGCTCCTGGGAAGTCTCCACGAAAGCCTAATTTCCGCAACAGCGGATGCTCTGACGACATTTTCCAGGCATGAAGACGTCGACCATTTGTATTGCTAGGAGTTTCTGGCTCTGAAGCTGACATTCCTTCACGTCGACGAACAACCTTGTGCACTTCGTCTGCACTTCTGCTCCATTCCAGATGCGTAGCCAACCTAGAGAGCCCACATGATCCAAAATGAGTGATGCGCACGCGAATGATTGTTGTGAAAGCATCCAAGCATGATGAGCATTTGGAGATCAAGCCCGAATTAAAGGGCATGTTGGTGAAATGCAAGAAGGGTTCTCAGACATGAAGCAACATGCTGCACAAAGAAGAAGCGGACATAAACATGTTCAGGATCGATTGGATTTGTTTCTCTAGTGTCCATTAACTTCTTTGACTTTGCGAAAATTTCGTTTGATGTCATGATGTGTACCTGGATAAGTGCGGGCGCGCGCCCGGGCGCGCCCCCGCGCGCCCGGGCGCGCGCCCGCGCGCCCGGGCGCGCGGGCCCATGTACTTGATGAATTCACACGCAAAGGGATGAATTCACACGCAAAAGGAAATCGTTACGAAAATTACATCGAACTAATCTCCATTAGATATACACGTGATTGTTTTTTTCAGAAGACAAGAGTTTCAATTTGTTGAACTGCGTGTGCAAGTGGATCCAGCGCTTTTCTCTTCACGCAATGCTCACGCAATTGGGATGACCTCGCCGGGCGTGCACTTTTCTCTTCACGCAATTCTCACGCAATTGGGATGACCTGACACGCAAAATAAGACATTAGCTTCGAAGAAACATTCGAACCAATTTCATTATAAGAAACTGGTTGGTTCTTTTTTCTTAATTATTTTGTCTTGCGTGTGAATTGGTCGACTTGCGTGCCTAGGAGGATGTGCGCGCCTGGGCGCGCCCCGCGCGCCTGGGCGCGCTGGGCGCGCCTGGGCGCGCGCTTCCTTTACAGGGGTTCGCTTTCTGCTACCAATGGTATTGTCAGTGAGGAGCAACAATATTTTGCCTTGACACAAAATGCAAGCTTCCAGCAAATTCAACGGATTATTTCCAACCTCTGTCGCAAAGCGAAGAAGTCTTGAGCCACATATACAAAAAGACATATATATCTATAACATATAAACAAGAAGCCTTTGGTTCACCCAAACAAAGCCTTGAGTCACATTTTTAAAGAAGCTTACATATCTTCACCCTTTCAACCACAACCCTCTGGTTCACCTCTACACGTGCTTTTTGTTCCCGAAGGCCTGGGGCCTGGGGTTTAAAGTTCAAAGGGGGCTCTTGGGTTTAAGGTTTGAGTTTTACTTTTCGGGCCTACACCTCGGCACGTCAACCAAAGGGTCGGCTTCAACTAAGAAACATCAGCTCCTCCTGGAGCCCCTTTGAACCCTCCAGACGCCCTCCGACGCAAACAAACACGGAACCTTAAAAACATACACTTGCAACACCGCAACATCCTTCCAAAGAAAACCACCAAGCCTTCAAAAGACTCAATCACAATCCTCCCAAAGTAACTCCCAACCCAGAATGGATTTTGTTTCGGGCTGGGAAGTAATTGTAATTGGAAGAAACGAGCGAGTGAGGAATCCCATATGTCCTAAAGACCATTCCCTTTTCATATTGCTTCAGCATCAAAAGATGCCACCATACTCGAGCAACGCTCTGTAGCGATTGCACGTGACACTATCCATCGTGTTCGGGTGGGTGGAGGAAGCGATGTGACCCAGCTGTTTCATCAGGTCCTCGTCCTGATAGCAATGGTCCCACCTCAGGGTTTTTTTTTCGCTTGGGCTTGAGGTTATGCGGAAATGTATGGGTTATAAGGCCTTGGGGCGGGGGGGGGGGGGGTTGGGGGGTGGGTGGGCTAAAGTTAAAGGTTCAAGAACTATGCTCATTGATGCACCTGCCGGCCTCGGGTTTCGCGATGTCCTTTGGACATACAATAGAAGGTGCAGGTACGAATGAAACTTCGGAACTATCTTGAAATTGCGCTTGGCGGATGTCATGTTTCCCGCACTCATGCACTGATACATCATCAAAAAAGCCCAGCCAAGCTTCACCGAACGATCCCGCACAAAGTCGCTCAACCAAGGCCCGCTGCTATCGAAACACCACTGCACTTGTGCGAAGGCGTAGGACAGCCGCGCACGCTCGGGTCCACCGGCCGTCTCCTGCGCCACATCAGACATAAAGGCATGCACCCAGTACATCATCATCTTCACGGTGTATGCCTTGTAACAAGAAGCCAATTCAGGAGAGTACTTCCAACTTTCCCGCCCAAAACGAATCGAACTGAATCGGTGGCCACAGCTTGTGGCGTTCGTTCGAACACACCAGGATTTGTAATGTTTCCAAACGGATCCCTGCAACTCTTCGTCCAGCTTCTTCAATGTCAACGCGTCACCGAACTTTTCTTCCAAGTGAGCACACACAAGTGCCGGTATAACGCAGCACGCCACACCTTGATGTAGTACATGAAGGAGGTCCTCACACCCAAAATTCATTTCTCCAATTTAGAAAGTGCCGAAACTAAACAGTATAGAGACAATAGAAATTCATCCCTCTAATTTGGAAAGCACCGAAACTAAACAGTATAGAGACAATACACGAAAAAAAGACAAGGCACTTCGAGGTTTCTGTCTTTTGTCCAGCCAGGCACATGCGTCCAGCTGGATCGTAGCTCTGGCGGTGTCATGAGCAGGTATTGGTTGTGTGTAAACTGAGCCTGGAGGTACGGTGCGTCGGGAGCAAAGTTGCGATAGTTGAAAGCACCGCTCAGCTTAGAAGCTGGGCAGTGTTCACAAATATAATTGTGATTGTATGAGCGTGGCAGCTTGTGCAGCAAGACTCTCGCTTCCCAATCCCCCTTGAAACCACTGAAGGCCAGTTTGTAGCCACCGGCAAAAGGGCGGTTCGCTTTCTCAGCTTCGGGCGACCCACGTGGCCAGGCATTGCCTTCGAAGTCGTGTTCTGGAAACACACCTCGCTGCAGCACACCTTGTATCCAGCCGATCAACTCAGCAATGCGATCGTGAGTAAACGGCTTCCACACAAGGTTTTCCCTGACCAGCAGCATGAATAACTTGGAGGACAAGGATGGACCCTTCTTCAAGGCACATCCAAAAGAGTATATCCAACACTTCTGCTGCTTGTAAACACGAACTCCATCCGCGTGCCAGTAGACAGGCAACGTCCTTTCAGGCTCTTCGAGCTGTAGCATTTGCACGCTTTCTTCGCCCGAAAGACGATCCCAGTATTCTTTGGCCTCCTGAGAAACTTTGTCCGTATTGTTGGAGGCCCATGAGAAAAGCTTGTCGTGCACATGCAGCCAGTTCAACATATCCCAAGGCCAGTTTATGGCAGTAGACTTCACAGTCTTTTTTATGCCACCGTCGGGTTGAGGGACACGCAAAGGAAGTTCCACAAAACCAGGGGGTATTTCGGCGATGCTCGAATACCATCTTCAGGGCACACTTAAGCCTAAGAACCCCGGGAAGCAAAACCAGCCAACTGCAAAAGCTTTGTGTCAAAACACACCGATCCTTTGAAAGCTGCGCTCTTCATGCCCTCGAGAAAAGCCATCGAGACGCTTGGCCAGCGGACATGTAGTACCATCCAGAACAAGGTCATGTGCTTGGGAAACACCAGCTGCAGCAGCCAGCTTCTAAGTTTCAAAGCAGCCAGGTATGTTCAAGCAACTCAAACGATCTGAAACAAAGCCAGCAAGTGAAAAACACACACACACACACACCTACACATATATGAGCCGAGTTGCGCCTGAGCAAATCTCTCGTAGAATGCGTCGTGATGAATGACTGGCCTTGTCCACCACCTCGCGGCCTCGAGCCACGTAAAGACACCAGCGCATGGATGTTTTCAGCAACACAACAGGCATTGGCATGCTGCAAAGCACCCCTGACCTGAGAATCGGTTTCCAGATTGCAGATCAGTACCATCATTGAAATAGCCTCGGACACTCAGCAGAAGCGTCGAGTCAAAAGGTCGTATTGCAAGCAAGCTTCACACAAAGAAACGAATGCAATCTCGGCACCAATACGCACCCGTGACCGCGATCTCGATCGGACCCTGCGTTCGATTCATTTCGAACTATAACAATCATCTATTTTGAAAGTGCTCGCTTGTCATGGTATGAAACGTCAGAGCTCTGAAATCAGGGTTCGTTTTGGAGCACAGCAGCGCTGATGCGTAGCGACCATCGATCGTCTGAGGACTTAAGCTGTAAGCCCAGCCCCTCGCTGGCGATTGCCACCCTAGACACTGCTTTATGAATTGCCCCACCAGACATCAACATGTTACGGAGCATGCCTGCAGGTGTTGAGTGTTTACTCCCTCGGGATTTTCGGCACGGCAACTCACAGTGTCCCCTAAAGGCAACGACTCTAGGACAGCTTAGAGCATAGGTTCAAAAACAGCAGCGGGCCGGTGCATCCTTTCAGGATTTCTTGCTCGGCTCGCTTTTGCCCTCAGATCCCTTCTTTGGTTTCTTCTCGCTGGCCCTGATCAAAGCCTTTGCCAAATCGATTCGCTCCTTGGTGGTGTCCCGGAGCTCGCTGATCTGTCAGGGTGGCGCTGTTGGAACATAAATCTTCATTGATCGATACTGAATTTCGTGTGTGCCTCGTTGGTGATGGTTCCGTAGTGCTTGGCTTTGGTCTTGCTGGCCGAGATGAGGTCCTGAAGCTTGCTGGCCTGGCAATGTGAATCGTTTGCAAGAAAATGCAACGGAACACGGCGACATGTATTGATTGTGTAATGCAAGCCACGTTGCCTTTTTTGAGAGAATCTTCTCCAAAGCCAGCAGCTGATCGATCAACGCCGATGAAAGGTTCAAGGGCTTCAGCTTGAAAGCGTGATCCCTTCAAGCAAACAAGAGTCGGGGCAAACAAACGACAATTTACTTCCAACGAACAACAACATGACACGCAGCAGAAAGCACCTGCAAGCATTCTTGTCCCTGAGCACAGAGGTCAGCAAGGTCTTCGCCAGGCTCAGCGGGCTGTCCGGCACCACCTGCCAAAGAAACATAGAAACGAAGCCGTAAAGTCATCAAGGTGTATGTGGCATTATCTTCGTGTCCTACCTCCTTGGCTTTGCTCTTACCATCCTGGCTCGCCTTTCCTTTCGTCTTGGGCTTCTTCTTTGAGCAAGCACTAAGCCCGCCGGTCAACCTCAAAGCGTTGGCCATGCCCTGCGCTGTAGCCCCGCCACCCAAGTTGAGCTGGTGCTTGCTGGGATCCAACACACCACCGGCCTCATCACAGCCAATCATTCATTCTTTACTAGTGTACACATGATGGCATGGAAATGTTTGTCGATGTTTTTTGTTTTACTCTCGGCCTCTGTAAAGGCCTTGAGCGTCGCTTCGTCTATCGAACCCTGCACTTCCAGTTTCGTGATCTTTTGGAGCTCCCGGATATCGTCGATGTTTATTTCGATGAACACAAAGTACAGCAAATCCGTGTCTGGTGCTTCAGGATCAGCGACTGTCCTTAATTATCCAGCACGCAGGAAGGTTCGAGCATGAGGGTATTACACAAAAACAGGACGAACACGAGGGTATTACACAAAAACAGGATAGGGGTCTGCTATGTTTTGTCCGTGCTTCAAGCCCTGGTCGACCTTGCGTTTCATGATGTTCACCGCTTTAGCATCCCCGTGAGTTTCGCGAATCCATTTTTCGGATCGAAATCCGTACTTGATGCTGCTTCTCTGCTGCTCCTTCAGTTTCTGCTCATGCTTGAACAAGATTTGATTCACATCGCCTCCTGCCTCCACATAGTCAGCAAACAGTTTCATGCGGCTGTCTTCGTCTTGAATGCGCGTTGCGAGGGCTTGAGGGAATCGTTTTTTGTTCTTCAACCAACGTCCGTAGCGTAGGTACTCCTTGTGATGGGTGTTGCTGTTGACGGGTAAGCCTTTCTCGGCATCGTGCAACTTTGAGGCCTCTGGCGTCTTCTTCTTGTCCTTGCCGGGTTTAACCTCCTCGACAGCCGCTGGTGGCTTGCTTGGCTGGCTGGGTTCACGCCGACTTCCGTCACGTTTGCGCTTCTTCTTCTTCTTGTCCTTTTCCTTCTGGGGATCGTCTGCCTCCTTCTCAACCGGCGTGCTGTTGGGCTTCTGCTTCCTCTTCTCCTCCTCCTTTGCCTGCTTGCGGTTGTCTGCCTCCTTCTCAACCGGCGTGCTGTTGAGCTCCTGCTTCCTCTTCTCCTCCTCTGCCTGCTTGCGGTTGTTGTCTGCCTCCGTCTCAACCGGCGTGCTGTTGGGCTTCTGCTTCCTCTTATTCTCCTCTTCCTTTGCCTGCCGCCGGCTCTTGTCTTCCTGCTTCTCAACCGACGTGCTGTTGGGCTTCTGCTTCCTCTTCTCCTCTTCCTTTGCCTGCTTGCGGTTGTTGTCTGCCTGCTTCTCAACCGGCGCGGTGTCGGGCTTCTGCTTCCTCGTGCTTGTTCCGTGCTGGTCATCGTCGTCCTTCGTGCCTTTCTTCTTTTGCTTTCCATTTTCCGTGTTGCTGGAGTCGGGCTCGTCAGCTGGCTTCTTCTTGCTTGACTGCTGCTTCTCCGGCTTCTCATCCTTTTGGGTCTTTGCTGCTTTGCCATCCTTCTTCTCGGGCTTGCTTCGGCTGCTGTCCTTGTTACTTGTGGTCTTCGGGCTGCTTGCCTCCTTTTCAGAGCTCGAGGCACCCGCATCCTCGTCATCATCGTCACTATCCTTTGAGCCATCATGACTCAGCTCCTCTTCGGCCTGCTCGTCATCTTCGTCTTCGTCTTCGTCCTCTGCCTCGCACTGTTCCTCGTCCTCTTCGTCTGCGCTCTCACTTCCCTCTTGCTCTGGCTTCTCGTTTCCCTCTGTGGCTTCTTCTACTTCGGAGGCTTCTTCTACTTCGGAGGCTTCTTCGTCTGCGGTTTCTTCGCCTGCGGTTTCTTCGCCTGCGGTTTCTTCGTCTGCGGCTTCTTCGTCTGCAGCTTCTTCGTCTGCAGCTTCTTCGCCTGCAGAGACTGCCTTCTGATTCTCGGTCGGGGCGTCGGAGTCAGAACTTTCGGCGTCGGCTTCCTGCAGTCAGAGACATATACGGGAGCCACAATTATAATGGTTCACAACAAAGATGATTGAAGCAAACGTGTCAAGAGCCACAATAACAAAACGATGGCCTCCGGCTCCGAAGAAGATTCCGGAACTGCAGGCTTCTTCTTGCTGCACTTCATACCACTTAAAATCGCCTCGGCCTTGTCGAGCGACATTGCCGGGCTGCCCGCGGGGCTGCCAGCTGATCGCTTCTTCCTTCTGGGAGGGGTGCAAAAAACGACGTCGTCCTTGTCCTTGAAAGTAACCTTTGGGTTGGCCCCGGCTCCTTTCTTTTCTTCACCATCGTGGTTCTTCTTCAGGACTGGCTCCGGGGTCGAGCAAGTAGTCGGCCGATGCTTCGGTGATTGATTCTTTTCTCTCTGCTTGGCAAGCTTCTTCAGCTTGGCAGCATTCACGGGCCATTTCTTCTTCACCGGGCTGCCTCGGGGCCTCTTCTGCTTCACTGGGCTCCTCAGAGCCTCTTCGTTTGGCGTCTTACCCATCACACGTTTCTTGGGTGGCCGGGAGGCATCCTCCGAGGCCATTGCCGGTGCACTGCAACAGCACACACACACAAACTTCGATCAGGAAAATGCTGACGTGTCCAAGATGTAAAAGCAAACCAATATCTGGGGCATGCGACATGATCCTCCCTTATGCACGAAGAGCACCGATTTTCTAACTCGGGCTGCAATGTGTGTGTGCAAACCACACAGAAACACACAGCATCATCTCGAATTGAAGGCTCCTGTGCACCAACAGCTTGCCTTGTAGGCACTGAAACATGCATGCATGCCGTCTCCTGGCAGCACTCGCAGATTTCTTGGAAGTATCGGTTCCTTATTGCTTTTTTTCTGGTTGAGGCCCGTGCTTTTTTGAAAAAAACTTGTAAATTTGTGGAGATCCAATAAACCGATAAACTTTATCGGCTTTTCTCGCGGATTTCTCGCTTTTTTATCGGTTTATCGGGTTTTGCTTTTTTAAAAAAAAACTTGAAAAATCTAAAAAAAAAATTAAAAAATTGAAAAAATTGAAAAAAAAACAAAAAAAAACGAGAAAGAACCGCACCAAAACACCAACACACCCAGCAGGCTATAGCCAGAACTCGAGGCATGTATGGCAGTGCACCAGGAGCCTGCTAAAGGTAATTCAGACCAGCGCTGCAATAGCTTGTCTCAGCCCGGCAGAGCGAGTCCAGCCAGGGTCCTGGGCTTGCAAGCAAATGATACGTCCACACAAGAATAGCGACCCGAAGCTTAAAGAAAAACAATCCCTGCGATAAACGCGGCAAACCCGATAAGCCCGATAAGCCCGACACCGGGGACGCGATAAACCCGATAAACCCGATAAATGCGATAAACCGACCCGCGATAAACCCGATAAATGCGATAAACCCGATAAAAACCGGCACCTCGACACGCGATAAACCCGATAAACGCGATAAACCCACGAAAAAAGACACACCTCGACACGCGATAAACCCGATAAACGCGATAAACCCCGATAAACTCACAGTTAAGTACGTATATATATATATATATATATATACGTATTGACAGATATATATAGATACACATATAAATCAATATAAATAAATATATCTATATATATATATATATACATATATAAATACATATCTTTATATGTATATATTTATGTATATATATATATATATATTTCTTAAGTATATATATATAGGTTCTTTATATATATATATATATAAAGAAGCATATACATATATATAAGTATATATATGTATATATATATATATATATTTGTTCTTAATGCCCGGGTCTATAAAGCCCGGAATCACCTTTGATTCACACAGAGATTCGATCATCCACACCCAATTAAACCTCCAAATTTGATTGACACTGCAATAACGAAGCACACGTACAACTCCCCTATATCCTGGATCTTAAGTTTGAACCTGGCTGTCTTCTTTAAGTGCAGGCCAGACACGCGCATCTGTTTTCGCGGTCCATGGGCTCGGAGCTCTTGCCTTTGTTGCACACGGCAAAAAAACACGATGTAAAACGCAACGCGGTCTAAAATTGCCCATGCTTCCAGAACACTTCCTGGCTTCCACGGTTGCCAGAATCTCTTCCTGATCAGCTTGCTGCTGCGCAAAGCACAAGTTTCGTTTTCGGATTTGTTTCGCAATGCAAGACCCTAAGTCGCTCGTTTCCTGTCCTGGTGACGCATGTACATCTCACAGACAGCTAATCCGAATCGGGAAGGATAATGTTGTGAGACTTTCATCTCGGATCCACCATAGACCTTCTCGTCGCCCGTTGTTGTTTTTTTCCTTGGCTCAGCAGGTTTAATCGTTCACACTCAGACGTTTAGGGTTTGGGGTTTAGGCTTGAACGGCAGACTTAATGTTACTGCAGGATACCTGGTGACTATCTCATCAGACCATTGCTTGCCCTGCGGAAGCGGGAGGTACAACTCGCTGATGAACTTGTAGTTGCTGTATATGAGACTTGGTTTCGGGCCTCCGGTGAATGAAAACTCTGTGATCAGCTCTTGGCTCCACAGCCTGCGTGGATATCTTGCCGTGCAAGAAGGTAAGGTCCAGACAAGACGCGCCGTATGAACCCATCCACATAAATACCTCACAGCTCATTGAACCCGGCAGCAAACACAGACACACACACACACACAGACAGACAGGGACTCCCTTCCCTCTCTCTCCCTCTCCCTCTCCCTCTCCCTCTCTCCCTCCCCCTCCCCCTCTCCCTCTCCCTCTCCCTCTCCCTCTTAGGAAAATCTCTCAAGATTTTCAACACCACTCTCTTTGTTTCGCTTACCTACACTTTCCATGCAAACACAGACAAGCCAGTGGCATACTTCAGTGCTTTCATGTTGCCTTGAAGATGCGATACTTGCTGGCCAGATAAACGAACATCGGGTGGGTTTCCAGAAGGGAGGAGGCCGGTTGCTCTAAGCACCATGGTATACCGAGTTCCAGGAGGATGTGGAGGTAGAAGCATACTCGCCCCACCATCAGGTTCCTGAGATGTGCTTGCAAAAGAAGCACCAAATAGAACCCAGAACAAACGATGGTTCTGTAGAGCTCGCATCAAACTCACTCATGCTTTTTCGAGCTTGAGACATTGAAAGCTCCAGCGATCCGAGACTATCGCACAACTTCTAAGATTTCGTCGCATGTTCCAAGACATGCTTCCTAAAGCGCAGCATGCTTCAGCCTGCAAGTTGCGGCTGCCGAGCTAGGGTTTGGCCTACACAAAATTCCCTGTAAAAACTCCGAGCCATCAATGTGGCTTCGGCTGCTGCTTCACTCGGCAGGGGAATCCTGGTGAGGTTCGCGCTCTTGCTCGCGGCACTTGGCCCCCGTCTTGTCGAGATGCAGCATGAGCTTTGCAAACGCTTCATGCATGGGCTGGTTCTTCCACGAAATCCTCGCCAAACAACAGGTGAACTTAAATATATTGCTCCAAAATCGGTCACTGCAGCCTGCAGCTTCACACTTAAGTGCTGCCTGAGGCTCGAGGACGCCTTAACACCATCTGTCTTGGGCTTGAAGGCTTGCTGTCGGAGCAACACCTCCACTCTGTGGATCTTGTCATGGGAGTCCTTCAAAGTCCTCATGCAGCGCTTTTCGTTGTCATCACATGTGCTCCATAGTCCATAGCAGAACACAACTTGCATGTAGAAGCTACCAACACATCAGTGCCAAGGCTCTTCGTGAAGGAGTGCTTTCCATGATGCACACTGTCTGGCTGCAGCACGTACGGGAGCCTTCGCACATTTGCACGATAGGCCTCGTCGAACGATTCCAGAACGTCGCTCGGTAGCTCCTTGGGGCAGCATGCTTGGGCACTGTCCAGCACGGGCGCATCCTCATCCTCCAACTCAAAGGCACCTTTGATGCCAATGTCTATGATTCTGGGTAAAGCTGTCCATATACATTTTGTATTTATACGTCTGAGGATGCAAATATATTTCAGCCAAGAAACCCTTGCGCTTGAGGTCAGGGACTGGGCTTTTCGGCTCCTCACTGCCTTCCTCAAGCTCCTTTTCTCCGTGCGACAATTCCTTCTCGTCCTCGTGCTTGCTTCCTTCCTTGTCCTTCATGTCCTTCTTCCGATGCATCTTGCGATTTCTCTTGCTTGCCTTTTTTTTGGCAGCAGAGCTTCCTTCCTTCTTGGTTTTCTTTCGCTCGGGGCCTATAGCGCCAAGCACATGCATTCTGGCAACGACATGTTTTTGGTTGTGCAACCATAACATGAATCGACCTAAAGCTTGCCTTCTGGGATTGGGATCTCCCCCGGGCTTTGCATCAGCGCTGACATCCTTTCATTGAAACCTTCCACCATATCTGGCAAAAGTGCTGCCAGCTGCTCACGGTTCCTGGGATCCCCATGCCCGAGGATCAAAGTCTCATCGCTGTCGACAGACACATGAGGCATCAGTCGTCGACCCGGGGCCTCCTCACACATGCAGTGTCACACTCCTACAGCCCTGGAACAACACTGTAACCACAGAAAGAACACGCCAAGCTCTATAGTGTTTCGACATCAAACGCCACCGGTGAGGCATCCACGTCGAACGGTAAGTCCTTCAGCTGCTGCAGCTGCATTGCGATCCATGCATCCTCGGTGTCTGCGGCGGATCCCGCAGGGCTGGCAGGGGCACGCGCAGGCCGATCCTCTGTGGACCCACTGGAAATGTCGCTCGAGTCGAAAGCGGAGCATTCACTACCACTATTGCTGTCCGAACCATCGAGGGGAGGCGGCGTCCGATCTCCTCCACCTTCTTTGTCAATGTCCGGCATGCTACTGATGCCTGGGGGTGTGGCTGCAAGCCAATCTCCCTCACCTTCACTGCCCGAGCCACTCATGTATAGGGGCGGATCTACCGCCACGTTCTCTGCATGCTCAGCCTCCTCGGCCTCGCCGTGTCCTGGCTCCGTGCTGGCCAGTGAATCCCTCCTGGTTTTGACCTTAGATGATCGAACCAAAATCCCTTTTCTTTTCATGGTCTTCAAAGATCTGGACCTCTCCTTGCATTTGACTCACACAACACATCCCTCCTCACACTGCATTCACGTTGACGTACCATTTACAACCATCCTTGCAATTCTAAAACAAAACAAGCCCCAGAAGATTCCAAACCCTCCTCGATTCCAAAGGCCACAACCATGGGACAAAAACAAGTGGGGCAACGGGCACCTGGCACACGAGGCATCTACATATAACAATTCCGCGACTGGGGCTAGTGGGGGGGTATCTAGTGGGAGGTCAAGTATCCAAGCAAGAAGCTGCAGGCTTCATCAGGTCCTTTAACTCCTGAATCAGGGGGGACCTCGAGGAGCTGCGGGAGTTCGACCAAATCTTTCGCATTCGGCTCCAAAGTTTCCGTAGCCGATAGCCCTGGGCTTCATAGTCCATCTCGGCAGCCTTAATAAAACTATGCCGCGCATTCCAAACGAAAACAAAACCCAGCACAACAATGTAACACACAAGCTGAAATCGTGAGCTCTTTATTGCAGCCACGTAGCAGGAGTAGCGTTGCCATTCTCAATGTGTCGAATGGCCAGTCCCTGCACACGTTATGGGGAACAGGGTAGAATGCACAGAGATGGTTTGTCGAAATGACTCACTCATTGCTGCTTTATATATATATATATATATATATACATCTGTGTAGAGCAGCAAGGAGTGAGTCATATAGACAAACAATCTCTGTCCATTTCTAGCCACACCTTCTTTTGCTCGTTCAGACTCTCCAAGAGAACTTGGGCTTCGGTGGGTGAGGGAGCTCGGTGTTGAAACTCAGGGAACTGTAGCAGGGCCCGAAGAAGCCAGTGGTTTGCCTTCCTGAGGATCTGCGGGCAATTTAAGGGAAGCAACAGAAACAGACATTCTGCGAGCAGCAACCATTGAAACTACACATACTTCAAGAAAGCTCTGGTGATTTAGTAAAGTTTCACATCACACTCCGGGTTCTTCGTCTGCAGCGGATCAATAAGTTCACGTCGCTGCTCTTCACCTAGAGCCGTGCAGACTCGTGCCTCCAAGTCGGATGGCATTGCCTCAGCAATATCTTGGCCGAGCTCCTTCAATCCCAGCAAATGCTGGGCACATGCCTCCGATTCCCCGTCGACGGACATCGGACCCAAAACCAAACGGACCAGCAAGCTCGAGAGCTTGAAGCAGCTGGAGCACATGTAAGCACTAGTAAGCACTTGCCAAAGACTCGACTCATGGCACCCGTCATGCGCAGAGCACTCATACGTATATACTTGCAGCAAAGTCTCGCAGATTTCACACCCAAGAGAGAAGTATCTCCCAACGGCTCGGCCCGTGATCGTCGCGAGGATCCCCTGCAAACAGCACATGTGGTCTTGGAGGCAGCAAACACAGTGCTACAAACATGGGCCTGTTTATCCATACCCAACTGCTGCAGACCGGGGCTTCCCAGTTCAAGCCAGCCTTGCGGTGCAATGTAGCCAGATCGCACACTCAAGAAGAATAACCAGCTCATGCATATATGGTATGCAACCAAGGAGCATACTTGAAAAGTCTCAGCGTCAGGGCCAGTCCGAAGCAGAATCCAATACCCGTTAGGATATCTTGTTCCACAGCATCTTGTACTTCAAACGACGCAGATGCTGCTCCCATACTCCTGGACTGCCGGTGGCAGCACATATCTCAACTCTATTTCCTGCCAACAAACACACACAAACACACGCAAACACACGCACACACACACACAAGTAAGGTGCCTGAAAGCTGAAGTGATCGTTTTCACTCCTGCGAACTTCTCCACACAGTGCAGCCCCTAAGATTTGCCCAAGCTCAAAACAACACTGCGCTGCACCCCCTCATGAGACACCAGCTGCGCACAAGCTTCGACATCTGGTCGGGTCATCTGCTGCATGACTTTCTCGCAGACGTGCAAGACGGAGTAGGGGAGTCCAGCCAAGATCAGGATCTCAAGCCTGGGCAAAGGTTTTTTGGAAAGTGTTAGGGATGTCCAAAAGTGAAGTCACCAAGACCGCGTGTTGCGCCCAAGCCCTACACAAAACAAACATTTAAAGGACCTGCGGCATCAAGATAACAAACCACCAAAGCGGGATTCCGAAAGGACTTGACAGCATAGACTGCCAGAAGCGCTCAACCCAAAACAATCACCTCCGAAGCTGCAAACACATTCAACCTTAAGACTTGTTGATGGGGTTTGGGCAGTGTAATGCTCTGTCACACCAAAATGTAAAGATGCGCCAGGGGACAATTCAGCGAAACATCGTGGCAGCGGTGCAGTAGCCGTAAACGGGATTCGGCCAGGGCTGGTAACAGTAGGTCTGAAGACCGGTCTTTCCCGCTTTGGGGGTTTTTTCTTCACAAGACGTTTCGACTTCATGGCACCAGCTAAAAAGTGCACTGTGTGAGCAGAAAAACACAGAGCGTTAACGGCGAACATACCTGCAGTGCTGTCTGCCCGCAAGAATGACAAGCTGGAGAACAATTGGGGGGGTGTCGCACCTCCTGCTTTCTGCATCAGCCCTGCGTCCAGCAGCCATGGATCACCTGCAAGATTCGGCATGTGATCCAAGCTTTTTTTGGTGGGAACGAATCAGTAGATCGAACAGCTTGCACTTCGGTCCCACCTTGAGCTTGAACTCCTCCGTGGCCGAGCGCTGGGAGACAAGGACTCTGCACGATTGCGGTTCTGGCGGGCAAAGGGGTGCGGGCTAGGGGCATCCCTGGGCGGCGACCCGTTGATGTAGTGCGGCCTGGCTTTGATAACCCGCAAGCCACTCAGGTACGAGGCAGGATATCGCCAATCTGGCGTTTGTGTATCTTGATCCTGGACCGCAGAAGTTGCCTGAGTGGCCTGGTCTGCAAAGGTCGGCTCTGGCTCTGCGGCCTCAACTGGCCCCACGGGTGCTGCCAGCGGCAGCGGGTCGGCTGAGCCCGATGAAAAATCTCGCTCCCGATCTTCAGCAGCTTCAAGCTTGACCCGTAGCAACACCAGTTCTCGGTCTTTCTTGGACTCCTCCAGGTTATCTCTGATCTGGCGTTTCTCTTTCCAGGCCTGCCAGCCGGATTTGCCAGATCTGGACGGTTTCTTCTCCTTGGGTGCGGCTGCGCCGGCTGCCCCCTTCTCTTCTTTCACGGCAACTTTGATCACCGGTCGCACCGGTGCCTGCTTCATCTTGGGCCATAAAAATCAACAGCGGAATCTGCAACCGCGGGGGTCCTTCCTTGAACTTCTTCTTTTGGAGGGCCGGGGCCTGCGGGGTAAATGTTTTTTGTCGCGTGGAACCCTGCATGCATGGCCTGCATACCTACCTTCCTTATCTGTCTCGCTCTACTCTTAAACTCTCTCTCTGCATATGTGTGTTTTTTTGCAGTCTCTGAATATATCCTATAAATCCTAAACCCTAAAATCCGTAAACCCTAAACCCTAAACCCTAAACCCTAAACCCTAAACCCTAAACTCTAAACTCTAAACTCTAAACTCTAAACTCTAAACTCTAAACCCTATAGCCCTGAACACTAAACCGTATGTCTTTCTTTTTTTTCTCGCAGTTTTGAAATGTCTTTCTTTTTTTTCTCGCAGTCTAGAAAAAAGCACCTTGCAGGCCGCTATGCCAAGCGAATTCCACTGTACAGCAATCGTTGGCTTTAGCTCTTACTTGCGTGAGCATGCGTGAGCATGGCGAGCATCCGCGAGCATCAAATGCACCATATTAACCTCGAGGAATGTTGCGTGGAGAATTTGAGGTTTGCATCATCGAAAATGAAGCATCCCGGGATCTCTAGGAAAGGCACGACATCAAAATCACGCGGAATCTTGTACTTTCCACGAGTCTTCACCTGCTGTTAAAAGAAAACAATGTGAAATAGTATATGTGTGAAAAATTATTTTTGACGCGCGTGCCCGCCTGTGGCTCAAGTTCTTTGCGGCCTGGAATCTGGGGCTGATGGACATCATCTCTGCAAGAGTCCTCCAGTCTCAACGCGTGAAGCTAACCAAAGAAATCAGTTTGCCAAAGCTTACAGCCGCTTCCCTAAGCTTCCAGCCGCCTCTCCATGAGATGTCTTTACCTCATTTAGGACGGCCTCACATACTGCAATATAGGTCACTGCTAAGCCATTCATAGGAAACGCCAGCTGGTCTCATTCTACTTCCAGCCTGCTCTACGCGATGCAGCATAGGTATCATCCAGGGCCTCACGTCTAGCTGTTCATCATGTCAAACAAAAAGAAAATGAATTTACAACAAAAAAACAATACATTGTGGGCTAGCATCTGTAGAGCAGATCCATCGCCAGGTAGATTCGCTTCTGTCTGCTTATGGGCGTCCTCGTGTGTGTAAAAATCAGAACAAGCGAATTCTTACGTTTGCGAGAATCTCCAGCACGTGTCTGATAAATAACGACATGTGCGGCTGCCTCTGGATCGGAGTCTTTGCTGCCTTGATTCTCGGAAGTTGCGGAAGAGGCCTGCAGTGTGAAACTTGAAGCCAACCACAGTGCACACGTTAGGCCCAGTGGTTCTTTTTCATTCCTGTTTAAACTTGGCTAACAGTCACGGCGGGCCGCTGAGGTTTCGTCATGTCTAAGCTTCCAGCTGCTTGAGCTTGTCTACTTCGACGAAGTCGCTTCATGTCACTCAAACAAGCCTCGCAGAAAACGCTTGGCCCTTGCTGGACAGCGGACCAGAAAGCATAATCTCATGTCAATGGAGCGGCAGCCTCTTCGATGTCACGTAGCGCGTCCTTCATCCAGGGCCTCATGCGCAGTTGATTTACGAAGGCGCACACATATAGATTTATTGAGAACGCAAAGCGGACATAGAGCAGGCCAGCATCTCTAAGCCAGATCCGCAGAAGTCCGCTTCATCTTGATGAGTTTGCGTCTGAAGCTCGGCCTTACGGCGCGTAGATATAAACAAACGAGGACACCAATGTATAATGAATTTTATAGCGCGCCTCGATTCGAAAAATTTTTTCTGCCTTTGCCGGATTGAAGTATTCTTTCCCAGAAAGCTGGCTTTTCCAATGAGGCACCTGACGCAACTAGAAGCTACGAGGTTGTAACACCGACGTGAAAGGTATTCTGACACACGCGAGGCCTTCAGCTTCGGAGCTAAGCAGACTTCACTCCATTGGTGTCGCCGGTGCGTGACATTTACGTGAATGCCGTCCTCGTCGACTTTCACGGCGAAAAAGTGACGATTGTGCCCTATCAGGTACCGGCCAATGTTTTGCAGCTCGTCCGCAGAAACCGTTCTCAAACACTTCCTTGGCAACGATTCATGAAGCTTCTATGGAAAAGTAGATATTCAATGCAAGCCTGGCGACGAAAATGGCTGCAGCATTCTGTTTCCATCAGCGAAGGCCTTGAACGGTCCGTCGCAGGTGTAGCCCACCTTTATCCCATGCGCCCTCAGGCTGTCGACGAGACAAACGTCTTTGAATTTCACATCTCCTGGCGTGAGTCAATATGAAATATTTGGCTTGCGGACTCGAGATGGCCGCGCCTGTGTTCAGCTTGCGCTCCTTCTTGCATCGCAATCTGGCAGAGTTGCGTCCTAAAAACAACGATTGACGTGTGCTTTGAAAATACTCACGCGACACAAAGTGAATCAGATCTTGCTTTTGCTAACTATACTGTAAAAAATCAATGCCTTATATTCAAGGTCCTTGGCGGGCAAAGCCTCTGTACCAGTCGGATCTGGAGATTTTCTTCCATGTTCTCGACTCCTTCAAAAATAAAACAGATCAATGCAATTCTGCCGATGCAAATGCGTCCTCGGACACATGGATGTTCTTGCTGCTGCGCATGCGGGCGAACATTCCTTTCGCGATCATGTCGCCTTGAATGCAAATACAAGCTAAGATAAACTGACATCAATAAACATTTTTCTAATCAGCCAAGGAACAAAGACGCATGTGCGTCTGGTCGACTCCATCAGCCACACTCTGCTTCTTGCAGAAGCCGAACGATTTCCCTGATGAAGCGACACATATTTGAGTTGTTGTCAGCAGCTTAATCGCGAAAAAGATCAGCTCAGTGGCAGGTTATCTCAGTGTTCCGTTCGTCCGGATCACACTGGAACATCGTGTGCCTGTGGAACACAGACTAAGAAATCGCACTACCCCAGAAATCATCTTACAGGCAACTCTAAGTCGCAGACAGACGACTCGCCGCAAGCCTGTTCCACAAGCGTGGTTTGAATCGGTTTGATTCGCACTTAGTTAAATTTTCAGTTCAAATAAGCGCCGCTCTCGAGGTTGATGAGCTTCTCGATATTCGGCATCGGACGTTTGCGAGACCTTGCCAACAGCAGCTACATTGATACTATCGCAAACGTTTTATGATTCTTCGAGGGCTAAGAACGCGACACAATGACTCGCCAACGATACCCTGCCCCACGCCTGTACATGCCACGTTCGAACGTATTTTTGCACCGGTCAGATGTGATGAAACATATCAGCGAGACGTCTCCAGCTTCAGCAATTGATCAATGGCAGCATGCTCGCGTTGCACGGGCCTCGGACATTAACAACACTGCCAATTACACTGTAAAGCTTTGTGCAGCGGTCTTGTTTTGGCTTTCATAATGATTCTTGATCACAGGTTCATGCGCACTTGCCTGACACGGTGCAACGTTCGGGACTTGAGCTAGTTGAGTCAAGTCTCTGCTGCTCGTTCTTTGTCCTGCAGAATTTCACGCGCGGGCAAACGTTCGTAGTTCATATAATTTATTATCTTTTCTGGAAGAGTCCTTCTCCAGTGGCCACCGCAGTCCAGGTACCCTGAACGAATCAGGCAAAGCAGGGATCACTGACAACATTAATTGACTAAATCAAATCATGACATTTGGCTCGGAGCATGGCACTTTGCCAAGCGATGCACTTTACCCGGCTTCAACTGTGGAGTCCTCGGACATAGCGTTGATCAGCAAAAACAAAAAGAATGCAGCGATAATGATATCAGTGGACTCCAAGGTCTGAGTCGGCTCAGCAGCTTGAAGCCTTAGTGAAAAGCTCAACACGAAGGCGACATAATGCACGAAACGTCTGACGCTGATCCGGCAAAGGTGGAATTAAGTGTCACGCTCCTTCAAAAACTCAGCAGGCGTGATCACGGCAGAGGATTTCCTTGCAGGAAAAAACAAATTCATCAGCGAGCCTCCGCGCAGATATTTAAGGGTGAAGCAAGTCCGTCCGCCAGCGAGGAAGCCGCACAACCGGTCCACCTAAGTGCGTCGGCATACTGATCTTCGAAAATACAGCAGGCACTGATGTAGCTATTTTTTGCCCAAGTGACTTGGAACGCCAGAAGTACCGTGCTCATCACACCTGGCGCTGCGAGTTTAACCGGCAGCTGTTGCAAAATTGTTGTTATACATGCAACCCAGCAACTGCACTTCGTCGTCATCCGCGAACCAAAAGGGAAAGCGAACCATTGCAGGTCCTTGGTACGGAACAGTGTTCGTGTGTGTGTGTGTCTGTGTGTGTGTCTGTGTCTGCATGCTGTGTTTTTCAATTTACATCTCGAAACTCAAAGACATTGTCTGAGGCTTGCGCGGCCTGTCAAAGGATCGCAAAAGATTGCAAGTCAATGCTAGTGCCAAAGCTGCGCTCAGACATATACAAGGCCTTATTACTTTCTGCTCAATCCTTGCACGCGAAAAAATGACTTGCAAATGCAAAGTTGCAGGTCAAAACTACAGCTAAGTATGATCATTCACCAATAAAAAAAAAGAGTCGCCTCAAGTCTTTCTCATGGCCATAGAACCATCGTCATCTGATAAGAAAACACACAAGAAAGAGCTATTTAAATGCCGCTATGCGAGCTCCGGTCTCACGGAAGCTTCACGTTTTCTTTGTGTTTTTGTTGCTTTTGTTTTCAAGCCGTTTTCTTCTGCAGTGCTGCAAGTGCAGAGATGATGACATTGACCTGCTAAGAAATCGAGGCTGAGCGTTGTTCAGATGTGGGTTTTTCCTAAGGATGAGACTCCTTACAACTTATACTGAAACCAAGGGTGGATGATGCTTTGCAAGACCAAGACCGCCTTCAACATGAAATTCCCTACAACCCATCCTGAAACCAAGAACAGTAATGCTTTGAAAACTCATGATTGCTTTCAAAACTGACTATGTTTCTGAAGCGTACGCAGTCCTTTGAGGAGATCAGGAACCCGTATCAGTGGAAGCGCAAATCTAGACAGCCTAGTGCTACATTTGTCTTTTTTTGGTCACAAGCCTAGCTGACTGTGGTTCGTGTTGCAGGCAACGGCACACGTGAGCAAGCTTTGGAAAAAGCGACGAGGGGAAGGATCTATGCACAGACGTCCCGGTCACAGCCTAACATCTTCACAAACCCAGATGTCATCTAAAAAAACTAAAGTTAAAGCCACGGAGCAAGGCTTTGACCTATAAAGAGGGACCGTGTCTATCAAGACTCCCGATCAGCGTCCTCTCAGATTGCTTGACCTTAGAGTTCATTTCGGCCACAAGACTCAACTATGAGAATGATCATGACGTATGGGTAAGGCAGGCTGCGTCGAATGCAGGAGCCTCTTGCCGCGCTGAAGGCACTCTCCGCAGATGAACCTTATTAAAATCTTGTAGATACTGATTTGTTACGACATGCAAGAGTAGGAATATGGATCACCAGCTAGGCTCACAGCGTGTTCTGAGCAAAGGCACTTCTGTCCGGAGCGCCCTGATCGACTAAATCTACAGCATAACATTTACTTTAGGCACCGTGGTCACTCGGCCTCCCTCCGACCCTGCCACAGGGGTCTGTAGTTGCCGCAAACGTCGCAGAGCGTCTCCGGATTGCTCCAGTTCTTCTGGTGCCTCACAAAAAAAAAACATCTATCAGACTCAGCAAATAACAATAAGTAAGGGCGTCGCCAGAGCGACTTATCGGCACGGTAGGACGTCACCAGCGCTACCTGAAGCGAAAAATAAAGAAGAAAAAGAAACGAGCAAGTTTGGACAGCCTTGGTCTCGCCAAACTTCACCTTCTTCTTCTTTGGCTTGTTGAGATTCAAGATAGGCTTGACCTTCACGATAAATATGTTAAGTTTTTTTATGAGCATTGCCCGTGCTGTAGACGAATCCGACTGCGTGCATTAGCCAATCAGAACTAATGCCTAGCCTTTTTAGTAGCACCTATATAGGTGCGCATGGCCTGCTGCTTCTCTTGCATCCTCCGTTGAAATTCCTTGACCGCAAGCTAGCAACATGTAGGGTCGAACGTGCGAAAGACAAAAATGAGAGCGGGGCCATCGCTCGCTCGTTCTTCTTCCAGGTCGTGTGCGGCGAGTCCTTCTTCTTCTCGCTCTTGTTACCGCTCTTGCTGGTGTTCTTCTTGCCGCTGTTTCTGCCTTTGTTCCTGCCCATGTCGCCTCAAAGCAGATCACAAATTGAATAGCATCTACGTTTCTTGTTTAGTCTACAATAGCTGGCCTTCGGCGTGCAAGCAAAAAACAAAAGGATTGCGACGCAAGAATGCTTGAGCAGAACTGAGCATCGCAGTGGCTAAGCTTCGCTCATGCATGCTGATGTGCAACACACGTAGCAGCTACTTGCAGTTCACTGAAAATCCCCACGCTGCAGATCTCCAACCTTTCTCGCCAATCACATCGCAACAGTCCATGTCAGGTTGGCCTGGGCGTCGTGGCATTTCTCGATAACCCATAGACCTAAACCTTGTCGATGTCGAGCGTAAGCTAGGTGGTCAAAAAGTTTGTAGAAGTCATACAATAGGGATTTGCCGTGCCGAGCGAAAGTTACCTATGCAAAAATCACAATCTTTGCAAAACCATACAAAACACTGACTAAAAAACACTAAAAATTACCACTTCGAGCATCCCCACCGAGACCCTCGAATCCAAGCCCCTCTCTAAATGCCTGAAACCGCAAATCTACGTCCCTTTCGGAAGCTGGGTCTGTTACCTGCTTATTGCTTCCGGTACAGTTGCCCGCCTGCCTGCTTGGCATGTTTTTTGCATCCGGTACAGAGGTACAGTTGCCCGCGCCCGGTACAGTTGCCCGCCTACAGACACGGCGGACCGATAACAGTACCACCGTGTCGTGTCTGCTACAATCAGAGATGGCGAGATAACAATAAAACAAGGAAGGGGGGAGACAGTGGACCGATAACAGTACCACTGTGTTCAGGGACCGATAACAGTACCCCGCTTTCCCGGCGGCCGATAACAGCACGCCGAGTTGAGATAAAAATGATTTCACTCTAAGCTCGGCGCTTGCGAAAATGCGAGTGAGGACGTGTCCATACCTGCACGACGCCAAAGATAACCTAACGAACGATTTTTAAAGTATTTTTTTAAAATATTGTAATTCAAAGAGCACGATGCCTATGATCTACTATCAAAAGGGATGCCTGGGGATGGCTCGGGCTCGTGATTTAGTATTGGGAGAGGCCTGGGCTCGTGATTTAGTATTGGGGTGAGGCTCGGGCTCGTGATTTAGTATTGGGGGGATGCCCGGGCTCGTGATTTAGTATTGAGGGGAGGTCCGGGCTCGTAATTTAGTATTGGGAGATGGCCTGATGCTTTTTAAATAGTTTTAAAAGTTTTAAAAGTTCTAATAGTTTTAAAAGTTTTAAAAGTTTTGAAAGTTCAGAAATCTCATGCCAGGTTAGTATTGGAGTGAGGCCCGGGCTCGTGATTTAGTATTGGGGGGAGGCCCGGGCTCGTGATTTAGTATTGGGGTGAGGCTCGGGCTCGTGATTTAGTATTGGGGGGAGGCCCGGGCTCGTGATTTAGTATTGGGGGGAGGCCCGGGCTCGTGATTTAGTATTGGGGTGAGGCTCGGGCTCGTGATTTAGTATTGGGGAGAGGCCTGGGCTCGTGATTTAGTATTGGGGTGAGGCTCGGGCTCGTGATTTAGTATTAGGGGGAGGTCCGGGCTCGTGATTTAGTATTGGGGGAAGGCTGGGGCTCGTGATTTAGTATTGGGGGAAGGCTGGGGCTCGTGATTTAGTATTGGGAAGAGGCCCGGAGCTCTGGCCAGGAAATTCCCGAACTATTAAAACTTTTAAAACTATTAAAACTATTAAAACTATTAAAACTATTAAAAAGGCTTCTTTTTAATAGTTTTAATAGTTCGGGAGGCTTTTAAAAGTTGAAACTATTAAAACTATTAAAACTATTAAAAAGGCAAAATTTGGCCAAATCGAGCCGCGCATTTCTCATCGCGTACGACGAGCAGCCCGATTTGGCCAAATTTTGCCCGGAGCCTGCCCGGCAAAATTTGGCCAAATCGAGCCGCGCCTTTCTGGAGGCCCGTAATTATTTCATTGTTTTTTTTATTTTTATAATTTACATAATTTAAATAGTTTTGGGCCTCCAGAAAGGCGCGGCTCGATTTGGCCAAATTTTGCCGGGCAGGCTCCGGGCAAAATTTGGCCAAATCGGGCTGCTCTTCGTTATGCGATGAGAAATGCGCGGCTCGATTTGGCCAAATTTTGCCCGGAGGCTGCCCGGCAAAATTTGGCCAAATCGACCCGCGCATTTCTCATCGCGTACGACGAGCAGCCCGATTTGGCCAAATTTTGCCCGGAGCCTGCCCGGCAAAATTTGGCCAAATCGAGCCGTGCCTTTCTGGAGGCCCGTAATTATTTCATTGTTTTTTTTATTTTTATAATTTACATAATTTAAATAGTTTTGGGCCTCCAGAAAGGCGCGGCTCGATTTGGCCAAATTTTGCCGGGCAGGCTCCGGGCAAAATTTGGCCAAATCGGGCTGCTCTTCGTTATGCGATGAGAAATGCGCGGCTCGATTTGGCCAAATTTTGCCCGGAGGCTGCCCGGCAAAATTTGGCCAAATCGACCCGCGCATTTCTCATCGCGTACGACGAGCAGCCCGATTTGGCCAAATTTTGCCCGGAGCCTGCCCGGCAAAATTTGGCCAAATCGAGCCGCGCCTTTCTGGAGGCCCGTAATTATTTCATTGTTTTTTTATTTTTATAATTTACATAATTTAAATAGTTTTGGGCCTCCAGAAAGGCGCGGCTCGATTTGGCCAAATTTTGCCGGGCAGGCTCCGGGCAAAATTTGGCCAAATCGGGCTGCTCTTCGTTATGCGATGAGAAATGCGCGGCTCGATTTGGCCAAATTTTGCCCGGAGGCTGCCCGGCAAAATTTGGCCAAATCGACCCGCGCATTTCTCATCGCGTACGACGAGCAGCCCGATTTGGCCAAATTTTGCCCGGAGCTTGCCCGGCAAAAATTGGCCAACTCGAACCGCGCCTTTCTGGAGGCCGGAAATTATTTAATTGTTATCGCGTACGACGAGCAGCCCGATTTGGCCAAATTTTGCCCGCAGACTGCCCGGGAAAAATTGGCCAAATCGAGCCGCTAGTTTTTAATACTTTGGGAGGCTTTTTAAAAGTTGAAATTATTAAAACTATTAAAACTATTAAAACATAAAAAGGAAAAAGCCTGGCCTGGAGATTCCTGAACTTTTAAAACTTTCAAAACTATTAAAACTCTTAAAAAGGCTTCTTTTTAATAGTTTTAATAGTTCGGGAGGCTTTTTAAAAGTTGAAACTATTAAAACTATTAAAACTATTAAAAAGAAGCCTTTTTAATAGTTTTAATAGTTTTAAAAGTTTTAAAAGTTTTAATAGTTTTAAAAGTTCAGGAATCTCCTGGGCAAGGCCGTTTCTTTTTAATAGTTTTAATAGTTTAGGAGGCTTTTTAAAAGTTGAAACTATTAAAACTATTAAAACTATTAAAAAGAAACCTTTTTAAAAGTTTTAATAGTTTTAATAGTTTTAATAGGTTTAATAGTTTCAAAAGTTCAGGAATCTCCTGGCCAAGGCCGTTTCTTTTTAATAGTTTTAATAGTTTGGGAGGCTTTTTAAAAGTTGAAACTATTAAAACTATTAAAACTATTAAAACTTAAAAAGGAAAAAGCCTGGCCTGGAGATTCCGGAACTTTTAAAACTTTTAAAACTATTAAAACTATTAAAACTATTAAAACTATTAAAACTATTAAAAAGGCTTCTTTTTAATAGTTTTAATAGTTCGGGAGGCTTTTTAAAAGTTGAAACTATTAAAACTATTAAAACTATTAAAAAGAAACCTTTTTAATAGTTTTAATAGTTTTAATAGTTTTAATAGTTTTAATAGTTTCAAAAGTTCAGGAATCTCCTGGCCAAGGCCGTTTCTTTTTAATAGTTTTAATAGTTTGGGAGGCTTTTTAAAAGTTGAAACTATTAAAACTATTAAAACTATTAAAACTTAAAAAGGAAAAAGCCTGGCCTGGAGATTCCTGAACTTTTAAAACTTTTAAAACTATTAAAACTATTAAAACTATTAAAACTATTAAAAAGGCTTCTTTTTAATAGTTTTAATAGTTCGGGAGGCTTTTTAAAAGTTGAAACTATTAAAACTATTAAAACTATTAAAAAGAAACCTTTTTAAATGTTTTAATAGTTTGGGAGGCTTTTTAAAAGTTGAAATTATTAAAACTATTAAAACTATTAAAACTTAAAAAGGAAAAAGCCTGGCCTGGAGATTCCCGAACTTTTAAAACTTTTAAAACTATTAAAACTGTTAAAACTATTAAAACTATTAAAAAGGCTTCTTTTAATAGTTTTAATAGTTCGGGAGGCTTTTTAAAAGTTGAAACTATTAAAACTATTAAAACTATTAAAAAGAAACCTTTTTAATAGTTTTAATAGTTTTAATAGTTTTAATAGTTTTAATAGTTTTAATAGTTTCAAAACTTCAGGAATCTCCTGGCCAAGGCAGTTTCTTTTTAATAGTTTTAATAGTTTGGGAGGCTTTTTAAAAGTTGAAACTATTAAAACTATTAAAACTATTAAAAAGAAACCTTTTTTAATAGTTTTAATAGTTTGGGAGGCTTTTTAAAAGTTGAAATTATTAAAACTATTAAAACTATTAAAACTTAAAAAGGAAAAAGCCTGGCCTGGAGATTCCCGAACTTTTAAAACTTTTAAAACTATTAAAACTATTAAAACTATTAAAACTATTAAAAAGGCTTCTTTTTAATAGTTTTAATAGTTCGGGAGGCTTTTTAAAAGTTGAAACTATTAAAACTATTAAAACTATTAAAAAGAAACCTTTTTAATAGTTTTAATAGTTTGGGAGGCTTTTTAAAAGTTGAAATTATTAAAACTATTAAAACTATTAAAACTTAAAAAGGAAAAAGCCTGGCCTGGAGATTCCCGAACTTTTAAAACTTTTAAAACTTTTAAAACTATTAAAACTATTAAAACTATTAAAAAGGCTTCTTTTTAATAGTTTTAATAGTTTGGGAGGCTTTTTAAAAGTTGAAACTATTAAAACTATTAAAAGAAACCTTTTTAATAGTTTTAATAGTTTTAATAGTTTTAATAGTTTTAATAGTTTTAATAGTTTTAATAGTTTCAAAAGTTCAGGAATCTCCTGGCCAAGGCCGTTTCTTTTCAATAGTTTTAATAGTTTGGGAGGCTTTTTAAAAGTTGAAACTATTAAAACTATTAAAACTATTAAAACTTAAAAAGGAAAAAGCCTGGCCTGGAGATTCCGGAACTTTTAAAACTTTTAAAACTATTAAAACTATTAAAAAGGCTTCTTTTTAATAGTTTTAATAGTTCGGGAGGCTTTTTAAAAGTTGAAACTATTAAAACTATTAAAACTATTAAAAAGAAACCTTTTTAATCGTTTTAATAGTTTTAATAGTTTTAATAGTTTTAATAGTTTTAATAGTTTTAATAGTTTCAAAAGTTCAGGAATCTCCTGGCCAAGGCCGTTTTTTTTTTAATAGTTTTAATAGTTTGGGAGGCTTTTTAAAAGTTGAAACTATTAAAACTATTAAAACTATTACAACTTAAAAAGGAAAAAGCCTGGCCTGGAGATTCCGGAACTTTTAAAACTTTTAAAACTATTAAAACTATTAAAACTATTAAAACTATTAAAAAGGCTTCTTTTAATAGTTTTAATAGTTCGGGAGGCTTTTTAAAAGTTGAAACTATTAAAACTATTAAAACTATTAAAAAGAAACCTTTTTAATAGTTTTAATAGTTTGGGAGGCTTTTTAAAAGTTGAAATTATTAACACTACTAAAACTATTAAAACTTAAAAAGGAAAAAGCCTGGCCTGGAGATTCCCGAACTTTTAAAACTTTTAAAACTATTAAAACTATTAAAACTATTAAAACTATTAAAAAGGCTTCTTTTTAATAGTTTTAATAGTTCGGGAGGCTTTTTAAAAGTTGAAACTATTAAAACTATTAAAACTATTAAAAAGAAACCTTTTTAATAGCTTTAATAGTTTTAATAGTTTTAATAGTTTTAATAGTTTCAAAACTTCAGGAATCTCCTGGCCAAGGCAGTTTCTTTTTAATAGTTTTAATAGTTTGGGAGGCTTTTTAAAAGTTGAAACTATTAATACTATTAAAACTATTAAAAAGAAACCTTTTTAATAGTTTTAATAGTTTTAATAGTTTTAATAGTTGTAAAAGTTTTAATAGTTTTAAAAGTTCAGGAATCTCCTGGGCAAGGCCGTTTCTTTTTAATAGTTTTAATAGTTTAGGAGGCTTTTTAAAAGTTGAAACTATTAAAACTATTAAAACTATTAAAAAGAAGCCTTTTTAATAGTTTTAATAGTTTTAATAGTTTTAATAGTTTTAATAGTTTCAAAAGTTCAGGAATCTCCTGGCCAAGGCCGTTTCTTTTTAATAGTTTTAATAGTTTTGGAGGCTTTTTAAAAGTTGGAATTATTAAAACTATTAAAAGAAAATTGTTTTTAAAGTTTTAATAGTTTAGGATGCTTTTTTGAAAGTTCAAAACTATTAAAACTATTAAAACTTTAGTACAGAAAGCAGCCATGTCAGATAGTACATAAAGGTTGCTCTTACATATATATATAGAGTTTGTTGACGTGTTTGTGAATGCAATAAAGCATGTGCATGAGCGGGAATTTTTTGTCTGCTTACCTGAAATGCTTTGAGCTGTAGTCGGGGCCGTTGCTAGTTGTTTGTTGCGGGATGTTTGTCAATTTTAGCATTTGTCGTAAAGAGGGAAGGAATGGGAAGCGAATGTGTTAATGCGATTTAGTTTAATGTTGAACTCTGAGGTCGGAAAAGATGTGCGCAAGTATCGGAAGGCTTCTGTGTTTAGACTTGTTGGTTGTGTGGTGTTGCTGATCCGATTCGCATGTCTGGATCCACGGAGGATCGATGCGTCGATCTGGATCTGGGCTTCCGCGCATGCTACTCAGACGTAGACTCCTGGCTGCTTTTCTTGTTCGTGTGTTGATTTGAGCTTTGTGTGCTTCATGGCTGGTTAGGTGGCGAAGTACTGGCGCAAGCTTGCACCTGTCTCGAGCGTTTTTGTTTTAATGTTGTGGTGTTTTTGCCGTTTGCGATGCTAAGTTTCCGGAAATTCGGGAGAAGCTCAACGCTGGTCGCTATGGTCGGCGCTTGTCTCAGATGTGTTTGAAGGAGTTTCAATGTGTAGTGTAATGTTCGGAGGAAAGAGCTGGGGTGTCGCAGATATTTAGTGCGTGAATTGCTTGAGCATTCTAGGTGGAAGCGACCAAGAGAGCCGCGGCGTGCGTGCATCTGAGGAAACCGTTTGCTTTTTGGTATATGCACGTTGCAACTAAGCGACATCTTAGAACATGGAAAATCATGCAAGGCTCGCTTGTTGCGAGTGTCTCTTGATCCAAGGTCAGGGTTGCACCTCGTGCAACTGAGCTCGTGCACTGCTTAAACTTTGCCTATGCTGTTGATTGCGGATTCATATGCATCTGTGGGACATCCGAGAATATTTCAATGCTTGTGAGGGCAGAGTCGTCGTCAGGCGACAGGAGGCGTTGGCATTTTTCTGCGGCACCGTTCAGTTCACAGACTTAGTGCTGTAATTCCGGGTTTGTTGTTACTTTTGACGGAGGCATTTACTGCGACGCCAGCGGCGGGCTCTGATACATGGTGTTCAGCCTTTTTTTGCGGTGATACTGTTCAGGACTGGTTTGGAGCTGCACACGTGTTTGCCTTGGTTGTCGTGTCTTTTTGTTACTCAGCTTGCGGCTCTTACTGTGGTTGATCCGGCATGGCAGTGTGACGCTGACGGTCTCAGGTTCCACCACAGCGCACTCGTGCAGATGTCTGGTGCTTAGGTTTTGATTGCTGTAAATGAAATAGATTCGGTGATTTGTGCCATGTGATAGTTCTGTAGCTTGTGGTGGACGAGTGTTCATGTGTTGCTGCGGTGAGGTTCGCTTCATGCGTCGTGTGGCGCGTCAAGGCTAGTTTAGTGGCCATTTGATGCTTTTTGTGGCCTTACGCTTTGGCTGTGGACAGGGATCTCGATTCCGCTCCCGGAGGCTGCATAGATTATATAACTGCTTTGAGTGAGTGTGCTCACGTTGATTGCAATTCAGGGCCAACGACCGCTTCATGTCGGATACGGCGTGCGCTTGGCGGAGACAGAACGAAGGTACTCCATTCTTTTTAGTAGCTGGACTCCACTTCTGTCATTGGCAGAGGTGTCTGGCGGACTCTCCCTCGCTCTTCTCTCTCCTTCTCTCTCTTTCTACCTCTCTCCCTATCTCTACTCACTCTCTCTCTTCCCCTTTCCCCCTCTCCCTCCCCCTCCCCCCTGGAACTTGCCTGCACGGGCTTGGGGCGTGGTTGGGGGGGGGAGGGGGGGTGGGGTGCGGAATCTCAGAGCTCGATCGGCAGGTTCAGATCTTATCTTCGGAGATGGCGCATTGCCCCAATGGCACTGGAGGTTGAGGGTTTTGGGTTTAACGGTTTAGGGCTCCAGCGTCAAGATCCCGAAGGCCTTTAACCCCCCAAGGGCAAGAGGTTTGAGGGGGATTTAGGGCCTTAGGGCTTAGGGGTGCAACCGCTCCCAAAAACCCTGCGCTTTGTTGTTGGCTACCTATGCAAATTTTCTTCAACGGAAACAAAGTGTGTGCTTCCCAACATAAGGGTGCGCCTGTTGTCCGCCCCGAATATGGTACTCCAGCATCCCTACACCCTAAACCAAAATGTTAATATAGTACCTCAGCATAGAACTCCAGAATTGGGAGGGACATTCTGAATTCTGATTTCAGGGGGTTTCGGATTCAGGATTTCAGGCTCTTCGCCCCCAAGAGAGTTGAATCCCAAACCCCTTCCAGGTTGGGGTTTAGGGTTTGTATAGGGTTTAGGGCTTGTCGTCTTTACGGCTTGGAGCGCGCTCCCCGCTGTTTTGCCGCTGTTTTGTTGGCAGGCCTCCCAGTCCCCGTGAGAGGGGGGCGTGGGAGGGAGGGGAGGCTTAGGCCAAGAAATTCTCACATATGAGGGGAGATGTAACAGAACAGATGCCCCTTTGCGAGAACCCCCCCTAAAACGTGAGCCCTTACCTTGGTTTTCCTCAAAGTATGTTTCGGTTCTTGGTAGGGCAGGGCATAGAGACTCATTTGTGGTATTTAAACGGGCACAACCAAAGGACCATGAGGATAGCCTAGGCCACTGGCTTACGTCTGGGGAACTAGGAAATTTAAGGGTTTGCGGTTTGGGTGTAGGGTTTGGGGGGTTTAGGCCGTTTCGGGCTTAGAGGACCATGACAATTCCTAAACCTGAAACCCTAAGCTTTCATCCAAGAGCTCTTGCTTATGCAAGGTTTGGGGTTTGGAGAACCCTAAACCCTAAACCCTAAACCCTAAACCCTAAACCCTAAACCCTAAACACAGGAGTCTTCCTCGGGCTGTTGGTCCTATAGGGCTGCTGGGGCGCATACCAGTATGCTGGTCATTTACCCTAAGCCCTAAACCCTAAATATAAAACCTAAACCCCCGGTTTCAGGGCTTCAGGCCTTCGGGCGTGCGGTTCAGGGTTTAGGGTTTAGGGCGAATCGGCTTGCCTGATCTCAGAAAGAGTTTCGCCGAGAACGCCGTGAGCACACTGCCGAGGCGGCTGCACAGTTCTAGGGTGAGGGTTTAGGGTTTTGGGTTTTGGGTTTAGGGGTTTTGAGTTTGGGCTTGTGGGTTCTGGGTTGTGGGCTGTGGGTCGTTAGGGCTTAGGGTTGTGGGTTGTGGGTCGTTAGGGTTTGCGGTGTAGGCCCGGTGTAGGCTTTAGGGTTTTTGCGGGATTCCATTGATTTTGGAGATTGACTGCTTTGGGAGATCCCGGCCTTCGGGGAATTTGCACCTCCTGTCGTCGCACCACGTCCGGGACCTGCAATAGTTGCGCCCCCTGAAGTGCCCCAATATGGATACAAGTACAGTGATGGGGTTTAGGGTTTAGGGTTTAGGGTTTAGGGTTTAGGGTTTAGGGTTTAGGGTTTAGGGTTTAGGGTTTAGGGTTTAGGGTTTAGGGGTACAGTTAGTAGTGGGTTAATAAGTACCATGAACCTCCGAGTAGACCTTTCAGGGTGGGTCCGAACTAATGGGCCCCCCCGCACCTGCCTGAGAACCCTCTACGGCAAGTAGCAAGCTCTCGAAACCCTACACCCACCACGAGACCCAACAGCAACCTGGGAATCAGCAGGGTGCCCTCTGTTGTTTAAATGAGGTCTAGGGTTTAGGGTTTAGGCTTTAGGCTTTAGGCTGTAGGCTTTAGGGTTTAGGGGGTCATCAGGGAACCTAAACTTTCAGAAAGAATGAATGGCTTACTCTGAGGGGTCCTAGACCAAGTTTTGGGAGGGCAAGGCTGGGGAACAAGAAAAGGACTCCGAACTCTCGACTGCAAACCCTAAACCCTAAACCCTAAACTTCAGTGCTTCCCGCTTTGCAACACGCGCCCTAACCCCCAAACCCCAAACCCCGAACAACCCTTTCCTCAAACCTGGGACCTTTCGAAACGCTATGATAGGGTTGAATGGGTGGAGGAAGCGAAGGGGGGGAGGCATACCATCAGGGTTTAGGGTTTGGGCTTCAGCGTTTGGGGGACGAATCATGTACTAGAGCTTGCAGTAGCTTTTTTGGAGTCGTTTGGGCGCTGAAGGGTTTACTATACACTTGGTACAGGAGGGGGGTTCCCTAAGCTTCCGTGAGGCTCCCTACGTACCTACCCCCCCATGAACCTCCCCCTAAGCCCCAAACCCTAAACCCTAAAACCTAAACCCTAAACCCTAAAGGCCTTGGCAAAGCTGTGCTCGGACATGGAGATGGTCACGAAGGACATTGCCCTGCTTGCTGATCGTCGGGTTCAGGGTTGACAAAGCCTTGAACCCTGAACCCTAACCCTAACCCTAAACCCCAAACCCTAAACCCTATACACCTCAAGTTTGGTGCTTCGGGCCACCACCTCGAAAAAGTTTGCTAAGCTTTTTTGGGGGTGTCGGGTTTAGCGTTCAGGGCTCAGTTCGCATCTGCATCAAGCCTTGCGCCCCTCCTATGACCTCAAGATTTTGCCCGGCCCTTAACCCTAATCCCTAACGAAGGCTAGTTCCAAGTCTCAAGCTTCTGAAGTAATATGGGGGGGGGACTTACTCTGGGTTTTGGGGGGGCTCTTCGAGTATAGAAATATCATAGGGACCACAAGGGAATACGATTAGTAGTCCTATATTACTCGCTTTCAGATCTGCTTGATCTCCCTCTGTGAGACGGTGCCCTGAGGCTGATTTGGGTTTTGGGTTCAGGGCAGGACCTTGCAGGACTCGAAGACCCAAGTTCAGAAAAGAAACCACCTTCCCATCATGGCTTCATGTGGTCTGCTGGGTTTCCGTAAACCCTAAACCCTAAAACCTAAACCCTAAACCCTAAACCCTAAACCCTAGACCCTAGACCCTAAACCCTAGACCCTAGACCCTAGACCCTAGACCCTAGACCCTAGACCCCAGACCCTAGACCCTGGACCCTGGACCCTAGACCCTAGACCCTAGACCCTAGACCCTAGACCCTAAACCCTAAACCCTAAACCTTCAAAGGGCTTCTGAGGCTGAGGGTTGAGCTGGCGCCAAATTCTGTGGCAGAGCTCCTCCAGCCCATCCTTTCCTAAGCGAGAAACCTACCGTAAACCCGAAGCCCTTAGGGTTTAGGGTTTAGGGTTTAGGGTTTAGGTAATTAAACGCCCTTACTATACTTGGAGGTTCACGGTCCTTAGCAACCCGATTATCACTGTACTTATAGCCCAATTACATCCCTGTTAGGGTACTTGAGGGCCTTATGCGTGGTTACATCTGCACTTAGAATGGGTTACCAAGTACCCTGAACCTCCAAGTACCCTTCGTTAGTCGGCGTTTTCCTCTCAGCAGGCCCAATTAGGCCCCCGATACAACCCTCAGAAACCCTAGCAAGCCCCAGAAACACACAAAAGTCGCGAGAAACCTTGTAAACGCTAGAACACCAGTGAGGGTTTAGGGTTTAGCCTAAACCCTAGACCCTAAACACTAAACCCTAAACCCTAAACCCTAAACCCTAAACCTCCGAGACCACATCGGAGTCCGTCTCCCAGCAGACGCTGAAAGCTCCTTCGACTGCAAAAATGATCGGCGTTAAAAGAAGCAGCCGGGGTTTAGGGTCAGGGGTTAAGGGTTTAGGGTTTAGGGTTTGGGATTTGGGGTTTGGGGCTTCGGGGTTTCAGGGCCTCTGGGCCTCTGGGTTTCGTCTTGCGGCCGCGGCGCAGGGGTAGAGGCTTCAGAGAAGTTGTGATGCTGAGGTCTCTACTGCGGCTGGTGTTGGGTATAGAGCTCGGTGGAGGCGAGACAGGTGAGCCGAAATCCTGAACCCTAAGTGCTAAAACTCTTAAACATTCTCAAAACCTTAAGCCCTACACCCTAAACTAAAGTCAACAGCCCTTGCGAGACCCTGGGCTCATCCGGGACCCCCTGTAGCAGCGCAAACATGGTAAGGTTCCGCAGTTTAGGGTTTAGGGTTTGGGGTTTAGGGTTTAGGGTTTAGGGTTTAGGGTTTAGGGTTTAGGGTTTAGGGCGACTATTCGGGCTGAGTTGGTAGCTCGTGGTTTGTGGTCCAGGGTCTTTCGGGTCTTCGGCTTTAGGGTCTAAACCCTAAACCCGAAACCCGAAACCCGGTCAGGAGGGTTGTTGGGGAGGACGGGAGCTCGATAGGGTGTAGAGGTTGTTGCTTGGGCTCTGGGAGTTCTCATTTAGGGTTGTTCAGGGTTTAGGGTCTGCAGGGGTTAGAGTTTAGCCGTTATAGGGGAGAGCCCTCAGCCCAACTTGGAGGGTGTGCCAAAAAAACGGAGTGCGGTAGATCCTGGATTTCAGAACACACTAAAGCCGTAAACCCCTACGTGCTAGAATGTTCCCGGTTTTGCCCCGCCGGCTGAGACACCCAGGCCGCGTTGGGGGACATGCAGCAAGAGCTGGCAGAGCTGAGGCAGCTTGTCTTTTCAGAGGAAACGAAGCTAGGGACCCATCTAGAGGGCCTTGTAGCCGGACGAAATCTAGAAAGAAAAAACACCACATATAGAGGCCCATACACCTCTGTAGCACTGTGATACCCCCTGTCTCACCCCTCGGGCTGTAGTGCTAGAGGCTTGTCGGAGTCATACCCACGGCCACCATGTTCCCTACAAACCCGGGTTTAGGGTTCTGGGCTTACCCCAGGTACCCACAAGGCCCGGGAACCCAAAATGGCCCACAATAAAGTACTTATCCACGCTATCCTTAGCCTTCTGGGAACCCCACAGAAAAAGCCCTAAACCCCGAATAATTTGCTGGGTAGGTGAGAGTGCCTTCGGCAGGAAGAGCCTTAAGAATTTCCTAATGCCAGTTTCTCCAGCTTCTACATCCGTTCCCTTTCTATATGGGTATTGGCACTCCGCAAGCGGAAGTTTGCACGCCCCTTCGCTGCTTTATGTGCGATCGTCGTACAGTATGCAGAACCCCGAATGTAAGACCATAATCGGCCAAAAGGGTTTATGGGTTTTTACATTCTCTCGCTCAACCCCCAGGAAACGTGAAGAACAACAGCTTGTTGCCAGCTTCGAAGGGAGTTAACTATAGTAAAGGGCTTAGGGAGTGCTCGCGGCAAGAAACGTTGAGGGCCTAGTTCCAGCCATGGCACAAATGGATGCAGGGGAGCTGGAGCGCAAGCAAATCAGCTCAGGCAGGGTCGTGCGCGCGACGGGCAGTCTTGTCGCGAAGATTTCGCCAAGGACAGCGGGGTGCACAATACAATTTCCTACCTTTTGCAGGCTAGTGTCGTAAAGCCTGTTCTAGGATTCTTCTGCTCGCCTGTATGTCGGTTCATTGGCCTGTTTAGGGCGTTTTAGGACTTGCACGGTACTTGAGGAATAAGGTTTTAGGGTTAAGTTGCTTCGAGGATCGCCTTTTTAGGGCTGAAAAGCAAATCAAGGGCCCCCTCCCCCCCACCCCCATGGTACCCCCCCCCCCCCCCCCCCCCCTGGTATCCCTACCCCCAACCCCCCCCTCCACCTGCGGTGTGGGTGTTGTTGGGGTTAGGGTTTAAGGTTTAAGGGTTAGGGCCCACCCCCGCGCCCCCCCTGTGATGTGGGTGTGGTGGGTTCAGGGTTAAAGTTTAAGGTTTAATAACCCCGCGCCCCTCCTGTGGTGTGGGTGTGGTTGGGGGTTAGGGTTTCAGGTTTCATACCCCCGCGTCCCCCCTGTGGTGTGGGTGTAGTTGGGGCTTCAGGGTTTAAGGTTTAATAACCCCGCGCCCCCCCCTGTGGTGTGGGTGTGGTTGGGGCTTCAGGGTTTAAGGTTTAATAACCCCTTGCTTGGTGTCGGGTTTGGGGTTTAAGGTCCCCCCCCCCCCCCCGTGGTGGTGTGGGTGTGGGGGGTTAGCAAGGGGGCAAGGGAAGGTTTAGGTGGAGGGGGAGGGGGGCATACCATTGGGGGGGGCGAGACCATATATGGCCCTTTGATAGGGCTGTTAGTTCAGGGGGCAGTGGTTTGCTATGTCTGCTGACAAAACTCCCCGCAGACCCTCGAAAATTAAGTACTGGACCACGCGGATCGGAAGGAGCGTGCAATCCTTGTGGTTCATATGAAGCAGGGTTAAGTGGTGAGTGTATGTAGGGCCAATGTAGGGTTCCTTGCTAATGGGGATACTGGCAATATAAGCCCTACTTTATCAGAGCTGTGTAGCAACTGCGGCAAGTAACATACGTTGCATGCACACGAGTTCAGCTCAGAGGTAGGTGAGAGTCGGGGGGGATGGGTCTTGAGAGGTTTGGGGTTCAGGGCTTAAGGTGTTTAAGGTGTAGAGTTTAGTGTTTAGAGTAGCAGAGAGGTTGGGGGTTTAGGTGCAGGGTTTAGGGGATCGAGACCGAAAAACCCCTAAACCTGGCGAGATTGGTGGAGGGAAATGGCAAACCACATGCTCGCAACCAGAAGTAGGGTTGATGGTGTTCATGGCAGGTTAGGGAAAGTTCTCGAAACTTCGAAAAGCCCTTAACCCCATAGGACCCAGACTAAGCCCCCAAAGCACAAACCCTAATTATGGGCCTTGCCGACAAACGTTCAATGAACTGAAATAGGTAGGCCGTATGAGATAATTCATATGTTCAGACTTAATTGGGGTTAAGAGGGTATTCAATATAGGAATATGATTCAAAGTGTGTTAGGGGCCAACTCAGATATAGTAGCTCTAAGGGCCCAAGTACTTGCAATAAAGATTCAGCACATGGACCCTTCGCGGTTCTTGAGCTTCTTCGGACTCAGATTCCGCAAGTCCCCTTGCAGCCCGAAGCCCTAAAGAGGGTTGCATGGCGCTTCGCGCCAAGATGGATAGTGTGAACTGGAGCCCCCGCACCCTAAACCCTAAACCCTAAACCCTGAGCCCCCCGAACCCTTTCATGCCCATAGAGGAGCTCGGAGAGTTCAAGCAGAAGCTATCGGACCGCTGGGGAGTTAGGAGGGTTTAGGGTTTTGAGGGTTTTGAGGGTTTTGAGGGTTTTGAGGGTTTTGAGGGTTTTGGGGGTTTTGGGGGTTTGGGGGTTTAGGGTTAAGGGTTTAGGGTTAGGGTTTGGGGTTTGGGGTTGAGGGCTTAGGGGGTTAGGGGTTTAGGGTTTGAACGGAGAGTTGGGGAGAGCGTGGCCTAGGCCGCACAGGGTCTTGGGGACTTCAGGGCTTTGCGTGCGGATTTAGGGTTATCGGGTGTAGGGCCATTGGCTGCAGGGCTCCGGGGTTTCCCAGCCCCCAACCCCAACCCTGGAGACGAACCAGCGCGGCGTGGATTGAGCTTCTCCAGGGTTTCTGTAGGGCTTGGAACCCTTACTGCTTAGGGTCTAGGGTTTAGGGTTGCTATATTCTGTATGCATCTAGCCCATACACCCCCTGATGTGGGGGTGTGCTTGGTCAATCCGATTAGGGGATGACCCAGCAAACCCCAAACCTTGCCGAGACCGAATCACAAAGCTGAAGGGTTCGTGGCACTGCACCGGTTTGGGCTGTGTCCCAAAAGTGCTCTCTTGGTGACTATATAGGTGAACCCTAAACCCTATAATCCCTAAACCCTAAACCCTAAACCACTATTTGGGGCATGTTGAAATCTACTTCTGTTATGCTTTTGGAGGCTTGGGTTGGGTGTGTAGCTGCCTACAGGGACCTCAAAACAGAGCCCAGGCCAAAGTTCTCTAAACCCCACAAGCAGGACCCTCAACGTACATAGCTCTTGCAAACCCTAAACCCTAAAGCCTAAACCCTAAACCCTAAACCCTATACCCTATACCCTATACCCTAAACCCTAAACCCTAAGCCCTTTTCTTTGAGAGGAGCTCTCGTCCACTGTCTCGGACGCCTCGCGCGAAAGTGGGGGGCCCCTGCGCTGGTCGACATTGCTAGCGGCCCTCCCGAAGCCCACGCCCTTACTTGCCCTAAACTCTAAACTCTGAACCCTAAACCCTAAGCCCCCTAAACTCCCTAAACTCCCTTAACTCCCTAAACTCCCTGAACCCTAAACTTAAGCCTTGACGGGGGGCTCGGGCTCTTCAAACGCTTAGGGCAGGGGCTCTAAAGTAGGGAAGCCCACAGCTTGCTTGTGGATGAGGTGTTTGGGGTTCGGGTTTAGGGTTTAGGGTTTAGGGTTTAGGGTTTAGGGTTTAGGGTTTAGGGTTTAGGGTTTAGGGTTTAGGGTTTAGGGTTTAGGGTTTAGGGTTTAGGGTTTAGGGTTTAGGGATTGGGATTAGGGAGTTTAGGCTTGAGGGTTCCGGGGTCTGGGGTTTAGGGGGTTTAAGGGGGCTGAGGCGGTTTAAGGGATTTAGGGTCTAGGGTGATTGATCGAGGGGAGGAAACCGAAGCCCGAAGCTCCCAACTTAATGCCACCCAGGCGGAAGCCGCCTGGTGTCGCTTGAGGTGGGGCCGATTGGGCTGTACTGCAGGGGCTAGGGCATTTGCACTCGGCCCCTGAATGTGGTGCCTTGCCTTGTTTCGGGTTTAGGGTTTAGGGTTTAGGGTTTAGGGGTGAGGGTTTAAAGGGGTCGAGGGTTCCGAGATTCGGGCCGCTGGGTCCGCGGAGTTGAGAAGCGACCCTGCTTTGCGGTAAAGGGGCCATTCTGGGGCTAAGGGCCCTAAACCCTAAACCATGAAACGCAAAAAAGAAACAAGCTAAACCCTAATTCCTCAATCCTTTGGATGTATCTAAGGTGGGAACCATGGGCTCTTGGTATGGTCCCTTGCCATTTAAAGGGATCCGAAGTATGGGCCATTATTTGCATAGTGTGTATAGGGCCTTTATAACAGGGAGCTCAGATGGAGGGCCCATACTTCGGATCTCCGAGTCTACCCTGAGATTGACAGGCAGACGTTGCCCGCCTGCGTTCGGGACACGCTGAGAGGGAGGCGGCCCGCCTGTTTAGGGATTAGGGTTTAGGCTTTAGGGCTTTAGGGCTTTGGGCTTAGGGTTTAGGGTTTAGGGTTTCTGCAAGCCTCACTCAGGTCCTTCGGACCCTAAACCCAAAACTCAAAACTCAAGCCGCCACAACCCCCAAAGTCCCCGAAAACTTCAGGTTCCAAACCCAAGACCCGGGGCCCTGAGCCCTAAGCCCAAAGCCCTAAGCCCTAAACCCTAAGCAAACACGCTGACCCTAGGCCTTGGGTTTTGCGTGGGCTGCACGGGTTTGGCATTCATGCGCTCAGGGATCCAGTGCTTGCTGGTCTCGGTCTGTGGGTGAGTCATGTCGGTTTAGGGTTTAGGGTTTAGGGTTTGGGGTTTAGGGTTTAGGGTTTAGTGTTTAGGGTTATGTACATATATATATATGTATGGGGTTTACGAGAATAAGGGCTCCTAATGTAGACCCCCAAATAGTAGCCCCAATAAGGTACCCCTAATGTCGGAAACCCCCAGAGGTAGTTTCAAGTACAGTCGTTTCGTACGTTGGCGGTTCGAGGGCTGGGGTGGTGTGGAGGGCTGCCTCTTCAACATAGAAGGAACCAGGGTTATATCGGAGTCGGTTTCCCTAAACAAGAAGCCTAATTAAACCCCAAACCCTCAAGGTAGACCCCGCATCCACGAACTTGGTTTTGGAGTTTGGGATCAGGGTCTGGGGTTTAGGGTTTCGGGCTTCGGACATTAAACCCCTCAAGCCCCCAAAGGCCCTAAAGACCTCACACCCTTGAGAATCATGGCCCTTTTTGCCAATGATGCCCCCGAAGCCCTTGAAAACCGCAAGCCCTTGAAACCCATGGACCCCTAAGCCCTTAAGACCTTAAACCCTAAACCCATGCAACCCTGTAAGCCCTAGACCCTTATCTCGGAGCCCAAAACGCAAACTCCCTGAACTCCAGTGTTGGCCCCTGTGTGGGTTTAATTTGTGTGTTAGGGTGTTAGGGTTTTAGGGTTTTAGGAGTTTTAGGGGGTTTTAGGGGGTGTTTGGGTTTAGGGGTTTAGGGGTTTTGGGGTGTAGGGGTTTAGGGTTTAGTTAGGGCCTATGGGGTTCAGGCTTAGGTTTTCCAAAGGATGCAGACTTTTGCCCCCCGAAGCTTGTTACTCCTGAGGGTTCCCGCAAGTTACTCCCAACACGGCCCCTATCGTCTAAAAAACGGTGAACCCAAAGCCCTGGAGGTTCAGGGTTGAAAGTCTCGGGGTTAAGGTCAGGGGGTTTAGGGTTCAGGGTTTCGGTTTGGGGGTTGGGGTTTCGGGTTTCGGGTTTCGGGTTTCGGGTTTAGGGCTTAGGGTTTAGGGTTTAGGGTTTAGGGGTTTAGGGTTGGGTGGAGGGCGAGTCGGCTGAGCAGCTGCGCGGCGTGCAAGGCAAAGTGGAGGCTGGTCGTGCTTGGACGTGTAAGTCGGGGATCCGAATTGTGGGCCCTGAGTTTGGCTCCCCTAACCCTAAACCCTAAACCCTAAACCCTAAACCCTCATGTAGAGGACCGCAGAACAAGCCCCAAACCCCAAAGCCCCATAAACCCCTCCGAGCCCCAGAAAACTTCTGGGTTGAAGGTTTAGGGTTTAGGGCTTGGAAAACCCTCGAGAGACTAAGACTCGCACCCTTAAGTTTCTAGCCCAAAGAGGTTCCCCCCCCTTAATGTGCTGCTAATATGGCCCTTATGCTACCTTAAGGATGTTTGAGCAGGGTCTCCCAAAACCCAAAGGGACAACCTTAGGGTCCAAGGTAAAACCCCTGGAAACCCCTAAGTCCCAGCGGCTCTTCGGCCCTAGAATCACCATACTCAACCCTAGCCCTATACAGGGCCTTTTTTAAGGGGTTATAGGGTACAATAGCCCATGCGGGGAAGCCCTGAGACCCTAAACCCTAAACCCTAAACCCCTAAACCCTAAACCCTAAACCCCCTGCACCAGGTCCTACGCAACGATCTCGCCACCTTGCAGGCTAGGATGTCATCGACCAGCTCCTCCGTCTGGCAGATATGGTTTAGGGTTTAGGGTTTAGGGTTCAGGGTTCAGGGTTTAGGGTTAGTATGGGAGTTTACGAAAATAAAGGACCCTAATGTAGACCCATAGTAGGATTCCCTTGGAAGTAAGGACCCCAATAAACCCCTAATTTCTGAAATCCCCATATGGAGCCGGTAAGGGTTCAGGGTTTATGGGGGTTTGGGTTTAGGGCTTTGGGCTCAGGGTTTGGGTTTTGGGTTAGGGTTTAGGGGTTGCGCGTCGGGTTTGGGCCTTTATGGTGTCCTAAGCATGACATTGTTGCAAAGAACAGTCGCGATGGCCTTTTTGACACCCCCAGATCTCAAAGCCTACCCATTTTTTGTGCACGTCCCGTGCTAGGGTTTAGGGTTCAGGGTCTCACCCCCTGAATGTAGGGCCTGACCCCCCCCCACGCCCCCCGAGTCCCTCAACAGAGGTTCAGGGAGGATCCCTAAACCCTAGACCCTAAACCCCAAACCGACCTCTTTCGGAAACTGTTTGTTGGTTGCTTCGAGACCCCTCCTGTAAACAAATCTGCGACAAGTCCTGAGCCCGAAAGGTCTAGGGTTTAGGGTTTAGGGTTTAGGGTTGAGGGATAAGGGTTTAGGGTTTAGGGTTTAGGGATACTTGACAAGATGTAGGGCTTGGGGTGTCAAGCCCTTTACCCAGGTCCGGAGGTCTCTGATCTCCGAGGTCAGGCATGGAGCTCAGCCAGCGGACTTCGCCAACAAAACGCCGAAATCCCTCGACGCTAAACCCTGAGCCCTAAACCCTAAACCCTAAACTCTAGGTTAGGACGTGGAGTCGTGGGTTTTTTCAAGGAGCTCGAGCCTCGCTGAGAAATGTGAAAAGCTGGAGCGAGCGCATGTCATCAGGGTTAACGGGCACTCTCAAAGTGGGCCCCTAGACCCTAAACTATAAACCCTATGACCCCTAAACCCCCCAAACCCCATAAACCCCATAAACCCTACAAACCCTATAAACCCTGTAAACCCTATAAACCCTATAAACCCTATAAACCCCATAAACCCTATAAGCCCTATAAACCCTATAAACCCTATAAACCCTAAATCTTAGACCCTCTGTAGATGTGCTGAGGCAAGAGGCAGGGTTTGCGCTCTGGGGGAAGACAGGCCGCTTTTGTGTGCTGGCTCCTGCCGATGCTGCATGGATCTGCTTCTGCGCAGGAGGCGGGGTTGTGCACAGGAGACAAGGTGGCTAGGTAGGCCTTGGGACATTTTATACTTTCTCTTGTTTGGCTTAAGAGGATCATGTTCAGGAGTATTTTTCAGAGGGTTCCAAGGGCCATCCCTAGGTGAGTCAGTGGAAGGGACAGACCCAAGTAGCGGCCTGCAACAACCCCGATGACGAAGTGGCCGCTTTTGCCGCCATCCTCGCTGACGGATGTGTGGTCGCTTGGGGCAGCGAGGACAGCGGCGGCAACTGCAGCAGTGTCCAGGAGCAATTGAAGAATGTACAAGGGATCCAGACTTCCGAATCTAGGATGTCCAGTAGTACTCTTATCTCTTACCCCGTTTTGCAAAAATCGTACGAAAAGGATCCGCAAACATCCAAGTAACCCGCCACAAGGGTACCCTCGTCGTCGTCCATTCCTTATGTAGTTTAGGGTATCCTGAAGTCACCCTAAACCCGATATAACCCTATATAACCCTATATCACCCAATATAACCCTATATAACCCTATATTGCCCTATATAACCCTATATAACCCTATATAGCCCTATATGCCCCAATATAACCCTATATAACCCTCAACCCTAAACCCTAAACCCTAAGCCCTCAACCTCAGGGGTCTTCCTTTGCCGCAATTCATGCACACGGCTCTGTGACAACCTGGGGCCGCCTTGACTACGGTGGTGACTGCGGCAGTGTCCAGGGCCAGTTGCTAGACGCAGGGGTTTAGGGTTTAGGGGTTTAGGGTTTAGGGTGTAGGGGTTTAGGGTTTAGGGTTTGGGGTTTAGGGTTTGGGGTTGAGGGTTGTGGGTCGCGGGTTCTAGGGTTTATAGGGTTCTAGGGAACCCTGAACCTGCATCAGCACATGTCTCCGCTTGGTCTAGTCATGCTGAAAAAGATGTATATGCACATGTGTGTGTAAATATATATATATATATATATGTGTGTGTGTGTGTGAATGCTTTAACAAGATTTATTCATCCATGCATGTTTGCATATCAATTTGCTCTTGTTAAGATCAGATAAGAGAATCCTCGTTGGGAAGAGCTTTTATACAGCCTAAAAGGGACCAACCGAGGTTGAAGGACGTGCAGAAGATCCAGTCATCTAGCAATGCCTTTGCCGCCATTCTCGCAGATGGTTCTGTGGCTCGTTAGGGTTTAGGGCCAGGTTTTTCGTTGGGGACAGGGGGCTCTCTAGTCCTCTAGCTTCCTTCTGAAACTACCCGATCCCATTTTTGTTTGTATTTGCTGGGAACAAGGTGGTGACCTGGGGTGATTCTGAAGGCGGTGGTGACAGCAGTGCTGTTCGGGAGAAGTTGGTCAATGTACAACAGATCCAGTCTTCCGGCCTGGCCTTCGCCGCAATTCTTTCCAGCGGTTGCGTCGTGACTTGGGGCTTTGACAATGACGGTGGTGACAGTAGCGCTGTGCAGGGGCAATTAAGGAATGTACAGCACGTCCAATCTTCAACTTATTCCTTTGCCGCAGTTCTTGCCGATGGCTCTGTGGTGACTTGGGGCGATGGTGGATACGGGGGCGACAGCAGCGATGTCCAGCATAAGTTGCAGAATGTGCAACAGATCCAGTCTTCCTGCACCGCTTTTGCTGCAATCCTTGCCGATGGTTCTGTGGTAACTTGGGGGGCTCCTGAGTACGGGGGTGACAGCAGCGCGGTTCAGGAGCAGTTGCAGCATGTACAGCAGATCCAAGCATGCGAAAGAGCGTTTGCGGCCATTCTAGCTGACGGTTCTGTGGTGACTTGGGGTGATCCTCTTAGTGGGGGTGACAGCAGCTCAGTCCAGGAGCAGCTGCGTGATGTACAACAGATCCAGCATTCTGACTTTGCATTTGCCGCAATTCTTGCGAATGGCTCTGTAGTGACTTGGGGCAACCCTGGTTGCGGCGGTGACAGCACTGCAGTCCAGGAGCAGTTGCAGAGCGTACAGCAGATCAAGGCTTCCCGCGCAGCATTTGCAGCAATTCTTGCCGATGGCTCCGTAGTGACTTGGGGCCATAGCCTGTACGGTGGTGACAGCAGGGCTGTCCAAGACCAGTTGAGACATGTGCGCGGGATCCAGTCTTCTGCCTTTGCGTTTGCTGCCATTCTTGCTGATGGTTCCGTGGTGACTTGGGGGCATAAGTGTGGCGGTGGTGACAGCAGCGATGTTCGATCGCAGCTGCAGAAGGTGCCGTCTCGCAAGCGACCACACAGTGAGGCTACCGGGACAGACAGTTTGTACATCAGGCAAGCTTGTGATCTACAGTAAGGGGGTCTTGTCGTGTCTTGCGACTCCGTTTTTTGTGACCAGTTCCTAGTGTGTTTCTAGAGCCAGCCGAAGCCATGCGACCTCATGGAAAGATTCTGCAAAAGTTTCTGGACAAGATGCAGTCGAGGAGGTACCCTTCAAACTTTGGGGGTTCCTGGCACAAGCCCAATAAACCCTGATCCCAGCCCATCCACCCTAAACCGTATGGACCACACAACAAATCCACCCTACCAATCCACCCTAAATCCTACAACCCCGAAGCCTAAAACCCCCACAACTGCCCTAAATCGTAAACCCTAAACCCTAAACTCTAAACCCTAAACCCTAAACCCTAAACCCTATACCCTAAACCCTAAACCTTGTGTTTCATCAGCTTTTCAGGTGTTGTAGGCACCCTTGGGTTCTTAGACGTGGGTTCTGGGAGCCTTTTGGGGTCTTCAACGGGTTTCGGGCCGGTTTAGGGTTTAGGGTTTAGGGTTTGGGGTTTGGGGTTTAGGGTTTAGGGTTTAGGGTTCGGTTTAGTTCGGTGACCCGACCTCCCGTCCCAATTCATAGGGGGAGCTATGGCTGGGTAAAGCCATCGTCTACTCTAGCGCCAGGAGCAGGCGAGGTCATTTTTGGCGAAAACAAAATGTAGCTTTCGGCAAAGCAACACGTGTGTGTGCTGGCCTGTCGGTCGTTTCGGACGTTTTCTTTCATTGACCTTCCAAAACATCAAGACGAGAAAGTTGCCCTGGGAAATCCTTGTAGGGGAGGTTTTCAGGCGTGCCGGTCGTTTGCACTGTGGTTTGTAGAGCTATCAATCACTGCATGCCTGATAGAGGCGGCCTTTGCAAAGCCCCTATCGCTGGAAAGGGGGCAGTATTCAGCTCAGGTTTAGGGAACGTTGAACACCTCCGAAGACCCTAAACCCTAAACCATAAACCCTCAACCCTAAACCCTAGACCCTAGACCCTAAATCCTAAACCTGAAGGGCAAAGGCATGCTTACCTAGACCATGAGCCCTAAGCCCTAGGCGGCCCTAAGCTAAACCCTAAACCCTAAAACCGAAAAAGCTTGAACTACCCTAAATGAACTTAAGCCTGTAGGCTTCAGGGGAGCTCCAGAGAGTCGAGGTAAGCATTCAGAAATCTGGAGTTTCAGGTTTAGGGTTTAGGATTTAGGGCTTAGGCAACATGGTTCAACTGCGCAGTTGCCTAGAAACCCTAAACCCGAAAACCGAAGCCCTACAAATCAGACCTTTGCCCGATCATCAGACCGTCAAGTCCCTAGAGCAACTTTGCGCTCAGATTTCAGACCCCAAAAGGCCCTCAAACCCTAAACCCGAAACCACGTGTTTTACACAGGCTCTCCCTTCTGGGGTTTCGGGGGATATTGTTCCAAGAGCTTTGAAAGGTTTTTCGGGACAGGGGTCCAAAGTTGACTCAGTGTTCGGGGAAGTGGTGTTCAATATCAGGGAAGCCCTAGACTTCCGAAACTCCAGGCACTCGACCCGACAAGCCCTAAACCCCAAACCCCACAAGCCCTAAACCCTAAACCTCACAAGCCCCGAAACCCTAAACCCTTAACCCTACTAAACCCTGGCCCTAGACCCTAGCCCTTTTAAACCCTAAACCCTAGCCCCAAACCCTAAACCCTAGCCCGAAACCCTAGACAAGCGATCAAGGTCAAGCAAATGGCTTCCGAAGTCGCCAACTGCCGGCGTCGCTGTGAGGCCCCTGCTAATGGGTCTTCCTTTTGAGGACTCAGGGGTTGGGGTTTAGGGCTAGGGTTTAGGGTTTAGGGTTTAGGGTTTAGGGTTTAGGGTTTAGGGTTTAGGGTTTAGGGTTTAGGGTTTAGGGTTTAGGAATATGTTTAAGTTTATACTCCTCATCGCAGTCTGCAATTTTCCTACCAACACGGAAGGTTTGTGCTTCTTCTAAGCCTGTGTTTAGGATGTTTTGTGTGTGTTTATGGCGGCACCCTACCGACACTGAAAGTTTATGCCCTTTGGTTACACTAACAAACAAGGCTCCCCCCAAACCCTAAAGCCCCAAACCCTAAACCCCAAACCCTAAACCCTAAACCCTAAACCTTCCACACTCCACAAGTGGGCCTGGACCAGACGCTGGAAGTTGCAGGTCCTCTGACTCGGTGAAGAGTCCAGGGGTTGCAGGGGTTGCAGGGGTTTAGGGTTTAGGGTTTAGGGTTTAGGATTTAGGGATTGTTAGGGTGTGGAGGTGTTTGAAGATTCGGAATCTACCCCCTGAACCCTAACCCCGCGCGCGAAACCCTCAAACCCAAACCCTAAAGCCTGAACCCTTATCCCGTGGCAACCAACACGCATTGCCTGATGTACCTAGGAGATAGGCTTTAGGGTTTAGGGTTAGGGTTTAGGGTTCAGGGTTCAGGGCTGAGGGTTCAGGGTTTAGGGCTGTACCCTGGAGCCATTGTTTGGGAATAGGCTCCCTGATTGCCCTGATTATGAGGCCGGGCCTACAAAGGTTTCTGCTTTCTTCCGACTCTGGAACCTGGTACCCTCCATCCATCCCCCCCCCCCCCCCCCCGCCAAGGAACCCCAAGCCCTAAACCCTAAACCCTAAACCCTAAACCCTTTCGCAGGAAGCCTTGTCTAAAGACCTGATGCTGCCCTTGGAGCCCCTTGGGCAGCGTTTAAGGTTTAGGGTTTAGGGTTTAGGGACTGAGGGCTTACCGCGCAAAGCCTCAACCCTAAATCCTCGGGCGATTATGGAGCTGCCCGGACAACAGGCCTAAGGGTTCAGGGTTAAGGGTTTAGGGTTTAGGGTTTACTTGGAGGTTCATGGTACTTATTTCCAATTATATTGTACTTATTACCATATTCGGGCCACTTAAGGGGTTCTAGTTGGTTAATGACATGAACCTCCAAGTACGGTTAAGAGTTTAAGCAAAGGCCCTGCACTTCTACCCTTCTTTTCATGACGTTGACGACATTGCATGCGTGCTTTGCCGGGGATGCGTCCCTAGGTTTAATCGCTTGGGGCGTCTGCATGTGAAATCGAAGGGAGTGTCATTTTTGTGATTTGTGTTCATGAGTTTTGTATGTTTTCTTTTGGGAAATTAGGGTTTAGGGGGAGAATAGAGCCATGCTTTGCGAACGGTCCTTTTGTAAGGGGGTCTATGTGGCAAACTTTGTTGCCAGCTTGTCATTGTCAGGGTGCTGGGTGCATTGCTCAGGGCCGAGCCCGTTTCAAGGAGACCAAAGACGCCTGGAGAACTCCATAACTGGGCCTGGGCGTACCCCTGCGGGTTCCCTAAACCCTAAACCCTAAACCCTCAATCCCAAGCACACTGGCCTCTACCCGGGTCCAGCCCAAGGCTCCCTTAGCACCCGAGAAACAGGCCAAAGCTCCCTTAGCACCCGAGACGCGGTACACCCTGCGCGCAACACGCACACCAACAGCCCGGAATCCCGAAACCACGTAAACCCTAAACACGCTAAACTCTGAAGCCCGAAACTTCGAACCCTAAACCTTGGGTTCGGCCGGTCCACACTAACAGTCAAATAACGCCGTGGCCTTATAACACACAGGCCAAAAAAAGCACCAGGAATCCCAGTCAATTTTAGCATTTACCGCGTGCTTCTTTTTGTGGGTCTGCTGGTGGTGACTGTTAGTCACATAGCAGCAGAAATAGCACCAGAAATAGCACAAACAATAGCACAAAAAATAGCACCAGAAATAGCGCCAGGAATAGCACAAAAAATAGCACCAGAAATAGCACAAACAATAGCACCAGAAATAGCACCAGGAATCCCAGTCAATTTTAGCAGCTTAGCATTTACCGGGTGCTGTTTTTTGTGGGTCTGCTGATGGTGATTGTTAGTTACATAGCACCAGCAACAGCACCAGAAATAGCACAAACAATAGCACAAAAAATAGCACCAGAAATAGCACAAACAATAGCACAAAAAATAGCACCAGAAATAGCACCAGGAATAGCACAAAAAAATGCACCAGAAATAGCACCAGAAATAGCACCAGGAATAGCACCAGGAATAGCAGGAATCTCAGTCAATTTTTTGGGATTTACCGGGTGCTTTTATTTGTGGGTCTGCTGGTGGTGGTGACTGTTAGTGTGGACCGGCCGAACCCAACCTAAACCCTAAAACTCTGAAGCCCCCAAGTATTTTGGGCTAAGGACCGCCACAGCACTCAGGCTCTCCACAATCGAGGAGCAGGCCAACTGTGGGGTGGCTTAGGGTTTAGGGTTTGGGGTTTGGGATTTAGGGTTCAGGGTAAGGGTTTAGGGTTTGGGGTTTCGGGTTTGGGGTTTCGGGTTTCGGGTTTAGGGTTTCGGGTTTAGGGTTTAGGGTTTAGGGCTTAGGGTGTGTACGTAGGAGAGACCGGGGGTCCATGGGAGAGTGAAGAACCTAGCTTCGAACAGTAGTTTGTAGATTCGTTCACATGAAATATGTGAACCCGGAGGAACTGGCGACGTCTTGGTCATGACTTACATCAGCATCACATTGAAAGCCGAGTGTGCGAGCATCACGAGCGTGAGCATGTTCGAAGCCAAGGCGTGAGCATCATGAGCATCATGAGCATCATGAGCTTCAGCTGCCCAGGCCCTCAGCGTTGAAAGCCAAGTGGGCAGTCATCGCCAGCATCAGTCGCCCAGGCAAGGCGTGACCATAATGAATAGTGAACATATCAGCTACCTAGGCCTTCAGCAGTGAAGGCCAAGCGTGTCAGCCGCCTGGGCCCCTGGGCAATCATGAGTATCGGCTGCCCAGGCCCTCAGCATTGAAGTCCCTGAGCATTCAAAGCCCAAGGCGTCAAGGCGTCAAGCATCATGAGCATCAGCTCCCACGTTGGCTTTCGATGCTGAGGGGCACTGGGCGTCTGATGGTCATGATGCTTGCAGCGTCGGCTGGGTTGAAGGAGGTTGGTGAGTTTAGGGTCCCTCAACCCTAAACCGTTTGTGAACCTGATCCGTGATCTTCTGGACATTTCTCATAAGGAGCCAGGGTGTAAGGGAGGGAGGGGGGGATTCAGGCAAGCGGAGCGGGGGGGGGGGGGAGGACGCCCCTCCCTGGTTGCTTGTGAAGCTCACACATATGGACCCGAGAATCCCTACAAACCCCCGAGACCCCAAAATCCCCACAAACTCTATAGACCCTGTCAGAAACCCTAAGCTCTAAACCCTGTAGACCCCATAAACCCCACAAACTCCCCAATCCCTGTAAACCCTACAAGCCCTACAAATCTATAAAGGTAGACTCTCTAAACCCCCTGAACCCTAAATCCTAGACCCTAAACCCTACGAGCCCACCTGTCTCCAGGTAAGCCAGCTGTCAACCAGCCATTTGCAACTCATGGGTGTGAGGCGCGCGATCCTGCGGTACTGCATAGGCCTGGTTTAGGGTTTAGGGTTTAGGGTTTAGGGTGTAGGGTTTAGGGTTTAGGGTTTGGGTTTGGGGTTTAGGGGAATAACGGGGTTTATGGGGCTCATGGGCTTGTTTTGGTTTACAGGGGCTTTTCGAGCTTAATCATAGAGTCTATAAAGGGGCTTTCTTGGCTAATATGGTGTATCTCGTGCTCTAAACCCAAACTCTCAGCTTCTCAAGACAGGGTGTAGGGTCTAGTTTCAGGGCTTAGCGGGCTTTTTGGGGTTGTTAGGCGTGTTTATCAGGTTATAAGGTTTTAGGAAATATGAAGGGGGGAAAGCCGTACTTGGTCCGAATTTTGCAGCACCTGGAGCACCCAACTCCAACCAAGCCTTGCGAGCGCTTGGGATAAGGGTGTTTGGGGTTCTCTTAGGGCTGCTTTAGGTTAGCTTTTGTTGAAGGGTTTTGTCTAGGGTCTTCAGCGTTTTTGAGGGCTTCGTCGGATCCCTAAACCCTACACCCTAAACCCCTAAAACCCTAAACCACTCAAACCCTAAACCCCTAAACCCCGAAACCCCTAAACCCTAAACCCTGGGCTTGAGGGCCCATGTTTTTTGGCCACACTACAGCAGGCTTCGGCTTGCACCCGCAAACGCATCCTGGGGCCCCTGCCACCTCGCAACCCTGCACCTTGAAACCTTCAGGGGTTTAGGGTTTAGGGTTTAGGGTCTAGGGTTTAGGGTTTAGGGTTTAGGGTTTCGGGTTTCGGGTGGATGAGGCCTCGCCAGAAGCCCCCCCCCCCCACACTCTTTGTAGGGTTTAGGGCTAAACCCTAAACCCTAATCCCTAAACCCTAAAACCTAAACCCTAAGAGGGAGCAGCTGACCACGTTGACGAACAGCGCCCGCGGTCAGTCAGAGGTGGGCAGAAGCCAGCGAATATACTTGGAGGTTCATGGTACTTACTAACCAATTATAGCTGTACTTATAACCCACATATAAGCCCCTTCAGTGCCCTAATCTGGTTATAAGTACAGTTGTAAGTACAGTTATAATTGGTTAGTAAGTACCATGAACCTCCAAAAGTAGGGGCCTGAATGACTAGAACAGGGTTTGGGGGGGTCATTGTAGTTTTGTCATAAAGGGACCAGAAGGGAGTATTCTTAGCAATCATTCCGAAACCTATGTTGGGCCGTTGGGGCATTTTAGCGGGCTTAGGGTTTTTGAACTATTTCCCCTTATTTGGGTTTAAAGCGGATCAGATTTAGGAATGTTTGACTTGGGTTTAAAGAGGATCAGATTTAGGAATGTTTTTAAGAGGCCTCTGAGGAGGGTTGGATCCCAGCTTCGGGTGTTTCACGTTGCAATGGGCTCCGCATGTCCATCCTGGTGGCTGCCATGTCCACAACCGAAACTCAGAGATAAACCCAAAAACCTAAGCCCTAAACCCTAAAACCTAAGCCCTAAACCCTAAACCCTAAACCCCTAAATCCTAAACCCTAAACCCTAAACCCTAAACCCTAAACCCTAAACCCTAAACTTGCTGGTTTTGTTTGCTGGTAGGCTTCCTCCTCGCTGAACCAGCGCTTCTCTCTACTGGAAGGCCTTGCAACTGCGCCCCTGACCTGAAGCCCTAAACCCTAAACCCTAAACCCTAAACCCTAAACCCTAAACCCTCTTTCAGCCCCTAGAAGCGACTATGAGCCCTGAGTCCTTCCCCTGACCCGACCCCACACCCAAAACCCTAAACCCTAGCCCTAAACCCTCGCCCTCAACCCTGAACCTCCTTGAACCCTTAATGGAGCCAGGGATTAGGGTTTGGGGTTTCGGGTTTAGGGCAGCTTAACAGGTGAGCCCCAAACCCAAGTCCCTAGGGTTAGGGATGCTTGGTAGTTTCATGCGCCCTTAGTATGGTCCCCAACCTCCTTCAAAGGGGTCTGATGTAGCGTCGGCGTCGGCGTCGGCGTCGGCGTCGGCGTCGGCGTCGGCGTCGGTGTCGGTGTCGGTGTCTGTGTCTGTCTGTCTGTCTCCTTTTCCGCAGGCGAAGTCTCCGAGATGCGCAGCGCTGTGCGGCCGCAGGCGTGATCTTGTGTGGGCGATTTTGGGTGTTGGGTTCAGGGTTCGCAAAGAAACAATAATTGTATATGTATATATGTATATGTACTTGTACATGTATATGTATATGTATATGTATATGTATATGTATATGTATATGTATATGTATATTTATAAGTATATATATATAAATACATATATGCGCGTACATATATATATATATATATATGTATATACATACATATATATATATATATATGTGTGTATATACACATAGTACATGAAGCCCTACAGTGTGTGGACGGCTTGTGCACAGGCTGGGCCCTACCGAACTAGGCTCCAAGGCGTCCGCGAGTATGGTTCCCTAACGTGGGCCTTTGGCTTTCTTGGAGGAGTGAATAGGACCAGTGTGCGTGCGCATGCATGTAAGCAGTCCAGCATAAAACCCGAAACCCGCTTGTGCCCTAAACTCTTAACTCTAAACCTTAAAAAAACCTACGCCCTGGATATCTTATGAAGAATGTATGGTTCAGGGTCAAAGAAAATATTTGAATGACCCTGAACCCTAAACCCTAAACCCTAAACCCTGAACCCTGAACCCTGAACCCTGAACCCTGAACCCTGAACCCTGAACCCTGAACCCGAAGCGCAGAAGCCTCAAAGCATGGCCCATGGTGGAGGAGCCAGACCAGCGTCTGCGGCTCCAACAAAGCCAGTTTGCAGCCCGCCTGGCGCCCTTCTCAGCGTTTTCTACTATTCGCTTAAGAACACCACAAAAATGCCAGATATTCTTCATTACAAGGGGAGTGTGATTTTTCTGATTTTTTTTTTTTGCGGGGGGTTCTTAAGCAAATCGTAGTTTCAGGTTATGGTTGGTTGAGAGTTTGCGAGTTTCGGGGAATTGGGTTTGAGGGTTTAGGGGTTTAAGGGTCTTGCGGGTTGTGGGAGATAGAGGTTTGAGGGCGTTCGGGTCTGCAGGCTTTAATTAGATGTTTTAGACATTAAATATTTCTTAAGCATCGGTCGGGCAGTTCCTCCCGTCCCCTGACACAGTTTCGATAAGCTTTGGTGCACTCAGACACCCAGCCCCTAAGTTCAGGGCCCTAATCCCTATAAGCCCCAAACTCAGACCTTAAAAACCTTATCCCCACAGAGTTGAACAATTCGCCCTGCAACCGCCCAACTCTCAAGCCCCAAAGCCTTCTTCCAGGTTACAAAGCCTTTTCATTGTATGGTTTTTTGGTTCGACCCTTCGGAATTCTAGGTAAACAGGTTGGGGCTCTTGAGGATCACTACAAAGAGGGTGTTGAGGGTTTTGGGTTTAGTATTTACAAGGAGGGGCCCCCTTACTATAGGAACTGCAGCTTGGGGGCTTGTAACCTAATTCAGGATCCTTATAACCCAATATAGGGCTCTTATAACTTGTAACTCCACTTATAACTAGGGGCCCCTCCTTGTAAGCCTAAACCCTAAACCCTCAACCCTAAACCCTATAAACCCTGAACCCTAAACCCTAAACCCTAAGCCCAGTAAGGGGGCCCCTCCTTGTAGGGTTTAGTGTTTAGGGTCTCCCCTGCCTCTGTGGCATCCCTGCCGTGTCACGTGGGCCAAGTCGAGTGAACCTGTGTTGGATAGGGTTGAGGGTTTAGGGTTTAGGGTTTAGGGTTTAGGGTGTAGGGTGTAGGGTTTAGGGTTTAGGGTTTAGGGTAAACCCTGAACCCTAAACACGAAACCCTCAACTGATGGGCTTAAACGGCTTAGGGCCGAGAGGTGGTGGGCGGACGAAGCTTCAAGGGCTTAGGCTCGGGTTCGGGAGGGTGGATGCCTTTTCTGACTTCCCCTGAACCCTAAACCCTAAACCCTAAACCCTAAACCCTAAACCCTAAACCCTAAACCCTGAACCCTGAACCCTGAACCCTGAACCCTGTACACCCTAAACCAACACCCAAAGCCAACCTTAGACCCACCGACTTTCTATCTTCTCCTTGTCCTTTGAGGAGCAGCTGACTGACCAGTTCGCTGCCTTCGAGGACGCTGGATGCGGTTTAGCTTCCGGGGTTTAGGGTTAGGATAAAGGGTTTAGGGTTAGGGTTTAGGGTTAAGCGGCGCCCGAAGCCGGAAAATCCCTGCAAAACCTGATTGTTTTTTGCTTAGGACCCTGCGCACTTCGGGGGTTTAGGGTGGTGACTTGGTGAGCAAAGTTTGCATTCTCCCGAGTCCGCTTTTACTTCGCCCAAGCCTGTGTCAGCAAGGGAATGAGAGCATGAGGTACTCGACATAATCCCTTAAAGGGCATACATAGGGGGACATCGGGTACCTCATTCCCTTATTCCCGACTAACCAACTCAGAGATGGCCATCTCAGGCATGGGAAGCCCGAGCTGTTGTACCTGAACCCTAAACCCCAAACCCTAATCCTAAAACCCTAAAACCCTAAAACCCTAAAACCCTAAAACCCTAAAACCCTAAAACCCTAAAACCCTAGAACCCTAGAACCCTAGAACCCTAGAACCCTAAACCCTAAACCCAGCCTAAGCGGTAGGAGAAGTTGGCCCATCTCCTCGGGCTCGCACCAAGACTCTGTGAGCTGGAAAGGCCCCGGTGCCCCGGAGTGGCTCAGTTAGGAGCTTTGGGCGTTGGGGTTTGGGGGTTTAAGGTTTAGGGTTTTAGGGTTTAGGGTTAGTTTCGGGTTTAGGGTAGCTTTGGGTAACTTGGGGTAGCTTAAGGGCTCGGGATTGAAAAATGAAGGGCTTCGGATTCCCAAGCCCTAAACCCTGAGAGGGTTGTCGCATACCTATTTATCGATATGTATACATACATCTATATCTATGTCTATCTGTATCTACATTGGCTTTAAATATCTTTGGACGTTGCCGGGGCTAGTTTCATTGTTGAGCTGCAATCCCGAATGGTCGGGCCTATGGCGAGGTTCCGCCCGAAACCTTAAACTGCACACCGTCAATCCTTAACCCAAAACGCCCTAAACCCTCAACCCTAAACCCTAAGCGCCCGCAGAAATGACCCTAAACCCCAAAGCCTGTTAGGGTTTATGTTTTAGAGTTTAGGGTTTAGGGGCTTGGTGCAGGCAGGGCAGCGAAGCGCGCCGCTTCCAGGCGCCCATGCTGTCGAGGGCTAAACCCTAAGCCTAAACCCTGAACCCAGGGTTATGAGGTTACGGAGTTAGAGGGTTTTAGGGTTTTAGGGTTCAGGTTCTTCGGGACTTTCGGACGCTTGAGGTAGGTGTAGCGATGCAGAATAACTAGAGCCAAGACTGCTATTTCGTCATCCTGATCCCTAAGCCCTAAACCCCGGACCCGACGAGACCCTAAACCCTCAATCCTAAACCCTTCACCCTAAACCCTAAGCCCTAAGCCCTAAACCCTAACCTAAAGCCGAAACCCTACACCCTCAGCCGACACCCTACACCCTAAACCTAAGCCCTAAACCCTACCTGGAAAGACCATATGCTTGGAAAGCCAGGCTGTACAAGCTTCCACAACTACACAGACTAAGTTCCGAAGCCTTGCTAAAACCTAAAAGGCTGGAGGCATTAGGGGTTAAAAGTTTAGGGTATAGTGCTATCATTAATGTTTATCCTCATCATGTGTTACTATTGTTTCGTAGTATTTGTACTATTTCTAATTATTATTCATTATTTACAATTACACAGATATACATATATGTATATCAAAATACAAATATGTTATTAGGTTTTTGTGCATGATTACATATTACAGGGTTTAGGGACCTGAGACTGAGTGAGGTCTTTCTAACGGCTACTCGGGGGCATCTTGTTGATGGACAGCTCCCACCCCATGCTGAAACACTGGCTAAGGCCACACAGTCAGTAGACCCCTAAACCCCAAGCCCTAAACCCTAAACCCTAAACCCGAGGCCTTTTGTATTTATACAGAGTAGCTCCCTTCGACGCGCACGTGATTTCTGGGCTTTTAGGGCATCTTCTTGTTGCTAGTGGCCTCATTCCTTCTGCTGGGTTCCTACGGAACCCTACCCTAATAAACTCTGCGGCTGAACCTTAACCCTAAACCCCCCAGGCCAGGAGGAATGGAAATTGTATGTGATTCATTCAAGACTTGCAAACTTCGATGGGCTGCAAGAATCCTTCGAAGAGCCCAAGAGAAAGACTTCAAGAGACGGGGTCTTGAAAGACCCCAAAAGCCCTTCAAAACCCGAGAGGCCTCGGGAGTTCCCACCAGGCCCTAAACCCTAAACTCTAAGCCCTAAACCCTAAACCGTAAACCCTAAACCCTAAACCCGAAACCCTAAACTCTAAACCCTAAACCCTAAACCCTAAACCCTAAACCCCACCCCTCCTGCACACCCCCTGGTCGCAAGCCCCTTCAGGGAGCACCACCACTAGTAGGGGTACAGGCCACAAACAAAGACAGCAAAACCGAAAAGACTCAACAGGTCGGGCCGAAAGCAAAACTAAGTGTCCAAAACAGTCCCGACAAAACCCCCGCAAAACTCCGGACACAAACCCTGTACATTTTCCATAAACCCTCTTCCTGGAATAGTAGGGAACCTTAAACCCTAAACCCCAAAACCCAAACCCCAAACCCCAAAACCCCAAAACCCCAAAACCCCAAAACCCTAAACCCTAAACCCTAAACCCTAAACCCTACACAGTTGGGGCGCTGCATCCAGGAGCAGCTGCAGGTGAGGCTGCCGGCAGCCGGCAGGGGGGCCCTGGAGTGGATGGTAGGGTTTAGGGTTTAGGGTTTAGGGTTCAGGGTTCAGGGTTCAGGGTTCAGGGTTCAGGGTTCAGGGTTCAGGGTTCAGGGTCAACGTTCAGGGTTCAGGTTTCAGGGTTCAGGGTTTAGGGTTTAGGGCTTAAGGCTTAGGGTTCAGTGTGTAGCATTGGCCAGCTGAACGCAAGAGTGTGAAGACATCCCCACCCCAAGGCCACCCATTCACAACACGCAGCGAAGCAAACCGGAGCCAGCCCAAGCCAAAGCGACTCAAACTTCCCACATGACACACGTTGCCCTAAACCCTAAACCCTAAACCCTAAACCCTAAACCCTAAACCCCAAACCCTAAACCCTAAACCCTAAACCCTTCACTTGGACGCTTCAAATGCTTGGAGCACTTGAGGTCCATATGGGTCACGTGGGAAGAGTTGCAATAATACTGTTGGCAATTGTTGGCAAACTTTCCAAGCACATGGAATACTTGACACATACTCGGTGCACTTCAAATTGGGTCATTTGGGACACTCTGGCAATTAAGTTGGCTTGCGTTTTGGAGGATTTGGGCGATTGGACTTTGGGGGTCACTTGGGGCCACAAGGCAAAGGATTCCCACCTTTCAGGTATGCGCTGGTGGGGAGCGTCTGGGCCGAAAGGCCCTTTCATGCCTTCATGCTCTTTAGGGTTTAGGCTTCAGGGTTTAGGGTGCCTGGGGGCCTCCAGGATGGCGTGCCAGGGGCTTCTGAGGGGTCTGCTGAAAGCCTCCAGGCCTCCCAAACCGTTCTTGAGCAGCTTAGGCTGAACTGCTTGGGGTTTAGGGTTTAGGGTACAGGGTTTAGGGTTTAGGGTTTAGAAGGGCGCAATCGGGACAGCCTTCAAGCTCATTGTATCCCAGCTCTGGCGCTTTATTGAGCAAACTTGATTGGCTGAAGAATCTAGAGAATAATTCGCTGTATGTGGCGGCGGCTCGCCCACTGAACCCTGTACCATCAACCCCAGACCCTTATCGCGCCCCTAACCCTAAACCCTAAACCCTAAGCCCTCAACCTTAAACCCTATGCCCCCTGTCGACGGCATGCCTCCGAGGTTCGGATGCGGACCTTCGCGCAGCGGAGCGGCGGCTGGAACAGCGCCAGGCGCGGTGGGGCTTAGGACGCAGGGTTTAGGGTTTAGGGTTAAGGTTTAGGGTTTATAAGGTTTAGGGTTTAGGGTTTAGGGTTGGGGTTTAGGGTTTAGTGCTTAGGGGTTTAAACGTTTAGGGGTTTTTTCAAGTTTAAGGGTTTAAACGTTTAGAATGTGGGGTTTAGGTGGGTTTAGGGTTTAGGGTTTAGGGTTTAGGCTTCAAGGTTGGGAGGGATGTTTTTTTTTTTCAAAGGGTGTTTGGGGTTTGAGGTTTACGTTTGGGGTTTAGGGCTCATGGTTTAGATTTTACTTGGGGTTCAGGGTTTCCAATGTGCAGGATGCGAGCCCAAAACCTACGTCGTTATTGCAGTCGGTGAGTTCCCTGATCGGACGCTAGGTAATTTAATGGAGTTCTAGGGTTGAGGGATCTGCTTTGCCCGTTGATGACAGAAATCACTTCTGAACCGTGCACCCTAAAACCAAAACCGTAGATCTTGGATGTTCCCCCCCTATTAGCAGTCCGTAATAGGGATTGTAGTAGCGGGTACGACAATCCCGATTAAGGACTGTTAGCATAGGAGGCAACATCCCAACCTAGATCGTTGTGGGTGTCGCAACTTGTATTGCCGTTTTCGTGAGGCTGCTTTTCTCACAGATTCGCCGAAGCAGGGTTGACGTGCTCATGCAGTCAACTTCCCAGTCGGAAGCTTCTTTAGTCAACCCCAAACCCAAAACCCCAAGCCCTAAGCCCCCAACCCTGACCCCTAAACCTTGAAGTCCAGGGTTTAGTCAAGCGTTGGGCCGGACCTGTCAGGACGACGCGAATGCAATGTGCTATCCTCAGGTAGACTAAGCGGAGTTCAGGACTGCGGTTTGGGGTTTGGGGCTTAAGGCCCTAAATCCTTCGCCCCCCCCCCCCCCCCCCCCTCTCCTCCCGGTTCACCCATCCGTCCACCCCGCCCCTAGAAAGCTCAAACTCCTCAACTCTCCATGTTTTGGGTAGGGTGGTACCCTTGCAAAGGTTGGCTAGGCTAGGTGCATAGGGAGATGACACAGCACAACAGGCAGCAGGTAGCGCGCAGTTTATGCGTCTGCCTGACCAGGTCCATTCGCGTCAGATACAATTGTGTTAGGTACAATGGTTGCAAGCATTATCAGCTGGATAGTGCTATCCCCCAAAAAGTGTTCTTCCTTATAAGGGCAATATGGGGATAACTTAGAGTTTGCCCCTTTCTGCTTATTGTGGTTCCGGATATATCGAGATTGATGCATTCAGCGATTGAGGGTTTGGCGAAGAACGACACCTAGAAAGCCTTTACCCCAAGCCCTGAACCCTAAACGAAGGTTGTAGGGTATTCGGGTCTGCTGAAACCCCAAACCGTAAACCCTAAACCCTAAACCCTCACCGCTCGGGTGCCCACTGAAGCCTATCAGGTCCACTGCCAGCGAATCCCAAGGTCTCAACTGCTGCTGCCATCCCCAAAACCACTTCACGCTGAACACCCTCTGCGGCTCATTGTAATTAGACCAGGACCTAAAGTAGACCCTTATTTCCTTTTTCTGGGTTGGGGGTTCCCTTGTCATCCCCTTAAAACGGGCACCCTTTTTATGCCCATGTAATTCCTGGGTCTAGTAGACCCTAGACCCTGGACCCTAAACCCTAAACCCTAAACCCTAAACCCAAAACCCTTCACCCTCAACCCTCAAGCCTCAACCCTCAACCCTCAACCCTCAACCCTAAACCCTAAACCCTAAACCCTAAACCCTAAACCCTAAACCCTAAACCCTAAACCCTAAACCCTAAACCCTAAACCCTAAACCCTACCTTTTGGATCCTTGAAGCCCAGGCACGGCAATGCAGTGCGGGACCTGCGCAACGATCTCATCACGATGTGCTCTGAGTTGCGCCTCGCCCAACAAACCCTAAACCCTAAACCCTAAACCCCAAACCCCAAACCCCAAACTCTAAACCCCAAACTCCCTAATCCCTAGACCCCGAGCCCTAAACCCTAGGCCCTAAACGACTAGACCCCACAGTCCCTTGTTCCCTCTGCTTTTCAAAGAGGTGTACCTGGACTCAGACCCCACAACCCTCTCTGATTCCCTTTAAAGACTTCGATGATTCCCTCATGAATGAACCGCTTTTGAACAAGGTTAACCCTTACAGAAAGGACTGTTGTGAGGCGGAGTTGTTGGGTAGTTTTGAGTCGTTTCATAAGGTTTGGGGGTTAGTAAAAGCTTAAAACTCTAAACTTATGGCCTCACAACAGTTCTTTCGTAAAGATCAACCCTAAACCCTAAACCCTAAACCCTGAAGGTTTAGGGTTTTTGGGGGGGTTTGGGGTTTGCCCTGTGCATTTCTCATCTACTGAGCATCTTAGCTCATCCCTCCTCCCTGGGCCCCCTTGAGGTTGTTTTCGCTTAGGGTTTAGGGTTTCAGGTTTAAGGTTTCGGGTTTCGGGTTTAGGGTTTAGGGTTTAGGGTTTAGGGTTTAGGGTTTAGGGTTTAGGGTTTAGGAAGCAGTACTCTCCAAGCCCAAGCTCGAAACTCCCGAAATGCCCTGAGCTCCCTAAATCCCCAAACCCGAAACTCCCAGCCCTCAACCCTTAAGCCCTAATATACGGGTCGGAAGAATTACTAGTAGTATTCCCATCTGGTCCCTGTGTTTTTTTCTAGACTAACCCCAAAAACCCTATTCTAATTATTCAGGCCCCTATATTACACGCTGAACTCCAAGTCACAAGCTATAAAGCCTAAACCCTACAGTAAACTCCGGAAAGTTGGAACATGGTTTAAGGGTGATTAGAGCAGGGAATCCCTTTAGTATACCTTTTGGGGTATGAGGATAAGGATGTTCCAACTTTTTGGAGTTTACTGTGCACAAACCCTAAACCCTGAATCCTAAACGAGCCAAGGAATGACCAGACGCTGAAGCTGGCGAACGACACCTTCGGAGGCACGATCTCTCGAAGTGTGCTAGGCCCTAATCTTGACGTTTTAGTTATAGGGTTTATGAGCTCAGGGGCTGAAACATACGGAAGGTACACACGGGGTAGGGGGGAGGTAGCTGAGCACTTGCGAAGGCAAGATCAAAATCTCGCTAAGCTCCAAAAAGTTGGAACATCCTCATCCTCATACCCCAAAAGGGATACTAAAGGGAGTCCCAGCTCGAGTCATCCTTAGGGTTTAGGGTTTCGGGTTTAGGGTTCGGGTTTAGGGTTTAGGGTTTAGGGCTTAAACCATGTTCCAACTCTCTGAAGTTTACCGTAGGGTCCCTTGTGGGGTGATGATTATACAGGCTGCCCCCGAAGACTTACAGTACCCAAAAAGGGACCATGATTTTGAGAACTGACCATCTAAGCTTTCGGGCAGGTAGGGACTCCTTGGGTGGAAAAAGGTTGCATCTTCTTGCGCCGTACCTCTATATATATATATCTATAGATATATAGATCTATATATAGTGATGAATTTCCAAAAGAATTTGATATACCTCCAGGCGGTCTCAGGAGTGGCCCATTGCAGGACATGATGTCGGCCTCCTTTTGCAGACATCGTGCCCTCATGTTCCGGCTCTGGGGTCCCCTTCAATCCTCTCCCCAACTTCGTATAGTCGTATAGGTTTCGTCCTAAATCCGAGATCCTCTTCGACTAAGATGATACACTACTGAATTCCGAAGTCTTTCGTTCAGAGCCTGGTACTAAAACGGTGCAGTCAGGTAGGTGTCTTACATTGAGGGTTTGGGGCGAGACCCTACACAGTCCTACACCCCTACACCCCCAAGCCCAACGAAGCCCTCTAGGTTGAGAAGCCCTAAAGCCCTTAAAACTCCTCAAAACCCTAAAATCTAAACCCTAAACCCTAAACCCTAAACTCTAAACTCTAAACCCTCAAAAATCCCTCACGAGCGCAAGTGGGTAGGTTGCCTCGACCGCCTGGCACTCCTGGAGAGGCCGCTACTTGGAGGTTCATGGTACCTATTAACCTGTATAGTGGTTTAGGGTTTAAGGTTTAGGGTTTAGGGTTTAGGGTTTAGGGTTTAGGGTTTAGGGTTTAGGGTTAGAGTACTTATTGCCCAATTATAATTGTACTTATAACCATATTAGCACTTCAGGGGCTGATAAGTTATAAGTACAGTTAGAATTGGTAAGTACCACGAACCTCCACGTAGGGGCTTTAGGGCTTAGGGTTTAGGCTTCAGGGCCTAGGGCTTAGGGGCGTTAGAGGTTTTGGTGGAATTAGGGGCTTTGAGAGATTTAGGGGATTTAGGGGCTTCAGAGGTTTTAGGGCTTTGAAGAGTTTTCGGGTTCAGGGTTCTTGGGTTTTTGGGGGTTATAAGAATAGGGGGTGTTGGGGAGCTTTTAGGGTTTTTGAACGTTGTTTTTAGGGTTTTCCGGGTTTATGCTCGAGCCTCGGCAGAAGGCCTTTGATCAAGAAGTTTAGGGTTTAGGGTTTAGGGTTTAGGGTTTAGGAAAGGGTTTAGGGTCACATCCCAGGGTTTTGGGTCGATAGTGTGGGCAACCTCTTGTTTTGGGAGGGGTTGGAGGTTTTGGTCTTTTGGTCTTGGGACTCAGAGTGTATCAGGTAGGGACTCATGGGGCTTACTGACCTAAACCCTAAAGCCTGAAAGCATTGCCAAAAACCGAAGCCCCAACAAGCGCCAAGCCCTAAGCCGCTAAGCCGCTAAGCCGCTAAGCCCTAAGCTCTACGCCTAAGCTCTACGCCCAACGCCCTACGCCCTAAGCCCTAAGCCCTAAACCAGAAACGCTCCACACCCCCCACCCCCCACCCCCCCGCGGCAGGCAGATGCAGGAGCGCGTGAACTCGGATCGAGGCACGCAAGCCCAAATTCTTAAGCCCGGCAAACTGTTTTTTTGTTGGGGGGGGGGGGGAACCCGAAACACAAAACCCTGAGTAGTTCCAAAAGGGTTTAGGCAGTTACGGGCTGAGAGTGCCTCAATACAGTAGTTTTGTTGCCTAGGGTTCAGGGCTTGGGGTTGAGGGTTTAGCGTTTGGGGCTTCTTCAATACAGACTGCCATAGCCAAGATCTTGTCCGGTTTCATGTAAAGGTCGTGAAGGTCGTGAAACCCTAGTGCATCTGCAAGACCATCTCAACGTCAGTGGACTTTGCCTGGTTTGAATAATATATACCAAGCCACAACCCTAAACCCTAAATTCGTAGAATTTGTACATTGCAATTGATTTCTGGCTATGAAAACAACAGGCAAGTTCTATAACAGCCAAGCTGCTTGTTAGCCTTTGCCTCGGTGTCTGTGGCGATGGGTACCAAAGTTGAAAGGCCCAAGCCGTACAACCCTAGACCCTAAACCCTAAACCCTAAACTCTAAACCCTAATCCTTCCAGGACTCAAGCTTTTTTGAGCTGGGTTGGCGATCTAGGGTTTGGTGGCTTAGCCTGTAGGCTTAGAAGTCGCGAAACTTACACAGCGCGAAGCGTCTTGTTTAGGGTTGTTTAGGGTTTTAGGGGGAGGGGGGGGGGGGGGGGGGGGGGGGGGGGAGCTCCGAACAAGAATCTCTTGCACACTCGCCAAATCCCGCCCTACAAACCCTACAAACCCTACAAGCCTTACACAACCCTACAAGCCCTACAAACCCTACAAACCCTACAAACCCTACAAACCCTACAAACCCTAAACCCTACAAACCCTACAAACCCTACAAACCCTACAAACCCTAAACCCTACAAACCCTAGACCCTAAACCCTACAAACCCTACAAACCCTACAAACCCTAAGCCCTAGGGGCCCGAGGAGCTCCTATCAGTTCGTGGGTGCTGTGCAGGCGTCACCGTTACCTTGCAGTCCCTGGTGGACGAAGGCCAGTCCTCTGAAGGGTTTCGGCTGTAGGTTCAGGGTTTAGGGTTTAGGGTTTAGGCTTTGGGGTTTAGGGTTTAGGGTTTAGGGTTTAGGCTTTCGGCTTTCGGCTTTAGGGTTTAGGGTTTAGGGTTTTGGGTTTAGGGTTAAAAGGGATGGGACGCCTATAACCTGTAAAGAGTTCGTTGGTTCACCACGAACCGCCTGAGCCCTAAACCAAGCACTAATATAGATCATGAGCCACCGCGGCTGAGGGAGGGAAACCCAACCCCCACAACCCGTCATGAACCGCGGGGGGGAGGGGGGGGGGATGGGTCCGTGAATGCTGGCGCCTATTCTCGACCCTGAACCGTCGCTGAACCCACCAACTACCTATTGCGGGTATTTGGCGTGTCTCGGTCTACTTGGAGGTTCATGGTACTTATTCACCAATTAAGCTGTACTTCTAGCTGCACTTATAACCATGTCAGGGCACTTAAGGGGCTTATGAGTGGGGTTATAAGTACAGTAATAATTGGTGAATAAGTATCATGAACCTCCAAGTAGGTCTACAAGGTGGGGCCCCCTAGTTACAAGTAGAGTTGTAAGAACCCGAAGTTGGGTTATAAGGATGCTAAATTAGGTTATCAAGCCCCCTTAGCTACAGTTAGGTATAGTAAAAGGGGCCCCTCCTTGTAGACCATCTAACCCCTAAGCCCTACATGTCTAAGGGTAGTTGCATGGTCCCTTCATATGGGCCCTTGACTGTAGCCCTAAACCCTAAACCCTAAACCCTAAACCCTAAATTAGGTTATAAGTCCCTTAACTACAGGTTAGCATAGTAAGAGGGGGCCCCTCCTTGTAGCCCTGGCACCAAGGCTGTACGGCCCTGGACGCTCGGATTCGATCCTTGGAATCCGCACGAGGTGCCTTTTTCTGGGTCTGCCGGGTTTAGGGTTTAGGGTTTAGGGTTTAGAATCCTCAAGCCTACGGGACTTCGGAACAAGTGCTGAGGATTGTGCCTTCACAGTTAAAAGGTTGGCCCTAGAGGGTTTGCGCGGGGTTTGGGGTTATGGTTTTTGGGTTTCGGGTCGAAAACGGGTTTTGGGGGCTCAGGTCTCGACACTAACCCACAGACCCGAAGAAGCCCTGAGTCCTGAACCTTGTCACGTCTTAGCTTGCGAGTAGGGAACCTCCAACCTTTCTGGGGTATACACAATCGTACCGGAATTGAAAGGCTAACCAGTTTTGGGCCTGGGGTACGCAGCAACTAGGGCGTTGCAGCCGATGCAGCTTGTGCAGTGATTCTTTCGCGCAGTTTATAGGGTTCTTGAGGGAGGGTCGTTCAAGGGGGGGGGTAGGTGCTTAGGGAATCTTAGGGAGCTTTAGGGAGTAGTAGGGAGTCTCAGGGAGCCCTGTTACATACGCCCCCTCGAAGCTCCCTTTCCTTAAGGGGCACCTGTCGGTGTTGCCAGTCGAAGCTTACGTGGCTTTGGCTCCGCTGGTAGCTCGACGAACTTCCATAAGCTACATACAGGCACATTTGAACCCTGAGCCCTGAAGGCCCTAAACCCTAAACCTTAAACCCTAAAACCCTAAACGGGCCTAAACTGCAAGAATGAACTCGAGAGCTACACATGACAGTGGTGAGGCAGACCATGGGATGGATGAAGACTCAGAGAGTCTTAGGCAGGGATAGGTTAGAACATAATTTCCAACGTTTATAACCCTGACTCCCCCTAAACCCTAAACCCCTATGCATAACCCCCATGAAAGCTTAATTTTCATAAGGCCCCCAAACCTACCCCAGTAGACGCCCCAGTCCCACCTCTTGAAGGCCCCGAGCCGTTCAAAGCCCTAAGCGCCGGTTTGGGGGGTTTTAGAACCTAGGGTTGAGGGTTTAGGGTTTGGGGTTTAGGGTTTGGGGTTTGGGGTTTAGGGTTTAGGGATTTGGGTTTAGGGTTTAGGGTTTAGGGTTTAGGGTTTAGGGCTTGGAAGGCCAGCAACTCTCGCTCCCGACGCTGATCGAGGATGCAGCCAACGCCGCCCGCAGGCTGGCCAAATCCTGAGCCCTGAAACGCCTGTGGGGTTTAGGGTTGATAAGATTTTGGGTTTCGGGTTTGGAGTTAAGGGTTTAGGGTTTACAAGGCTTTAGAGTTTAGAGTTTAGGGTTTGGGGAGTGATGTTGGGGCTCAGGAACTGATCTCTAAATCCTGAGCCCTCAGAAGCCCTTGGGTGGAGAGCGTAGTAGTCTTCAGACCCTGCCCTAAACCCTAAGCCTTAACCCTAAACCCTAAACCCTAAGCCCTAAACCCTAAACCCCAGAACCCCAAAACCCCAGAACCACCCCTAAGGGCTTGGAGTTTGGGCGTCGCCTACGAAAGGAGGGACCCTGATAAGGGACCTCAGGGGCTACATGGGGGCGACTTAGGCAAAAACCCTAAACCCTAAACCCTAAACCCTAAACCCTGTTATTTAGGGGAATACGGGTTGAGGGTCCCTTCTAGAGATCCCTCATCCCTTAAGTGGTGGGCGTTGGGGTTCTTATCACAAAATAGACTGTGTCAGTTGGGACTTGAGTGGCTTCCGAATTAAGTTCCTAAACCCTAATCCCTAAACCCTAAACCCTAAACCCTAAACCCTAAACCCTAATTATCTCTTGCCGCCCCCAAGTGTGCAAGGGCACACTTCCCTGTGAAACTGGACTCACTTTTCATAGCTACGGGAGATTCACATTCCAAGCAACAGAGCCACTACAGAGTAGGCTCTAAACTCTCAACCGAAAAGCAGGCGTAGCTACACCCAGCAGTTCAGGCACAAGATTTACCTCCTGGGAGCTTAGCAGGCAGTGAGGGAATTAGCTACTTTGTAGTCCATACCCCTTAAAGTTTTTATTTCGGGGGGGATAGACGGCCCCTAACTTCCCCACTAGGAACCCGCGGATCTTAGGAATGCTTTCGGGCCTGGACCCTATAAACCCTACGGCCCTACGAACCCGATAAACCCCAAAGCGCCCTCTATAAACCCTATAAATCCTCAACCCTAAACCCTGTAAACCCTGAACCCTAAACCCTACACGCATACAATGGCCTGAATCTCGCAACCTCGACAGCACGTCCCCCCCGGGCTCACCTGGTGCTTTGGGGTGTTGGCGGGTTGGGGTCTTTAGGGGTGGTTATGGGGCGTAGGGATGTTTAGGGGTGTTTAGGGGTTCAGGCTGTAGCGCGTTTTGGGGCTTAAGGATCTTTAGGGTTTGGGGTTGTTCAGGGCTTCCGGGATGTTGGGGGGATGTTTAGGGATTTTGAGGTTTTAGGGCTTAGGGCTTTGGGGTTTAGGGTTGTCTAGGGGTTTTAGATCTCAGTTGGAAGCTCTTTTGGCTTAGCAAGTCTACTTCGTATCCCCAAGCAAATCTGCAAGAATCCCCAGAACCCAACTTACGAAAACCCTAAACCCTAAACCCTAATCCCGAAACCCTAAACCCTAAACCCTAAACCCTAAACCCTAAACCCTGAACCAGGCCGGTAGAGGTGCAGCTGGGTGTGGTGGAGGCCTTGCGGGGGTGCGGTCCGAGAGCGGGGTTTTGGCAGTTCGGGATCCGCGTGAGGTTGATCACAATCACAGGCTTATTTACACCCCCCCCTCCCACCCACCCCCAAATGCACATATGTATGCACACATGTGTATATACATATATACACACATGTGTGTGTGTATATATGTGTGTGCTATATATAATATAACACAAGAAAATATAGTAGAATAATAGCTATGAAATTATGGTAGGATATCATCAATATGTACGTAAGTAAATGTGTGTATATATATATATGTTTGGATGCACCTCCCCATGTATGGTTGGGGTTTTGGCGTTCGGGGGTTTAGGGGATAGGGGTCGGTTCAGGGTTTAGGTTTTAGGGTTCGGGTTTAGGGTCCAGGGTCTCGGGTCGATAGGGTTTCAGGTCTACTTGGGGTTCGGGCATTTTTGTTGAGGCCTTCAAAGCATTCGGGAGGAGCCCCTCCTCCCCCCTCCCCGGCTTGTCGGGAGTTGGGCTGTGTCTTCGGGTCACATCAAGCAACCTATTGGTGTGAAGAACCCAGAACCAGCAGGACCTCCATAGGTGCAACCATGACCTACTGGGGGTCGGGGCGGGTGGGGGGAGGGTGGTTGGGAGGGTGGGGGATAAGGGTTCAGGGTTGAGGGTTTCGGGTTTAAGGTTCAGGGTTTAGGGCTTCGGGTTCAGGGCTTAGGGTTGAGGGTTGGGTAGAGGGGGGGATGGGGGGGATGGGGGGGGGGGGTGGGAAACCCAAGCTTTGGCCCTCAACTGGTCGTCCAGGCCGAGCTGAAGGAACTGCGGCGAGATCGAGCCGAGCTGCTCCTGCTGCGAAGTACAGGGTGTTATTGTTTTTGGATATTAGGGTTTTAGGGGTTTAGGGGTTTAGGGTTTTAGGGGTTTAGGGTTTTAGGGGTTTAGGGGTTTAAATAGGGGTTTAGGATTTAGGCTTTGGCGTTTGGTCTATGGTCTCCAATTCAGGATTTGGTTTAGGGTAGTACCCTTGCTGCTCGTTGGCGTTGGCGTTCTATTGGGGCTGGGGACGACGGGGAGTGTGTGAGCCGTATCCTATGACGTTTTTGAGAACCCTAAGCCCTAAACCCTAAATCCCAAACCCTAAACCTTAAACCCTCAACATTCGGGCCAAGTCACTCAGGATTTCTTCAATGGTTCTGCCACGGGTGAAGATGCTGGAGCGCCAACAGGAGTCCCAGCACACCCAAGCCCGGACAGTCTGTAGGGTCGGGTTTAGGGTTTAGGGTTTAGGGTTTAGGGTTTAGGGTGAGGGCTTCGGGTTTAGGGTGTGGGTAGAAGTCAGCGGCTGCAACGAACAATTTGCGCGGAATGTTTTTCTTGGCTCTGGGACTCTGTGGTTACAGGTGGCATTCAAGTCCTCATGATGCGGCACACCTAAATCAAGACGCATATTCTTCGGGGCTGTGTCGACAGAACAGCTCAACCCCCACCCCCCCCCAAACCCCCCCCCCCCAACCACGCCCCACCCGCCCCCCCCCACCCCCCCCCCCACCCCCCCACCCCCACCACCCCCCCCCCCCACCACACCCCCACCCCCCCCACACCCCACAACTCCCCACACCCCACCCCCCCCCCCCCAAATCCCCAAACCCTAAATGCCACACCCTAGGCACCCCCTCCCTTCAAAACCCGATAGTCCATCTGGAAGTTTTTTCTATGTTTGGGGCCACCACCCTAAACCCAAACCCCAAACCCTAAACCCTCAACCCTAAACCTAAATTTGCTCAGCCCATGTCGGAGACTGCAGCCTGCTGTCGTGTTTTGCTCTTTTTGGCTTTTGCCCTAAACCCTAACCCTAAACCCTAAACCCTAAACCCTAAACCCTAAACCCTAAACCCTAAACCCTAAACCCTAAACCCTAAACCCTAAACCCTAAACCCTAAACCTAAACCCTAAACCCTAAACCCTAAACCCTGAAGCTGAATAAGCCCTCCATCATGGTTATCTGTTGTAGTTTAGAATCTCTTGAATTAGATCAGTGGCTTCTGACATCTTTTCTCTGCTACGTTCGGTCCTTTTTGCCTTTCTGAGACGGGGCTTCTTTCTTGCAAAGGTTGAGGGTTTGGGTTTTAGGGTTTAGGGTTTTGGGGCCAGAAGTAAAGCTTTCAGCAAAGCACCAACTTGCAGCCAAGCTTGTGTAGACCGGCTGGAGTAGAGGGACACTTGACAAACACATTTGGGGGCTTGATGCAGGGGTTTAGGGTTTAGGCTCCTAAACCCTAAACCCCAAACCCCAAACCCTAAACCCTAAACCACCCTGAACCACCCGAAGCCCTAAGCTGTCAGGAGGATGTCAATTCCAACTGCCGCGCCTTCGAGGTTGCCGAGTAGAGGGGGGTCGCGCAGTGTTGTTGGGATCTTATGGGGCATCAAGAAATTCTAGACCCTTAGCCCTAAACCCTAAACCCTAATTTCTGAACCCTAAACCTTGGTCTCAGCTGAATTTGAGCCGGGTTTGTGCAGCACGCCCCCCGACTCTGGTTTATTTTGGCTCAGCACTCTTGCAATATGCCCAGAGATTGCAGCGTCAATACGCCGAATGTCAAGGACAACATGACCAGGATCCCATGGATCCCTTTAAACTCAGAATCCATAGACCACTTTATCTGACCTTTACAAGCCTGCCGGAACCCACCATAGATAGAGTCAGATAGAGCCCAAGGTGCCTGGGACGTGGCTCTACCCATTATCTAGGGTTCCGATACTGGTTTAGAAAGGAAGTTTTAGGGCAGGGATAAAGTCCTGGGTAGGCCCTTGGGATATGTCATCTTTCCCTGATTGGGTTTAAGAGGACCATATTTCAAGAACATGTTTCAGAGGGCTTAAGGGGCCAACCTAGCTTCTACTAATTGCTTCAGAAGCCCGAAGATACAAAAGACCTTCTTCCATGTGAAGGGGAATATAGGGATCATGTTTTTAATTATTCTTTTGGGGTTCTTAAAAATAGTAGGCTGGTACTTGTGCAGACAAGTGCTTCGAGCACCCGCCGCTGCCTAAAGGGCCCCAGCAACGACTTTTCTTGTAGGCATTTCCGAGCGCCCAAACCCTAGCCTGTTTTGGGAGGGTTTAGGGCTTAGGGCTTAGGGCTTAGGGCTTAGGGCTTAGGGCTTAGGGCTTACGGCTTAGGGCTTAGGGCTTAGGGCTTAGGGCTTGAACCCTAAACCCTAAACCCTAAACCCTAAACCCTAAACCCTAAACCCTAAACCCTAAACCTCTTTGAGTTTAGGCTGCGCGGGATGGGGTGGGAGGAGCGCCTGCTGCGGGCAGAGACCGACGCAGCCGAATTGAGCGACCTCCGAGGTGTCTTTTGACATTCGCCCATGGGGTTTAGGGTTTAGGGTTTGGGGTTTAGGGTTTAGGATTGAGGGTTGAGGGTTGAGGGGTTAGGGTTGAGGGTTTAGGGTTAAGGGTTTAGGGAGTTTCGGGTTTCGAGTTTAGAGCGTTGAGTTTGGCTCAGAGCCAGGGCTTTGTTGTTCGGCCAGTCGTACATGAACCGTTCAGGATTGGGTGTCAGGGACTAGGGTCTACAAGGAGGGGCCCCCTAGGTATAAAGCCCGAAACCCCTAGACCCTGAAAACCAAACCCTCACCCGAACCCCTAAACCCTGAACCTCACTCTGTCATGGGCCATCCTACCCACCCCAGAAAAAGGCGGGGGAGGGGAGGGAGAGGGGGGGGAGGGGGAGGGGGGGGAGGGGGAGGGGGAGGGGGGGGGGGGAGGGGGAGGGGGGGCGGGGGGCTGGGGGGGGGGGCGGGGGGGGGGGGGGGAAAGAAATGACCCTTAGCCATGAAGAAATGACCCTTAGACACGAAGAAATGACCCTTAGCCACGAAGAAATGACCCTTAGCCACGAAGAAATGACCCTTAGCCACGAAGAAATGACCCTTAGCCACGAAGAAATGACCCTTAGCCACGAAGAAATGGCCCTTAGCCACGAAGAAATGACCTTTAGCCACGAAGAAATGACCCTTAGCCACGAAGAAATGACCCTTAGCCACGAAGAAATGACCCTTAGCCACGAAGGAAATGACCCTTAGCCACGAAGGAAATGACCCTTAGCCACGAACAAATGACCCTTAGCCACGAAGAAATGGCCCTTAAATGACCCTTAACGCCCAGGAAATGGCCCTTAGCGACCAAGAAATTGCCCTTAGCCACGAAGAAATGACCCTTAGCCACGAAGGTGTATAGAGTTTAAATATATATATATATATATATGTATATAGAAAGAGAGGTTTAGGGTTTAGGCTGAGGGCTTGCGTCTTCGACCTTTGGATCGCCCTAGTAGGGCCCTCAACTTACCTTCGCTTTCGTGCTGCTGCCTAGGTACCTCGTTCCCCTTAACTCCACTCCCTTGAGGAATTGTGAAGTCAGAAAGTGAGCCTTTTCCATGCCTGTTCCAAGGAAACCGATAAGTACAGGAAAGCAGGAACTGCTCCTTTTCGTTGCTCGCCTTGCACGGCCCCAAACCCCAAAGCCCAAAGCCTAAACCCTAAACCCTAAACCCTAAACCCTAAACCCTCGTTCAGGCAGTCTCAGCACAGTGGTTGGTGGCATCGCAACGTCGGTGTTGGCAGGCTCGAGCTTGGCGCAGGCTCGGCTGTAAGATGTTTTGGGTCAGCTTACGGGGTTTAGGGTTTGGGGTTTAGGGTTTAGGGTTTAGGGGATTATTGGGCCGAATAGCCCATCCTGCTAAGGGGTCTCAAGGGTCTGAGCAGGGCCTTTTAAGGCTAAGAGGTTTATGGTCTGAATAAACTGCCGGTCACTTTAAACAGTAGCTTCCCACACGCCTCCGATGCTGATTCCAGCGAGCCAGAAAGCTGGGGAGGAGCAGATTCATGAAACCCTAAACCCTAAACCCGAGTTGCCCCGAACATTTAAAGTGCGCTCTTGCTGGCTCGGGAGCTGCGAGCTTGTTAGAGAGGGAAACTGCCCAAAATGGCACGGAGTTCGAGTCTAGGATTTGGGGTTTAGGCTTCCTGGCTGAAAACCCAACGTTTCAACTTTTGGGCTTCTGATAAGGTAGTTTATTCTGAAAGTTTCAACTTTTATTTCTTTGGGTTTTGGGCCAGTAAGTAAGTTGCCAGGTGATTGCTGCGAGTTTGCGGATAGAGGTTGTCGGGTTGCGCGTTCAACCAAGACCCCGGCCCAAGAAAGCCATCCCCCCCCCCCCCCCCCCTAAACCCTAAACCCTAGGTGCCAGCGGCCTGGTATATACCCAAGGCCGAAACCTGAGGTCCGAGAATTAGGCCTTCCCTGTATACCCCCCGAACCCTCAAACCTTAGTAGCTGAATGAGTACACTTTAGGGTTCCGGGTTTATAGGGTTTATACACTTTTGGGGGATACCAGAACCCCCCGATAGAACCGAAGGTGGACACTTTTACGGCTTATGAACTCAGCAATTAAGAATGCGAAACAGCCCTAGCTCGTGCAACAGGAGGTCTCGCAGCTGTCTGCTCGCGTGGCTCCGCTCTCGGCGTCTTTGGACCGTCATGCGGAGGCTGGGTGTGTCAGGGGTGCAAACCCTAAACCCTAAACCCCAAACCCCGAACCCCAAACCCCAAACCCCGAACCCCAAACCGTATCCTTGAGCCCTTCTATGCCCGAAGCCAATTTCGGCTGGAAGCATCAGACCCGTCCAGCTCCCGCACTCATCATGGAAGTGCATATGATAGTTTGCGATAATAAGGGACCCCAGATGTAGTCCCCAAAGACTAGGATTCCCTTATAAGAAGGACCCCCATAAGGTACCCCGAATTTCGGAAACCCCCAACCCTAAACCCCAAGAACCCTAACCCTAAACTCTAAACCCCTAAACCCTAAACCCATATGGTCTTCTGAGGTATAGGGTTTGGGGTTTTGGTTGTTTCGGGGGGGGGGGGGGCTTTTGGTTGTCCTGTGGGAGCACCTTACTCAAGAGGTCCGTATCAGAGCAACTATGGAAGCTGGCATGCATCTATATATATATGTATATGCTCACCCCCCCCCCCCTCGACAGACCCCGGAAGCGAAAAAAAGGCTGAGGGCGCGACGGACAGCATGGCTGCACACAGTGGGGTGCATAGGATTCATTTTGTTTTAATAGGAATCTTATGAAATGAAGAGGAACCCCTTGAAATTTATGAGAACCCTTAATACTATTAAGCTCAACGGAAACCTATTCAAATGACAGAACCCTATTTAAAGTTGATAGGAATCATATTATATTACATTTGTAGGAGCCTTATTAAAAATAGGCAAACTATGAAAATTTATTGGAATCTTACAAACACAAATAGGTATCCTCTACTTAAATCCATAGGAACCCTATTAAAATTAATCGGAATTGCAAAAAAACTAACAGGAAGCTACTAACATGAATAGGAACCCTATTAAATTCAATGAGAAGCGCATTATAATTGATAGGAATCCTAATACACTGAAGAGGACCCCTACTAAAATTAATAGGAACCAATGGGACTCCCAAAAAACAAAGTGAACCCTTAACTAATCGGAATCCTACTAAAATTAATATGAGCCTAAACCAATAATACGAATCCAATGAACATGAGTAAGAGCTCTGAAATTGATGTGAATCTTATTGCATTAGTAGGAGCTTTATCAAAATAATTAGGAACCATGTGAAACTTTATTGGAATCCTATGAAGATAAGTAGGAATCTTTCGGAATCCTACCGAAATGTATCGGAGAAGCTAATAGGAAGCCTATTAAAATGAATAGGAACCCTTAACAAATCAAGAGAATGCGGTGAAGATTAATAGGAACTACTAGGACTCCTATGAAAAATAAGATTCGCAAAACAAGAATTAATGGGAACCCTACTAAATGAATATGAGCCTAAACCAATACGAATTCCTTTCAAACGAATTCCTTTCAAACGAATGAGACCTCTATTAACATTAATACGAATGCCATTAACATGAATAAGAACCCTAAAATTGATAGGAATCTTATTACATCAGTAGGAGCCTTATTAGAATAATTAGGAACCCTATGAAACTTTATTGGAATCCTATGAAAATAAATAGGAATCCTCTATTGAATTCATAGGAATGCTATCAAAAAAAAGTTCGGAACCGATCAAAGTAAATAGGAAGCCTATTAAAATGAATAGGGACCCTTAACGAATTGAAAAGAACCGGTTATAAGTCATAGGAGTCCTGTTAACATGAGAAGGAATCTGAGTAAAATCCCTAAACCCTAAACCCTAAACCCCAAACACTAAACCCTAAACCCTAAACCCTAAACCGTGTAGAACCCCTGAAAAAATCTTACCAAAACTCCAGTTTCCAAAATTCCAAAAATCCAAAAAACCCACCCCAAGGTTTGAGTTTTGGAAACTCGAGCGGGAGCCTCAAAATCCAAAATTCGAGCTCCCGCTCGAGTTTCAAAAACTCCAAAAACAAAAAAATCCAACCCAAGTTTCGGATATTTGGAAACTCGAGCGGGAGCCTCAAAATCCCAAAATCGAGCTCCCGCTCGAGTTTCCGAAATTCCAAAAATCCGAAAAATCCACCCCAAGGTTTGGATTTTTGGAAACTCGAGCGGGAGCCTCAAAATCCAAGAATCGAGCTCCCGCTCGAGTTTCCGAAATTCCAAAAATCCAAAAAAAATCCACCCCAAGGTTTGGATTTTTGGAAACTCGAGCGGGAGCTCGAATTTCGGATTTTGAGGCTCCCGCTCGAGTTTCCAAAAATCCGAAACTTGGGTTGGGATTTTTGGATTTTGGGAATTTTGGAAACTCGAGGAATTTTGGATTGTGGGTCTCCCGCTCGAGTTTCCAAAAATCCAAACCTTGGGGTGGGTTTTTTTGATTTTTGGAATTTGCGAAACTCGACCGGGAGCTCGTTTTTTGGATTTTGAGGCTCCCGCTCGAGTTCCAAAATTCCGAAACTTGGGTTGGGATTTTTGGATTTTGGAATTTTGGAAACTCGAGGAATTTTGGATTGTGGGTCTCCCGCTCGAGTTTCCAAAAAATCCAAACCTTGGGGTGGGTTTTTGGATTTTTGGAAACTCGAGCGGGAGCTCGATTTTGGGATTTTGAGGCTCCCGCTCGAGTTTCCAAAAATCCGAAACTTGGGTTGGGATTTTTGGAATTTTGGATTTTGGAAACCCGAGGAATTTTGGAGTGGTGCTCTTCCCCCCCCCCCCCCCCTTCCTGGACAGACCGGAAATACAATTCCGGGGTCTGTCGAGAGGGGGGGGGTGACCATATACATATATACATATCTATGTATACATATACACACACACATAGAGCCCTAAACCCTAAACCCTTTTGCTCCATTTTTTGGGTCAAGGTTCCCTGATGGAGCAACCACCCCCCCCCCCCCCCAACAAGGGATGCCCTTGTTAAAGTATGGTTACTGGGCTACCAAGGGTCAATTGGCCAATGACACTTGTGGCAAGTGGGGTTTTGGGCTTGGGGTTTAGGGTTTCAGGTAGGGTTTAGGGTTTAGGGTTTAGGGCTTAGGGCTTAGGGCTTAGGGCTTAGGGCTTAGGGCTTAGGGCTTAGGGCTTAGGGCTTAGGGCTTAGAGGGTTTAGGGACCCTAAACCCCAAACCCTCAAACCCCAAGAATCACTGCTTTCGGGCTCAGAGGAGCTGGGATCCTTGTCTGCACGCGTGGCGACCTTGCCCGGCGATCCGGCGTCATCACAGCAGGCGGGCGCACTAAACCGTAAACCCCAAACCCTGACCCTAAAACCCTAATCCTAGACCCTCAGCTGCCTGTCGGGTTTGGATAAGGGTATCAAGGATTCGGGTTTGGGGTTTAGGGATTAGGGTTTAGGGTTTAGGGTCACGAACCCGCCCCATCGGACCCCCAGGCCGTGAACCTCCAATGGAAAGCTCTGCACGCTCAAGAGAGGTACGCGAGAGCTCCCAAAACCCGAAAACCCAAACCCGATGAAGCCCTAAACCCTAAACCCTAAGCCCTCCTAAACCGCTGTATCAGACTTTTGAGCTCTGCTGCCCTATATTCGCCCTCAGAAGCAGGCGCCGCTTCTCTCTTTCAGCCTCGCGCTGCACCAGTCGGAGCGTTGTACCCTGCACCCTCAACCCTAAACCCTCAGCGAGAGCGCCGCCAACTCAGAAGTAAGCGTGGCTTGGAGCTGCACCTTACTTAGCCAAGAGGCGAAATTTAATTTTCGGGTTTCCTTATTTGGTGGGCATTGTCGCGGGACAGAGATGTCAAAACAAACCCGAAACGATTCGGGTACGCGACAGTGAATCCACCATACACACTGTTAAGGATCCCTATGCAATTTTTCAGGTATTTTCGCTTAACTGAGAATTTTGGGTTCTTTGAGCGTTAAGGGTTTGAGCTGGCTTTTCTTCTTCAAAGAAGAATCTCGGAGGCCTGGTCTGCGCAGAAAAAGGACAAGAAGGAAAGCCGCCACTCCAATGGAGCCAGGCACAACGACTCGTCGAACCACAACCACTCCTGGCAGGCCGACTCTTCGCAGTGGCACACCGACTCCTCGGACTCTTCGCAGTGGCACACCGACTCCTCGGACTCTTTGCAGTGGCACACCGACACCCAGCAGGCATAGCACAGCTTAACCTTACTTGCTCCTGGTTATTGGGGAAGTAAGGCACTGCTGATACATGCTTGACTTTAACCGCTGTGAGCGGCCGGTTTAGGATTTAGGGCTGGTGCCCTTACGTCCAGGGTACTGTCATGAAGCGGATCAGAATCTAGAGGTATCCCCAGAAAGAACGGGATTTAGGCGTTTAGAGTTCATGGATCTAGTCCCTCAACATCAGCCCTCCAGTCTTGGCCACGAGTGTCAAGGGTTTAGGCCTCACAACTATCTGTTACCGTTATACCTTAAATGTAGCGCCTAGACACCCTAATAAGAACCTCAATATATGCCCCCAGAAAACAGAACCCTACTGAAACAGACCACCAACCCATGTGAAAATGACCCATCCAGGAAGAAGAGCGGGTTTCTCAAGCCTGTGCAGGTTAAAAGTCTCCCTAAACCCTAAATCCTAAACCCTAAACCCTAAACCCTAAACCCTAAACCCGGAAGTCACGTCGTCGAAAGCCTAAACCTCAAATCCGCGCGAACCCATAACCTCCTTGGAGAGCACCTGAAATCCTGAAAGCCTCATGGTCCATATAATTCCATATACCTGAAATTAGGGAAATTAGAGTAGCATAGGGTCGATGACCCTAAACCCTAAACCCTAAACCCTAAACCCTAAACCCTAATCCCTAATCCCTAAACCCTAATCCCTAATCCCTAATCCCTAATCCCTTACCAAACCCTAAACCCTAAACCCTAAACCCGAAGCCCTAAGCCCTAAACCCTGAACCCTAAACCCTAACCCTAAACCCTAACCCTAAACCCTAAACCCTAAACCCTAAACCCTAAACCCCCAATGTTAGGGTTCATTTGCTCCTTAAGGAACCTAAGCCCTGCACCAGCTGTTGGGAGTGGCCAGGTGGCGGTTCTCAGCGAGGCCCGTGGGTTTAGGGTTTAGGGTTTAGGGTTTAGGGTTTAGGGTTTAGGGTTTAGGGTTTAGACTTTGGTTTTTGGGCAGCTTCGTGGGTGCAGGGTTTAGGACTTGAATGCGTGTTTTGGTTCTGGGTTCCTACTATAGCTACATATACCCCCAAAAGTATATACTTTTTTCCAGGGTCTACTCCAAAGTAGAGTAAAGCCCCAAGCCCTAAGACTCAGAAAAACACCCACCAGTTGCCCACGGTTCGGGTCGAGGGATGAAGGTTCAGGATTTGGGGTCGTTCAAGATTTTGGGGTTGTTTAGGGTTTAGGGTTTAGGGTTTAGGGTTAGGGTTTAGGTTTAGGGTTTCGAAGGCTAAGAATCATGTAAAGTGTTTCAGTATGCGAATGCCCTGTTGGAAAGTGAGCTTGAATATCTTCAGAGAGGGTCTGCGTTCGGGTTTAAGCAAACAGCGTTTGGGGTTTACAATTTTAGTTTGCGGTTGAGGGTTTAGGGTTTCTAGGGTTTCGGGTTTTCGGGTTTGAGGATAGACCGTTCTATGGATCTGGGAAGTGGCTGGATCAGGAAATAAAGATCATTGCATCCGCGTGTGCGGGGCTCTGGAAATCTAGGGGCGTAGGGTGTCATTTTGTACGTATGTAGAATTGTGAAACTATTTGTTGCGGTTTCCCGAATGCGGAAGAAAGGGTTCTCGTTTTCTGGGGACGTCAATCCGATCTAAGCCCCGAACCCGAAACTCGTGTGCGTGGGCTCCTCGTTCACAAGCCCTAAGCCCTAAACCCTAAACCCAAAACTCTGCAGGACATAAGGTTCAGCCCAATATTGGGGTCGGAATAGTTTCTGATGCTATTCCCTTGTGGTCCCTATCAATAGACTATAGATACCCCCCCCCCCCCCCGAAAGCTCTATTATACTTATGAAGGCCTCTGCATAGTACAGACCCTAAACCCTAAACCCCAAACCCCAAACCCCAAACCCTAAACCCCAAACCCCAAACCACGAGCCTGCAGGAGGTGGGTGGGATCAAAGCCCGGCTTTCGGCCTTGCCGCAGGCGCTTGTTGGGCTTAATTCCAGGGTGTTTAGGGTTTTTAGGGTTTAGAGGGTTTAGAAATTTAGAGCGTTTACAGGGTTTGGAGGGTTTAGAGTGTTTAGAGGGTTGAGAGGGTTTAAAGTTTGGGGAAGGGGGGACAGGGGCGGGGGGGGTTGCGTTGAGGGGTTTGGGGAAGAGCAAGCCTCACAGGGAATGTTGTGGATTGCTGGATGACCTTTCCCCAGGGGACTTTGCCCCTGTGAACGGCAAACCTGCTTTCGTCGACGAACCGTAAACCCTATAACCCTATAACCCTATAACCCTATAACCCTATGACCCTACAAGCCTATAACCCTATAAGCCTATAACCCTATAACCCTATGACCCTATAACCCTATGACCCTATAACCCTATAACCCTATGACCCTATAACCCTATAACCCTATAGCCCTATAACCCTATAACCCTATAACCCTAGAACCCTAGAACCCTATAACCCTATAACCCTATGAGCCTATAACCCTATAAGCCTATAACCCTAGAACCCGATAACCCTTAACCCTAAACCCCAAACCGTATAACCCTAAACCCACATGTTGCATGCTGAGTAGCGGAGGAGGGCGTGGCATCGACGTCAGCGGTTGAGCGATGCGCCTCGGCGTCAGTCCGTCCGGACCGCTGGAAGGATAGAAAGCAGAGTCCCCAACAAACGAAGTTCAAGAGCCCCTTGCTTCAGGTCAGTAAACGTCATTTGGTAACCAAAACAATCCCTGCAGGATTGACCTAAGGGGTCTGGGGTGGTTGAGAGGGTTTTGGGGTGTTGGGGGTCGGAGCGAGGGCGGAGTTTGGGATCCCCAAGGCCTACTTTTTCGGTGCTTGTTGCTTGCTGAAAGCCAGGTAACCTGCGCAGATACGGTTTCTTGGGGTGGGGGTAGGCCTCAGATAGGTTCTCAACCTGAGTTGGGGGGGGGGGGGGGGGGGGTTCGGGGCTTAGGGCTGTGTCTTTTGCAGAGCCTTGTGCTTTTGGGATGTTCCCCCTTTCTCCTAACAGTCCCTAATCGAGGTACCATCCCTATGATCATCCCTATTCAGGACTGTTGGTATAAGGGGGAACATCCTAACTTTAGGGGTTTGTGTTTCTGGGTTGTAGTTGTAGACAAGAAGTAAGAACTTGAAAGCTTCAAGGAGGTGCCTCGCCAGCCTTAAAGGCCCTCAGACGCGTCCGTCTAAGAGTTTTGGCTTTAGAGAGGATTTAGGGTTTAGGGTTTAGGGTGTAGAGTTTAGGGTTTAGGGTTTTCCCCCATGCCTTCAAGGTTTAGGGGCTTAGCGTTCAGGACTTATCGGGCTTGAGATTTAGGGTTCAGGGCTTCGGCCACATGATCAAAGTATGGGCCCATACGCTACAAATCTTTTGATAAAGACACACATGTGGGTGGTCGTCAAGATTATGATCCCTTGTGGGGTACCCTAGATATGAGGTGCCATAGTATAATAGGGATCCAAAAAGGGACCACAATTTTGACAACCACCCATGTGTCTAAGCCATGATCACGCTGGTTGTGGGTTGACACCTTTGGGGTCATGACGCCCCCGCCCGCGAAGATTGCCGTCCCCCACCGCCCCCTTCGATCGAAGGTTTGCAGCAGGTGAGGTCGCTGGAGGCCCTGGGCTCGGGGTTCAGGGTTTAGGGTTTAGGGCTCAGCTACAGTCTTCGGTTTGAGTTACCTAGAGGAGGTCTTTATGAATTCTTGGGGGGCGGGGGGGGGGGGGGGGGCTATTACCTTTGTTTTGCTACGCTAGGTCGCTAGGTAGGGCTGAGGGCTCAAAACCTTCAAGCCCTCCATAAAGCCCTAAACGCCAAACGCAGTCAGCCACGGCATATTGTAAGACCCATTTAAATTTTTGCAGATGTATAGGGTTTCGGGAATGTGCAGATGAACCCACACGGCCCCGGGGAGTTGCAGCCAGGGTGACGACTTGGGTTGCAGATTTGTTGCAGATGCGATCGCTGATTTTTCAGACCCTAAACCCTAAACCCAAAAATCTGCAACCCAAGCCGCAAGCCGCAAGAAATCCGCAACGCAAAAAGCATTCGCAAAAGACGCTGCGACCAAAGCCGTGGCCAACATCTCATAACCTAAAATACTACATTCCGGAACCCCTAAACCCCCAAAATCCCAGCTGACCCTAAACCCTACACCCTACACTCTAAACCCTACACCCTAAACCCTAAACCCCCTAAAGCCCAACTGGTGTGAACCCAACATTGGTGCCACACTGCTTGATTCGGGCTGCTGCGCCATGCCCGGGCTGACTCTCATGCCGTACCCAGAACCCGACCAGACCCACCACCTCCCTGCTTTTCGGGTTTAGGGTTTAGGGTTTAGGGTAGAGTCTGCTAACTGTCCAGTTGAAGAAGCCTGATGGCCATCCAAACTGGACCGTTTTGCAGGTCGTAGCCACGCCTCCTGTACTCAAAATACCCCTTACATCACCTTGGCCAGGGAAAAGTCCCGCTACTCCCGCTACATTGTGTCGTTCCGACTGCTGTGTTTGCATGGTCAGTTTTGCTATGTGAAGATCATGTTGGTGTGGTTCCCTTACTATGCACCCAAATTATTCTGCTTGGGAGAACCGAGAGCTATGTATGTATGGACCCCCCCCCCCCCCCCCCTTTGAGCCGGCAGGGGTTAAAGCCTAAACCCCAAACCCTAAACCCTAAAACCCTGAAACCCTAAACCCTAAAACCCTGAAACCCTGAAACCCTAAACCCTAAACCCCAAACCCTCAACCCTAAAACCCTGAACCCTAAACCTGAAACCCTTACTGGGAGTCTTGACTCTGTACTGGACTACAGGTGTTTACAGTTAACCCTAAGGGCCCATGTACACATATAGTACATGTTTGGGCCCTAAAGCTACTGCATAAGAACTCCTGTAAGGCCCAAGTATTTTCTAAATAGGTACCCTAAACCCTAAACCCTAAACCCTAAACCCTAAACCCTGGGTCTTTGCCCCCAAATCGGAGCTTGGACCTCTTTGGGTAGTGGACGGCCGAGGATGCCGTCAAGACGGTGTCCTGGGACCTAGATGGCGCCGAGAAGCAGCTGCGCCTGGGCTTGCTTTTTTGGAGCCCGCTAGGGTTTAGGGTTTAGGGTTTAGGGTTTAGCGCTTCGGGTTTAGGGTTTAGGGTGTAGGGTTTAGGGTTTTACTTGGAGGGTCATGGTACATATTCACCAATTAAACTACTGCACTTCTAACTGTACCTAGAATCACATTAGGGTGCTTTAGGGGCTTACAGGCGGGTTATAAGTACAGTTATAATTGGTTAGTAAGTACCATGAACCTCCAGGTAGTTTATGAAGGCCTTCCAGCGGTCTTCCCAGCCCAAGAAACCCGATTTTCATAGTTTTCTTGGGAATGACATGTTGTTGCTTATTAAACAACCCAAGGGAATATCAGGACTCTGGCTATGAGGCTAAACGAGGGGAGTCTAGATTGAAGACTCGAGCTATCCATAGCTCAATCATTCTGCCCTGAGTGCCAATGGCCCACTTTTCAGCGTGCCCACTTGCCTGGGGGCCCTATACACCCTACTTAAACCCTAAGCCCTAAGCCCGAAGCCCCAAACCCTAAACCCCCGGAGCCCAAACCCCCAAGCACCTAAGGCTCCCTGACATTGTCGAACAAAGGGGGCAGAAGCATTACGCACTGGGATATAAGGTTAAGGTGGAGTGTTTATGGTCCCCAGATATATATACCTTAGCATTAGCAACCCCGAAAACCCTCTTCTGGTTATTTTGGCCCCTATAGTAAGTAAGCTTCCCTGGTGGCTACTTCCCGCCCCCTCAGTCCTGTGACAAATCCTGTCCCGGCCTAGCCCGAACCCCTAAGTCCTAAACCCGAAACCCTAAACCCTAAGCCCTATGAGCTTCAACTCCTGCACCCCGGGATGGGGCTTCAGGATTTACCCTAAGGATCCATGGTGCCTATCGAGCCTCTACTTGGGCCCTAAAGCTACTATTGTAGGAACCCCTTAGAGGCCCAAGCATATACTGGATAGGTACATGGATCCCTAACCCTCAGCCCTAAATCCTAAACCCTAAGCCCTAAACCCCAAAGGAAGGTCCACAGTCCCTTGCCTTCTTTAAAGGGTTCTGAAGTATTGGCCCCGGGGTCTAGAGCGAAAGTACCCCAAGGGTATAGGGCCTTCAGGGGTTTAGGGTTCCAGGCTTTCAAGGGTGTTGAGGATGCAATTTTGGAACCCTAAACCCTAAACCCTAAGCCCTAAACCCTAACCCCTAAAGGTTTAGGGCTCTCTGGCCCCAGGCGGGAGCTTGCGAATCAGTTTGCCGCAGTCAACGGCAACATCGCCAACCTTGACGGCGCTTTGTCCGATACTGTTTTTTTTGTTTTTGTTTAATGTTTTTTTGTTTTGTTTATTCCGTTTCGGGTTATTAAGGCAAAACTCCAAGCCTCTCATTGCACCTAAACCAACAGGATTGGTGGTGTGAAGCAGGGAGTGGGAGGGTTGAGGTTTGGCTTTGTGTCTGCGTAGGCCCTTGGGGTACGTTGTTTCCCTTATGGGGTTTAAGAGGACCATATGTATGCCTATTTTCAAAGGGTTAAATGTTAAATATTTATTATGTATTTCCCTGATGCGTCTGAAGAGGATCATATGTATGAATCTTTTCAAAGGGATTTAGACGTGGCGAACCGTAGGTGCGTTTGAATGAGTCGGAGGCGAAGGTAGGAAGTCTTCGCGCCACTTGTGAAAGTACGTCTCCTTAGGGGTAGGGCGCCCAAAGCATGGGACCACCCTAAAACCCTAAATCCCTAAAACCCTAAAACCCAAAAACCCAAAAACCCTAAAACCCTAAAACCTCAAAACCCCAAAACCCTAGAACCCGAAAACCCCAAACCCTGAACCCCAAGCCCTAAACCCCAAACCCTAACCCAAACCCCCAACAAGGAGGCTCCCAAACCCTGCCGAAGATCGGTCATTTTGATGCATGTGGATGGGTCACCTGCAAGAGGCATCTCAATGGTAGAAACCTAAACCCTGAACCCTGAACCCTGAACCCTCGACCCTAAACCCTAAACCCTAAACCATGGAAAGATCGGGGGGGGGGGGGGGTATGGGGACTAAGCCAGCTGAAGCTTTAGGATTCGGAATGTGTGAAGGAGAGGGTTTAGGGAGATCGCACCATTCAGATCATCTCCAAGCGCCTATATCTTGAACCCTACATATATAGGCTTCACCCCTCTAAGTTGAATACGGGCTCCCATATGGGAGCTTCGAGCCCTATACAAGCCCCCGATCAAACCCTGAACCTTAAAGATTTCGGGGTCTTTCGGGTGGAGAGGTTCAAGAAGGTTCAGGAGCCTAGGGTCTAGGGGACCCGGAAGCAGGATTTGGGGTCTACGGGTTGAGTTTAGGTGCCCTGGTGACGCTACACCCTCAACCCCACCAACTCTTTGTGGTGCCGTACTGTAACTTTAGATCCATGGTCCGTATAGTTCCATATACTTGAAATAGGGATTATAGTAGCATAGGGTATATGACGCCCAATGTTAGGGTTCATGTCTTTGTGCTGCTTTACTGCAGCTTTAGATCCTTAGCCTTTTTGGGTCCATTGGGTTTCCTAGTAAGGCAGCTAAACAATTCGTTTAGAGCTACCCTCCCAAGTGCGGCCAAGAACTGCGAGGCCAAATGGAGATTGTCACGGGTCTCATCCACCGCATGGACGCTGGGCCTTGCAGTTTAGGGACTTGGGGGGGGCAAACATGGGCCTTAGGGTTTAGGGTTTAGGGTTTAGGGTTTAGGGTTTATGGGGTTTAGGGTTCAGGGTTTAGGGTTATACCTGAACCCCCTCCCCTGTGACTTGAAGTAATCGAGGCTCCGACAGTTGAGAAGTGAAAACTTTCCTCAAACCTTTTCGACCAACAAGCCCTAAACCCTAAACCCTAAACCCTAAACCCTAAACCCTAAACCCTAAACCCTAAACCCTAAACCCTAAACCCTAAACCCTAAACCCTAAACAAACAGCATGTCCGGCCACTGCAAAGCTAGAAACCACAACCTACGAGTTTTCAGAAGGGAATCAGGCAAGAAGGCACCTTAAGGCCCAAATTTTCGGGACCTAATATATGGGGTACCTCATTCCCACATTCCTCACTAAGAACCAGCAAGTCAAGCTCGAAATCCGGACGTTTCAAAAACCGCCACCGTGCGCAGACCCTCCAGCATGAAAGCCTGGCACAATAGGAATGCTAGGGTTTGGGGTTTAGGGTTTAGGGTTTAGGGTTTAGGGTTTACTTGGAGGTTCATGGTACACATTACCAATTAGAACTGTACTTATGACTGTACTTATAAGCCCCTGAAGTGCCAGAATATGGTTATAAGTACAGTTATATAAAAGTACAGCTATAATTGGTTTGTAAGTACCCTGAACCTCCGAGCAATACTACAGTAAGAGGAGGGTTAGTATAAATCAGGGTGAACACACCGTGTCAGAAGGCCCCACCGGGGCCCTCCTATAGAACCTCAGATGAAGTTTCCGCGTGCCTTTGATTCGCGGTGTGTCTCGGCTACATGTCCTCCTGCCCGCAGGACTTCTCTGATACTCCCTATCAGCCCTGAACCCCAAAACCCTACACCGTCAACTGATGCTATGTAGGCCTGGTGGTTGTGGCCTTGAAATGTTGGTGTATTCGGGCTTAGGTTGACCTTAAACCTTTAACTGCCGTAAATCCTGCACTAGTTGCGGGCAGATGGCGGCACGTGTGGACGTGTTGCGCTGTTTGTTTTGCGGGATAAGGTGCTGGGGTGGCGAGGGTGTCTTTTCCTATGATTTGCTTCAGAAACTCCCAAAAAAAAACACCAAAAAACAACTGTTCTCCTAATGCGGTTAATTGTAAACGTTTGCGCGCGCCACCTCGCCAGTGGGCGGGCCCAATGCGGGGTGTCGCGTGCGCAATCGTTCAGGCAAGGTGAGTTGTTCCAGGGGGGTCCAAGAAATCCCCAGGGTCCCAGACAGTTCCAAGGAAGGTTAGATCTAGGGTGCCAGGAACCCGAAATCCTAAACCCTAAACCCTAAACCCTAAAACTTCAGGGCAGGGTCTCAGAAAAGGCCCGCGCCTTTTTCGGGCCCATCGCATCTCAGCACCTCCAAACGGGTTTGGGCAGGTCCCACCGGGAGGGGGAGGGGGGGGTGGGAAGGGGGGGGGGGGATTTGGGAAGGGGGGGGGAGGAGACCAGATCCTTGAAGCTCAGCCCGGCCGGGGGCTTTGTTTGCTGCAGTTGGTTCGTATGGGGAATGCCAGAATGGCGGCATGAGGACAACCAGGCCTCTGGTTGTGCTGAGAGGCTTCGCTGCTGCCCCCAGAGTGATGTGGGAGCAAATCTTGGGGGTTTGAGTGTTCTCTCTCTTTCTCTCTCCCTCTCTCTATCTATATATATATATATATAGATAGATAGATAGATAGATAGATAGATACTTATGTATTTAACGCCCAAACCCTATATCCTGAAGCCTACGTCGGCGCTCTTTGAGGACACCATGGCCCGATTCCTCCAGCACGTGCAGGAGCCGTTGAGGGCTGTTCCGTCTACGTGCGAGTTCTTCAACAGGTTTAGGGTTTAGGGTTTAGGGTTTAGGGTTTAGGGTTTCTAGGGACTAGGGTTTAGGGTTTCTAGGGACTAGGGTTTAGTGCTTCGGGCTTGGGGCTTAGGGGGGCTCCATCGGGTTTTGTCTACTGGGGCTTCTAAGGAGGGGGAGGGTCTGCTTTGCTTGGGAATTTGCATGTTCTTGCCTGCTTGTTTGCTCCTAGGGACCCTCAGTGCCCCCATACTGCAGCGGAACCCTGCACTTGGACCCCAAACCCGAAATCCTCCAACCCCTAAGCCCAAACCCTAAACCCTGAACCCTCGACTCTAGCACCTTTCGCAGGACGGGATGTTGGCTGAGGTGGGGGGTGCTCCGAGTGTGATCGAGCCCTCTACGCGAGCCCAGACGCCGACGAGGGTCGAGAGGTAGAGATGCACCCTAGGGTTTAGGGTTTAGGGTTTGGGGTTTAGGGTTTAGGGTTTAGGGTTTAGGCTTTATAGGTTTAGGGTTTTGGGTTTGGGGTAGAGACTTAAACCTCATAAGGAATAGACGTTTCAGTTCTTTGAACTATCCCAACGATGAACCCGTAGATTCTAAGAGTAATTCAGCACCCCAATCCCATACCCCTTAACCCAAAAAAAGGAGAAAAGAACCATGCCCCTAAATTTCTTTCAAGGGGTATGCCAAAGGGGTATGTTGAATATTTGTTCGATAGATAAAACTTCATATGATTGTAGTATCATATTGTTATATTGCCACCTGTTTTTTATTGTGTTTTCCCATTGGTATTATTTGATTCTATGATCCTTCAGTTTATTCCACAAATTGCTATACAACTACATTGCTATAATAATATTCTTGTATATTCTGTTAATGTATTGTCTTTTTCACATTTTATATTCTCATATTTTCTATTTCAACTGATTAACCTGTTATCGTAAATCATCCTAAATCAGTATCTCTTGTGTTAGTATATATTCTATTATCTTAGGGTTTAGGGTTTGGGGTAGGGGGATCCTTGCGAGATCCTCCCACACACGAAATCTGCCTTAGAACTCGGACAGGGAGAGTCATGAATGAATCGCGTGTCAATGCCTGGCTACTGCAGTCAATGATGTTATGGCGAAGCAAAGTTACTTCGCCCGGGCGAATGCTTCGTCTGGCTTGGCTGGAAAAATCTTACCTCCTACAGTAAGCTCCAGAAAGTTGGAACATGGTTTAAGGATGATTTAGAGCTGGGATTCCCTTTTGTATACCTTTTCGGGTATGGGGATAAGGATGTTCCAACTTTTTGGAGCTTGCGGTAAGCCCTAAATCCTGAGCCGTATGCCCGAAGCCCAAAACCACCAGTGGAAGAACTGGCGGGGCGCCTAAAAACCCTACACCCTCCAATCCCAAACTCGGGTTTAGGGTTTAGGGCTGTTTACGGTTTTTGGTGTTTTTGTAAAGGCAGCCTTCCCCTCTCGCGCGCATGCGCGCGTTCAGGCGTGAGTAGGCATGTCAATGGCCTCCTTGGAATGGTTTAGGGTTTAAGTTCTAGGGTTTAGGGTTCGGGGTTAAATTATGGGGTCTGGGGTTTACAGGGGCTGTTTCTTCTGGAGTGGGTTGTTCAGGGCTTTCAGAGCTTCTGGTTTAAAGTTCCCACAACAAATTCAGCAAGGAGGGTGTGTGGGGGTGTGTGTGTGTGTGTGTGTGTGTCTCTGTCTCTGTCTCTGCCTCTGCCTCTGCCTCTGCCTCTGCCTCTGCCTCTGCCTCTGCCTCTGCCTCCGTCTCCGTCTCCGTCTCCGTCTCCGTCTCCGTGTCCGTCTGTCTGTCTGTCTGTCTGTATGTCTCTGTGCGTGTGTGGGGGATCCTAAGAAGTGTTTTGGGGAGTTCGAAGTCTTTGGGGATTGAGGGTTGCTTTCTGGAATGGCTTGCCGTGTTGATGGCCTACGATGCCGGGCTTGATGAGTTAGGTCTCTCTGGTATGGAGTCGAAAACTTTTTTGCAGCATTTAGGGTGCGACAAAGAGCCCCTAGCAGTAATTGAAATCAACCCAATCTTTTGCGCCACAACGTCGAGCCTCTTTGGCATAGTTCTGGTTCGGGTTGGTGCAACTTCTTCCGTTGCCGTCGCCCCTTCACGCCTGCAGCCGTGTCACCGCACCGGCACACATGCGTTCTGACATCCAGAATCCCCTCAAAACCCTCTGAACCCTCTAAGCCCTAAACCGTGCCTAAACCTCTGTATACTTGCGCCCGGAACTCGCCGAGACTAGAGGTCGCGGGCATCCCCGTTTCAATACTGCCGCTATCGGAGGTTCAGGGCATCTCAACTCTAACCCATGCCATCAAGAGCCAGACAGCAGGAGAGTGGCAGCGTCCAGAGAACTGGCAACCCCTAAACCACAAAAGCAATAACCACGCACGATTTCTACGCATTTAAGCTAATACAACTAGAAATACCTAAAGAAGAATCTGGAAAAACAAAGATTAAACGCTATGCATATGTATATGTATATGTATATATATATATATAAAGCTAGATAGGATTTTATGCATATGGTTCTTACCTTTAACTATGCACATATACACACATCCATATGCGCCATACCCTAAACCCTAAACCCTAAACCCTAAACCCTAAACCCTAAACCCTAAACCCTAAACCCTAAACCCTAAACCCTAAACCCTAAACCCTAAACCCTAAACCCTAAACAATGCGGGAGCGGATCGTGGGTGCCATCGCCCTCCCTGGTAGATTCGAGCCGCAGGCGCCCTGGGGTGCCCTGGTGTCGGGTTAGGGTCTAGGGTCCAGGGTCTTAGGGTTTAGGGTTTAGGGTTTAGGGTTTAGGGTCTAGGGTCTAGGGTCTAGGGTCTAGGGTTTAGGGTTTAGGGTTTAGGGTTTAGGGTTTAGGGTTCAGGGTTTAGGGTCCACCCAAAAACCTTTGAGAAACCTTTTTAAGGACCCCCTCCCAAAAATTCCATTTAGGACCGAGCCCACGGTTGATTTAGCGCTTGGGGTTTCGTGTTCCATGCTTTAGGGTTCAGGATTTAGGGTCTCTAGGAGGCAGGAGTACGGCCTGCACCCAGATTTTTTTGTTTTCGGGAACGCATGTCTGCTGACACTGATTCAGCAAGAGGCTTCCCATTCCCTAAGGGCCCATGTGCCTGGTTTATAGTTCTGTGGGGTTCATCGGGTTTAACGGTTTTCAAGGCTTATAGGGTTTCACAGGGTTCAGAACGCTTAACATGGCCTGTGCCAGGGAGATCCGCATTGAAGTGGAGGGCTTGAGCTTTCAAAACCCTAAACCCTGAACCCTAAAATACGCTTGTGACCCTAAACCCCAAACCCTAAACCCTAAACCCTGGCCTTTGGCATGACCAAAGCGGCAATCATGTCAGGGTTGAGGGTTTAAGAATAAGGTCGAGGGTTTAGGGCCACCAAGCCGGGGCCAAGCACATGTATCTGCACACCCATACTTGGGTAAGATGTATATTTAGTTCTTTATTTTTGTATATATGTATATTTCTGTTTGTTTATCCATGGTTTATCTAGAACCTTCTACATCTGAAACGCATCCAGTTTCCCTGGGTTGGAGATTTCTGGGAGGTCAACATGTAATGGGCGTCCTAAGACCTTTCGATCACACTTACCTAGGCTTTAGGGCTTTTTGTTTGGGGTCATTTTTTCGGTGAGTCCTTGAGCTCGGAACCGTCTAACACGCCCTCACGAAACCATCGAAAGAACCGTGCACAGAGGGCGTGTCCTTGCCTACAATGTGATTTTGAGCTTTTTCCAAATTGGGCATACGCCCTCAAACGCATCCTCATTACAGTATGGACCGGACCCTGCAAAAGCAAAACTTTCGTGCTCGTGTCTGCTCTTTCCTCTTTTCGTGCTATGTCTTTTTTGTTGCTCTTCCTTGTGTTTCTGATTTTCCTTTCCTCTCTCCAGCTCCCTCTTGTTTGTCAATGCGTTGCTCCCTCGTATTACTTTTCTTCACCTCTCATTCTCCATTTCGGAATCTTTCTTCTTCCGTCGTCTGTGTGTGTGTGTCTTTCTTTGATCTCTCTCGTTAGTTCACTCTCGCTCTCTCATCTCTCTCTCTCTCTCTATCTCTCTCTCTCTCTCTCTCCTCTGTTTGTACGATTTATCTATTTATGCTTGTCTTAGAAACTATCATTGAAAATTGCTTTTTCTGTTTATCGCTCCCTCTTTCGCTGTCCGAGGAGAATTCCCCGCACGAACGATTCTGGGGGGGATTGGACGGGAAACCGGGGTCACTCAGACTAACGTCCACGGCCTGGGCCAAAGGCGACTTACACTCACAAGGGCTGAGGACCTAGGGTTCGGGTTTAGGGTTTAAGGGTGAAGGTTGAGGGTCTTTATTGCTAAGGAAACACCCAATGAAGTCCTGTCAAGGTAACCTCAACTACGATTTGCTTAAGAACCCCAAACTAATAAAATAGTATGTATATATGTGTATTTATTTATTTATATTTTTATTTATTGATGTATATTTCTTGGTGGGGGGGGCAAATAGTAGTAAAAGAGCCTGGAACAGACCTAACATTATAGTTTTTAGGTACTAGGGTTTAGGATTTAGGGTTTAGGGTTACCCTAAACAGTCCATGTACCTATATGGCTACTATCTCGGAACCCCTTTGAGGCCCAAGTGTATAGTAGTTGGGTACCATGGATCCTTTGGGTTGCTAAGAGGCCCTAAACCCTAAACCCTATACCCTATACCCTATAAACCCTAAACCTCAGACCCTGCTTCCCGCAGAAGATGCCTCTTTTGTGAGGAGATCCGCCACGTTGCCTGCAATCCTGCGGGCACGTTTCCTGGCCCAAAGCAGTCCCCCGAAACCCCCTAAACCCCTGGAACCCCCGAAACCCCCTGAACCCTAACCCTAATCAGGGGTGTGGAGTTTTGTCGGTTTAGTCCTTAGGGCTCAGCAGGTTCAGGGTTGAGGGCTGGACATGCCACATGAAAGCACGAATCCCTAAAGCCCTGAACTCTACAACCCAAAGCCCTCTACCGAAGTGAATCAAAACCCGAAACCCTAAACCCATTATTCCTGCAGCTGTAAACCCTACACCTCAAGCCCTAAACCCTAAAGCCCTATGTAAAGCCACAAGCCTTGCGCCAACCCCGATGGTGCTTAATCTTCCCTGCCCCCCCCCCCCCCCCCCGCCCCCCTCCCTCCAAAACTCGAAAACGTAATCCCCAAAAGGAGGTACCTTATGACGACTTCTTCGGGAGCTCTTGACATACTCCTAAGATAACTCCCTGCTTCTTAGTAGGGAATGAGGGAATGAGGTACCCCGAAAAAATGTATTTATACCCTTTAGAGGGAATATATAGGGTACCTCATTCCCTCATTCCCCACTACGAACCAGCCAGATAAGCCAAGGCATGTTGCAGCATCTTGTGCATCGGGCCAGGCCAACCCCTTTAGACAGCTATTGTCGGTTTGGAGGCCTTAAATGTTGTCTCGTCTCTTCGGTTGAATGGGTCGGCGCGTGATGCTAGGCAGGACCTTTGGACATTTTCATATTTTCCTTTGCTGGGCTTAACAGGATCATGGTTATGAGTTTTTTTCAGAGGGTTTAAAGGGCCAACCTAGTATCGCTTCCTCGTGACTTTGCATGTTGAAAAGCCCTAAACCCTAATCCCTAAACCCTAAACCCTAAACCAGTTGGTGTCAGCTCTGGTTCCCTAAGGCCGGGGGTTTAGGGCTTAGGGTTTCGTAGCTTTGGGCCCGAAGTCTATACCGCAGATACATAGAAAAACCTTAACCCCTAGGAATCCTAAACCCTATACATACATATGTTTACATATATATATATATACACAATACATATATCTTGTACGCATGGGCAGAACAGGGTTCTGTTCCAAGGAACGCATTTACAAACATGGCTGTGCTTGAAGGTACCGGAGCCTACGAACCCTATGCCGCCCTAAGCCCGACTGCCGTTCGGCCCTGAAATACCCCGTCATACCCTCAAAAGGTTCTACCTGGATGGGCATTCGGCCCGAAAGTCCCCATAATCAACCCTACAAAGTGCCGTTTATAGGGCTTATGGGGTAGAATGGCCCATGCACATGGACTTAGGGTTTAAAGGGGCAGCTTAAGGGTGATTAGGTTGGTTAAGTGGTGTCAGTCCGAAGTGTCACGCCAGATCCTTGTAACATTTTCTGAGGATCCATGGTGCCTATATAGTGTATATACTCTATATGTACCATGGATCCTTAACAATTCTAAGGGCAGTTACATGGGCCCTTAATATGGTCTGTTACCTCCCTTAAAGGGTTCTGATGTGTGCACCCTTGGCATATAAGGGGGTCCCTTCTAAGGGCACGCTGTACCCTAAGAGGGATTCAGCATCAGCTGACTTGATGGGGGACAGAGATGCGGGAGCTGGATCAACACCCTGACACCCCATTTAAGGGTTTAGGGTTTAGGGTTTAGGGACCGCGTCTGCTACTCCTTCGAAGAACAGCAGGCACCCTTTCTACTCTCAACCATAAACTTAACCGACCCTAACCCCTCTGACCGACCGCAGCCCTAAACCCTAAACCTTAAACCTTAAACCCTAAACCCTAAACCCTGAAGTCGCTAGGTGTACATCTGGCGAACTCACAAGACCCGAAGATTGGAACTTCGCTTGGATCCCTGTGCTCTTTCCGTCGCAGGTGCCCCCGGGGGGAAGTGGATGGTTTGGAAATTCTATGTGTTGCTCTCTCGCTCTCTCTCCTATATCCCCCCTTTGGTTTTTCTTGTTTTTGTTTTTGTTTAGAATATAAAAACCAAGAGGATATTAAAAAATACTATTTTTTTGAGGTTCTAAGGCTTCTAAGGGGAGTATAGTCTCCCTCTCTGTTTTTTTGGGAGGAGGCGGTCTTGAGTTTGCAGTTTTGTTGTGTGATTTCTCGGTGGTTAACGAAGGCAGTGGAGCATGTTCGGGCGTGCGTGCCACTGAGATGGACATAAGGATGGAATTCGGGACCTAGACCATAAACCCTAAACCCTAAACCCCAAACCTCACGACAAGAAGGTCCTTTTCTAGACAACGAGAGACGAAGCCAAGCAAACGAAGACTCACTGAGAATAAGCCCGGGCCGAAGTGGGTCTTTAGACCAGCATTTTGCGTGTAAGTTGGACCTTAAGCTCTTTTGAAACAGAGGGTTTAGGGTTTTGGGGTTTGGGGTTTTGGGGTTTGAGTGTCCAGACCCACACACACACAGAGACACACTGTGTCACGTGCAGGTGAGCCCAGTCATAGCAGCAGGTGCTAAGGTCCGAATGGCTGGAGCCAGACCCAGGGCTCAAAACATTGCAAGCCAAGTCCGCCAAGACGTGCCGAGCGAGGCGGCGAGCTGCAGCGATCTCGGGGTCTGCGTCGTCTTTTCGCGCCGCATTGAAGGGAGTCCCATGTGCATAGAGCACACGGATTCCCAAATCTCAGCCAACCTAGACCATAGACCCCAAACTTTCCTTCTTTCTTCATGTCTTTTGTTCGTGTCTGCCTTGATTTTCCTTTCTTCTTTTCCCCAGACACTAAAGCCCGAAACCTAAAGCCAACTGAAGCCATGAACTCCACCCAGGTGCCGTACAAAGCACTTCCCGCAGCTTTTGTTGATATCATCCCGGCTCTGAAACCCACATTGGGTTTAATTTTCAGGCGTTTGTAGCCCTACGCCCCAAACCATATAGGTGAAGGGTCTCAGGGTCCGCCAAGTCTCTATAGGAAACTTCAATACCCTGAGCCTCAAATTCTAGCCCCATCTCGTTGCTGCATCTTGCAATGCTGACTAGCCCTTAGGGTTAGGGTTGAGGGTTGAGGGTTTAGGTTTTATGGCTGTGCACTTTCAACCGGACAGGTTGGCTTGGTCCACTGCCCGTGCTTGCGCTGTCTTTCGCTCACGCTCGCCGGGTCCAGGCAACCTTGGCTTTGCATGGCGGAGCTCTCCCCTCCCCGCCCCGCCCCCCCCCCCTCCCCCTCCCCTTGTGGGCGCCGTCGCAAACCTCAGTGCTAAGACGCAACTCATAGTGTCCCTCACCCTCCAAATTTGCCCCATAATCCAGAATCCCCACGCCCTCTAACCCTACAACTTTCAGGCCCTGACCAGGACTGGCTACTCTAGACCACAAAGCGGGAACGACCCCACAGATAGTTTTAGGGCTTCTAGGGTTCGGGAATCAAGGGGGAATTCAAGGTTGAGAGCGCCATAACGCCCTAAACCCCAAACCTGCGCAGCCCTACACACTAAATTCGGTGCTGCCACATTGCTTTGTGGTGCTTCACTGTATCTAAAGGCCGTCATCGGATTTTAGCCGCACTTCCAATGAAACAGTCGAAGACGCCAAATGAGTATAAAGCTGATTTTGAAGCATTTAAGAGTGAATTTTAGTATTAAATAAGAAAATTAATGCAGCATATCATCAAAACAATTGAAAATATTCATAGTAATATTCGAAATAAAATTGATATTCAAATGGATTCAATGATGGTCAGGAAAAGAAAAAGCGGCAAATGTATCCTTAGCCGTTTTGGGTTTATTGGGTTTCCAAGTGAGGCAGCTGAACATACTGGGCTTTGGAGTACTATACTTTAATACTTTTTTGGTTCTTAGAGCTACTTATACCTAAAAAGTATATACTTCTTTCCAGGGTCTACTCCAAAGCTAAGGATAGCTGACCTCCCAAGTGCAGCCAAGATTGTTTGTGTCTGGTTCGACCCTAAACCCTAAACCCTAAACCCTAAACCCTAAGCCCTAAGCCCTAAGCCCTAAGCCCTAAGCCCTAAACCCTAAACCCTGGCCTGATTCAACTTGCTTTGGGGCATTCCCCGAGTTCCGCAAGTGCGGAACTCCAAGGCCTGCGCTATACACCCCAAACTCATTGGTTTAGGGTTTAGGACTTAGGGTTTAGGGTTTAGGGTTTAGGGTATTGAAAACTCACCCTAAACCCTAACCCCAAAGCCCCGAGACCCGGCCATGAGAAGCAACAAAAACTATTCTTTCGGTAGGACATTCTTGTAAGAACCCTTTTGCAGGGGTTTGTGAGGTAACCTACAAGAAAGCACGCTTTGGGGTTCTTAAGGTAAGCCTTCATCCCATCATCCTCAATGCCTGAACCCTTTAACTACCCAAAACCGCAAAACCCTAAACCCTGAACCCTGAAGCCTTTACCCTAACCCTAAACCCGCGAACACTAAACCCTGAAACGTAACCCTTAACCCTACACCCCCAAAACCAAGACTCTAAACCCTGAACCCCGAAACCCAAACCCTAAACCCTGAATCCTAAATTCCGAAACCCTAAACCCTGAATCCTAATCCCGAAACCCTAAACCCTAAACCCTAAAAGCCTCACCAGGGAGTGCTTGGCATCGAAGGCGAGGACATCTTGGCTTGCCTCCTTTCGGGGGAAGTTCGGTGCCGGACTCATGAGGGTTGAGCAATGTATTGTTAGGGGTTTTGGGGTTTTGGGGTTTTGGGGTTTAGGGGTTTAGGGGTTTAGGGGTTTAGGGGCTTAGGGGCTTAGGGGCTTAGGGGCTTAGGGGCTTAGGGGCTTAGGGTTTAGGGTTTAGGATTTGGGGTGATTGGGGGTTTAGCGAAATTTTGCCCGCGACCCCAGAAGTCTCAGTGACTCAGTGGTTTGGGCCTGCACCCTTCAAGCAAAGTCATTGGGTTGCTCAAACCCTAAACCCTAAACCGTAAACCCTAAACCCTAAACCCTAAACCCTAAAACCCGAAAACCCTAGAACCCTAAACCCTAAACCCTCAACCCTAAACCCTAAACCCTAAACCCTAACCCTAAACCCGAAGCCCTAAGCCCTCAACCCTAAACCCTAAACCCTAAACCCTAAACCCTAAACCCTAACCCACCCGTAGGGGGGTGGCATCGGTTTTTTTGCAGGGCTTGGGGGGGGGGGGGGGGGTGTCTAAGCCTTAGAGGGCTTGTAAGTCCAGTCCAGTTTACTTGCAAGGAAAGTTCTATCCAATCCAGCATCCCTTCAAGCCTTCGACCCTAAACCCTAGATAAGGGTTTAGAGTTTAGGGTTTAGGGTTTAGGGTTAAACCTTAAACCCCAAACCCCAAACCCTAAACCCCCTAAATTCTAAACCCTATCCTTGAGCCCTAAGCCTCCCAAAGCCCCAAGCTGTTTTAAGCCCTTAGCTTCCTAAAGCCTCAAGCTGTAACACCCCTTTTTTGGTGTTTTACTGTAACTTTAGATCCTTAGCCTTTTCGGGTTTATTGGGCTTCCTAGTAAGGCAGCAACATTTTTTTAAATAACTACCCTCCAAAGTGCAGCCACGACTCTTACTACTCTTTAAGTCTAAGCTTGAAAGCCCTAAACCCTACGCTCGAAGCCCGAAACCCCAGACCCTCATTACACTGAAGCTTGAAGTCCTAGGACCTACAACGCATCGGGGCGGAGCCCCAAACCCCAAAAACTATAGACCCTAAACCCTCAATAACCCTCAAGAACAAACTTACCCTAATCCCTAAACCCTAAACCCTAAACCCTACACCCTGAACCCTATACGTAAACCCGACAAAAACCCTGAGCCCTGCACCCCACACCCGAAACCCTGAATACTCTGAAGCTGCCGCCCCGCGGACATCTAGGCTGATCGACCCCTCGGATGGTAGATGCGCTGGTGCAGTGGCTGTCGAGGCCTGCAGCTTGCCAGGAGCTTTCAGCTTGGTAGCCCAGTGGTACACCCTAAACCCTAAGCCCTAAACCCTAAACCCTAAACCCTAAACCCTCTTTTTTTTCTGGTTTCCCTTACAAAAAAAACTAACCCAAAGAATGGTGCCCTTATCATAATATGGTTACTGCGCTACCATGTCAGTAGAGTCGACAGGGTCTATGGGGTCTGTGGGGTCTGTAGGGTGTCGTCAACAAAGCTTAAAGCAAGAGCGTCCCGCCGCAATGATGTATAGTGTCTACAGGGTCTACAAGGTCTATAGGGTCCATAGGGCCTCCAGGGTCTACAGGGTCTATAGGGTCTATAGGGTCTGTAGGATCTATAGGATCTTTAGGGTGTTGGGCTTAGGGTGCGAGGGTTTATGGGTTGCCCACGCTCCAAACCCTAAACCCTAAAGAAGGTCCAAATAAGGGTCGGTTAAACCTTCGTGGGCTTCTTTTGGGTACGGCCTATAGTACGCAGTACCGCATCCCACAACTATTTCTTGGGGCGGGCAGGACCCGCTGCCAGGACGTGAACGTCTGTGTGTAGTTGGGCGGTGTAGGCTTAGGGTTTAACGGTTTAAGGGTTTAAGGGTTTAAGGGTTTAAGGATTTAAGGATTTAAGGGTGTAAGGGTTTCAGGGCTTAAGGGTTTAAGGGTTTAAGGGTTTATAATAGCGTTTAAGGGTTTAAGGGTTTAAGGTTCTAGGGGCATGAGCCATCAAGCGGATTTCTTCGCTAGGCTGCATCGCAAGAGAAAGCGTGTAGAACTCGCAGCACGCGCCCAGGCATTGTTCCTGCCTGCCTTAAGAGCAAATTCTGAGCCTTAAACCCCAAACCTTAAACCCTAAACCCTAAACCCTAACATATCTCCAGCAAGCCCGAACGACCAAACCAGGAAGTTCAGGAACCCTGAACCCTCAACCCTGAAACCTTAAGCCTGGACGCCTGAAGCCTCAGATCCCGTATAGTTGTTTTGTTTAAATATTTAGGGTTTAGGGTTTATGGTTTTTGAGGGGGCGGGGGGGGGGGGCAGGGGGCGTGGGGGTGTTTGGAGGTTTGCCACATACCGTCAACCCGAAATACTAAACCCTGAACCCCGAGCATGCCCACGCCACGGCTTTGAAAGACCGAAGCTTTGACCCTAAACCCTTAACCCGAAACCCGAAACCCTAAACCCTAAACCCTAAACCCAACGCAGGCAGAAGCTCAGGACATGATTGTCGTGGAGGCGTGGGTTTCGTAATGGGTTTAGGGTTTAGGGTTTAGGGGCCCCTCTACAAGGAGGTGTCCCCTTACTATAATAACTGTAGTTAATTTTGGACCGGGAGTAGGCCTTTTCCCTTTTTTAGGGTTGGGCTTCCCTTATAATCCCCTTAGAACCAAAAAGGGTGCCTTTTTTTGTTCCTAGGTTACTCCCGGGTCTAGTTAAGGGCTTTATAATCTAATTTAGGATCCTTATAACCCAATTTAGGGCTCTTATAACTCTACTTATAACTTGGGGCCCCTCCTTGTAGGCCATCCCGAGAACGCTGAACCCTAACCCCCCCCGCCCCCCCCCTAAACCCTAAACCCTAAACCCTAAACTGGAGAGATCTGCCTGAAGAGCAGGGGGGGTGCGGGGTGGTGGGGGGAATGGAGGTTCGGCTTTTCGGGAGTTCGGGCCCTTACGCGGCACCCAAGATTCATCTTTATGGTTTAGGGCTAGGGAATTTCGGGATTACGGTTTTTAGTTTTTTTTCTTATAGGTTTTTTGGCTTTGTCTTCGGGCCTTTTTGGTTTCTAGTGTTGTTTTGGGGGGCTTGTCTCTGCAATCTCGCAGTGCAGGATGGTCGCCATGCGGCGCTCCGCTGCTCCAAGGAGGTTGGCCGGGCCGCAGGGAAGGGGCTCTTGCGGTTTACGGCTTAGGGCTTGGGGCTTAGGGCTTAGGGCTTAGGGCTTAGGGCTTAGGGCTCCTTCTTCTCTTACTTCTCTTTTGGTAAAATCACTTTTGGACTTGGCCCTCAAACCCATCCGACTGAACCCAAGGCGCTCGCACCGCCTTGGGGCGCAGACTCCTGAAACTCTGAATCTGCCCCGATCGCCCTAAACCCTAAACCCGAAATCCTAAACCCTAAGCCCTAAACCCTAAACCCGAAATCCTAAACCCTAAACCCTAAACCCTAAACCCCCACCTTCGGCCACCAAGCGGTCCAGGGGTTTTGGGGTTTTGTGGGTTCAGGGCTTAGGGGTTCTTAGGGTGTTTAGGTCTGAAAATAGGAGTTTAAGGGGTTTAAAGGTTTCAGGGTTTCGGGTGTATAGAATTGTTGATAGGGTCAGCATCTGAAGCTCCTTTGGGTCGAAGGCGCCCTGCTGCCTCTCATTCAATCCTCCGGAACCCTAAACCCTAAACCGCAAAACCGCAACGCCCAACCATCCCAAAATGCCCCTGAAGCCGCCTTTTGAATCCTATAGGGTGTAGACAGTATCGGTGTGGGGTTGTTGGAATTTAAAGGCAACTCTTCTCCTCGCCCGGTCGACTGCCCAACCCCGGAGTGCCCAATCCCAGATTGTCCCTAGAATTTCCAACCCCAAAGTGTCCCTGGAGTGCCCAACCCCCAGAGTATCCTGGGCGGTGCCCAACCCGACAGTGTCCCTGGAGTGCCCAACCTCAGAGTGTCCCTGGAGTGCTCAACCCCAGAGTGTCCCTGGAGTGCCGAACCCCAGAGTATCTCTGACCGGAGAGGGTGGGGATGTTCGAAGTAAAATGATTTAGGGTTCGGGTTTAGGGTTTAGGGTTTCGGGTTTTAGGGTTTTAGGGTTTAGGGTTTTGGGTTTTACGCCCCAAGAGCCGCCCAACCCTGAGCCAGACTCTCCAAAAGCCCGTGGCGAGGTGGTGACAGTCGACCTCTGGCACCGGCCTGAGCTGCCCTAAAACCTGAACCCATCTGCGTCGGGTCTAGGGTTTAGGGTTTAGGGTTTTGGGTTTTGGGTTTTGGGTTTCAGGGTTTAGGGTTTAGGGTTTAGGGTTTAGGTTTAGGGCCAGGGTTTAATTAGGGTTTAGGGTTTAGGGTTTAGGGGAAAATGATGACCACCATCTACCCCCGTTCCTGCACCCACGAGGTCACTTTCCCCAGCATCCACCGCCACCGCGGGCTCCTGGGGTTTTTGGTGTCGTGTTTTCGGGCCTGTATCGAGTTAGGGTTTAGGGTTTAGGGTGTAGGGTGTAGGGTTTAGGGTTTAGGGTTTAGGGTTTAGGGTCGCTTTCGGAACTGAAGGTTTGGGCGCTTTAAGGTTCCAGGGCCCTTTCGTCCCTATGTACTTATGCGCAATTAAGCCCCCCCTAAACCCAGTTCTTGAGGCCCTGACATGAGGGGCTAGGCTTCCTGCGCGCGTGCATGAGACAACACATTCCAGCAGGCTTGCGTGCCGAAGAAGGCTCAACCTCTGCGCAAGAACTCACCGCATGTTTCGGCCCTAAACCCGAAAGCGTAAATACCCTAAACCCTGAAAACACCAAAACCTCCCAAAACCCCAAAAACCCAAAAAAAACCCAAAAACCCTAAAATCCCTAAACACCCCAAACCCTAAACCCCAAACCCCAAACCCTAAACCCTAAACCCAAGAGAAGAGTAGGACCGGCCGGAAGCTTACCGCCTTGCCCTCCGCCGCCGAGCGCTTCGCCCGATTCCCAGGAGCCTGCACTTCGAGAGTTAGGGTTTAGGGTTTAGGGTTTAGGGTTTGGGGTTTGGGGTTTAGGGTATAGGGTATAGGGTATGGTATTGGGTATTTAGGGTTTCGGGTTTAGGCTTTATGGTGTGTAGGGTTTAGGGTTTAGGGTTTGGGGTTTCGGTGGTTGGGGTTGAGAAATTTTTTAAGGGGAGGGGGGGTGGGGGGGCCCTGGGGTTTAGGGTTTTGAGGGTTCCGGGGGCTCAGGTGTAGGGCTTCCTTCTACAAAGGTTACTTGCGCAAAGGTACCGCGGTAGGCCCTTGGGACATTGCAGGTTTCAGAGGACCATGTTTAGGAACATTCTGGGATGCTCCCCCTTATGCTAACAGTCATGAATAGGGATTATCGCACCCCCAGTCGAATCACTATTAAGGATAGGGTTATGGCCAAGATTCCATGCCCTTGTGTATTCTTGGGCCTTCCAGCGACTGCGTCCCTAGCCCTAAACCCTAACCCGACAAGGAGGGGCCCCCTTACTATACTAACTGTAGTTAAGGGACTTTTCACCTAATTTAGGATCCTTATAGCCCAATTTAGGGGTCTTGTAACTCTACTTATAACTAGGGGGCCCTCCTTGCAAAGCCAAAAAACAGAGATGCGGATTAGGGTTTGAGCCTAAACTGAGGGCCCGCACCATAAGAGCTGGCGAACAAACCCTAAACCCAATTCCTCAGTGCTCCTCGACTTTGAATCCTGAGCCCTAAGCCCTACTATTTGTACGTAGTTAAACCCAGCACCTTCAACCCTTAAACCCCCAGCCTGAACCCTAAACAGACCCTAAACCCTAAACCCTAACCCCTAAACCCTCAACCCTAAACTCAGCCTGCCTGCAGCCGAGGCCAGTCCCACAGCCAGAGGCGTTTTCGGGGAGACGATGGGGGCTTCAGGGTTTAGGGTTTAGGATTAGGGCCTGATTAGGGTCTAGGGATTAAGGCTTGGGGTATGTTTGCCGGCTAGGCCCTGGTTTTCTTTGCTTTTGCGTTCCTTAGTTCAAGAGGATCATCTTTGGGATTTTGTTTCAGAGGGTTCAGCGTCCAACCTTGTTTGGGGCTTGCTGCTTTTTTGAGGTTTGGGTTGTGGAGCCTGTAACCCTAAAACCTAAAACCTGAACCCTAAACCCTAAACCCTAAACCCTAATTCATGGTTCCGTTGCTTCAGCTTCGGGGTGGACAGCACAATCAGGTCGCTCGAAACCCTACACGCCCGAAAACCCTGCTTCGGGTGTGACCCTAAACCCTGAACCGGCTCTCCGTGTGTGGATGTTGTGTTTAGGGGTTTAGGGTTAGGGTTTAGGGTGTAGGGTGTAGGGTTTAGGGTTTAGGGTTTAGTGTTTAGGGTTAGGGTGTGTGTGTGTGTGGATGTTTAGGGTTTAGGCTGTAGCAGTCGAATCTCGTAGCCTGGTTGCCACCAGGGGGCTCCTTAAGCATTCTTTCTCGTGGGTCGACGACTCACATGCGGGGCCACTTTCAATTTCGGGCAGGTGAAACCCTAAACGCTTTGGTGCTGAGGGTTAGGGTCCAGGGTTTCGGGGTTTAGCAAGCCCCGAAACCCTTAACGCTAAATGGGTAGTTCTCTAACTTAAGGGTCCCCTTCTGGGATCCCTTTTTAAAGGGTGCCGCCTTAGAATGGGTACCCAAGAACCCTAAACCCTAAACCCTAAACCCTAAATACCCCAAACCCTAAACCTAAAGTCTAAATTCTCGAAAAAGGAGGGCCGAGATGTCGACTGGCTACGCAAGGCGTTCACGATCTGGCGCTTTGGAGGTTCGCTTATAACTCGGGGTTTAGGGTTCAGGGTTCAGGGTTCAGGGTTTAGGGTTTAGGGCTGGGGTTTAGGGTTTAGGGTTTCGTGCTCTTGGGGTTTAGGGTTCGAGGGTCCCCTGGGCGGCGTCCTAGGTCCTCTCACCGTCTAATCTTGCGCTTCAATGTGGTTCACGACTACAAGGAGGGGCTCCTTACTATACTAACTGTAGTTAAGGGACTTTTCACCTAATTTAGGATCCTTACAACCCAATTTAGGGCTCTTATAACTCTTCCCAACACCTGACTCGGACCATCAATGGCGACGCTAGGTCCTTATTGTAGGTGGCTGTGGTAGCCCAATAATCCTTATTAGATGTACGGCTTGGGATGTTCCCCCCTATTCTACCAGTCCTCAATAGGCATTCTAGTGTCCCCTATTCTGATCCCTATTAAGGACTGTTAGTATAAGGGGGAACATCCCAATGTACGGCACTTATACGATTGAAGGCGAGACGTTCGCTGTCATTCGGGTTTGATGTTAACCCTGCAACCCAAACCCTATATAAGTGAGTGGGGTAGGGGGCTGTTTCTGATTACGCATCCCTTATGGGAGCGATTGCAGGGCATTCTAAGCCCTAAACCCTAAACCCTAAACCCTAAACCCTAAACCGTCTTCCAGGGATCGCCCTGAAACACGAAGCTGCGGTTCGGTCTTATAGCAGGGTTTAGGGTTTAGTGTTTAGTGCCTTGTGCTGGGCTTAGGTGTTTCTTTATTCTTCTCAACCACCCCCCCTCTTAAGTACCCATGAGCAGCGTGTACATCCCCGCTTATTGGTTTGGGGTCTTGAGGGGCTCGCTGATGGCTTACAAGGAGGGGCTCCCTATGTACAAATAGAGGTATAAGAGCCCTAAATTGGGTTATAAGGATCCTAAATTAGGTTATAAATAAGTCCCTTAACTGTAGCCCTAAACCCTAAACCCTAAACCAAAAACCCTAAAACAGGTCATAAGTCCCTTAACTACAGTTAGCACACTAAGGGGGCCCATTCTTGTAAGGCTCAAAGACAGAGCTGCTTCCCCTGTCTTCCTGTCCACGAATGTCACTAGTCCGAAGTCGCCCCTCCCTGCAGCGCCGCCAGGGTTAAGGGTTTAGGGTTTAGGGTGATTGAAAAGACGCAGGCAAGCCCAAATCCTAACTCTAATCTCGAAACACTAGGCCCTAAACCCTAAACCCTGAATCTTGCATTTGCAAATCGAGTTCGCCATAGATGCCCAAATAGCCGCAACCCTGAACCCTGCTTCTGTCACGAGACTACACTGGACTCCGAAGCTAGTACCAAAGGGTGTAGGGTTTAGGGTTAAACCCTACACCCTAAACCCTAAACCCTAAGCCCTAAACCCAATGGGCCATAATGGAAGTGATGGAAGTGTATGATGGGCGCTGAAGGGGGGGGGGGGGGGGGGGGGGGGGGGGGGCAACACCTTTGGGGTACAAGTGGTAACGCCGTGCTTCTGGATGCAAGGCTTCCGCCTCAAGAGGACCTTGCCTCAGCTGTTTCACTACGATTTGCTTAAGAACCCCAAAAGAATTTTAAAAAATCAATAGTCCCTCGATTGCCCTTAATATGGAAGAATATTTGTGTTTTTTTCTGTGTTCTTAAGTAATTAGTAGTTCAGGGACGTTTAGACTTGAGGGTGTAGACTTTCGGGTTTCAGAGACGTTTCTGGGTTTTGGAGTCCTATACTTTAATACTTGTTTGGTTCTGGGTTCCTATTGATAGCTACTTATACCTAAACAGTATGTTTTTTCCAGGGTCTACTCCAAAGTTTACACTTGTTAAGCAAGTTGTCGGGTGGAAGATCGGCTTAGGTGTTTAGGGCACCCCATGGCGCAAAGGTGACCCCCCTCACGCGCCTGGTTGCCTTCTGGGCGAGAGATCCGCACCCCCTAAAGGGTTTAGGGTTTAGGGGCGGTCCTGTAGAAGTAAAAGTGCACTAAACCCTCAACCCTTACTTAAGGCTACAGGGTGTACCTGAGGGCTTAAAGCATTCTAGGCCGCCTACTGTACCCTAAACCTTAAGCCCTAAACCTTAGACTCAGGCTGCTTCGCCATGCTGGAGCTACAACTTCAGTGGTGCGCGAGGCCTTCGGGTGTGGTTGCTTTGTTTTGCTGGGGCTTGAACTAAGAACCCGGCAGAACTTAGGGATTGAGGCTTATAGGGTTGAGGTATTCTTTGTTCTAGTTGCGATGTTTCTTAAGCGGTGCTCTTGTGCCGAGACGCCCTAGAAGCAAAAAAACGAACCCGAACGGCTACACTTCGCTTGGCCCGACATCTCTACACCCTGCACTAGGGTTTAGGGTTACTTAGGGTTTAGGGATATCCTCTGCCAAAAGGCGGATGCTAGCCGTTGTGTTGGTGGGCTGTGTGCGGTTTTCCTTGAGAGCCCCAAACCTACTTTCATGTATGGGGGTTTGAGGGTCCTTGTTGGTCACAAATTTTACATGTTTGTCATTTTAAATTCCCAATAAGGAATAACACTGACAGTATTAGTATGACCCCAACAATGTACAAAGAGGGGCCCCCTAGTTATAAGTAGAGGTATAAGAGCCCTAAATTGGCTTATAAGGATCCTAAATTAGGTTATAAGTCCCTTAACTACAGTTAGCTTAGTAAGGGGGCCCCTCCTTGTATAGGGTTTAGGGCTTGGGGTGTTGAAGAGGTAGAATGTCAGTGCTGGCGGCTAGGCCGGGTCCAAGATCCCTAAACCCTAAACCCTAAACCCCAAACCCCAAACCCCAAACCCTAAACCCTCCAACGATCAGCGGGCCCATGGCATGCCTTTTGCGGACCCAGGGTTTAGGGTTTAGGGTTTAGGGTTTAGGGTTTATAGTTTAGGGTTTTGGGTTTAGGGTACTTGTCTCCACGTCTGGGGCAGCAAGTTGCTCTGCGTATCTTGCAGGGTTGTTTTTAGGGTTTAGGGTTTAGGGTGTAGGGTGTAGGTTTTAGGGTTGTGCACGTTTTGGGATAGTATAATCACCTATAGAACTGGATGCATTTTCTGGGGGGGAGGGGGGCTTCTGAACTCAGCAGCTAAAGCATGGGCTTGGTTGTGAGGGGGTTTGTAGGGTTGGGGTCGGTTAAGTCGTAGCTCCCTAAACCCTAAACCCTAACCCCTAAACCACGCCGACTCTGCAATGCCTCCCCGCAACCCACGAGTGCGGAGTCCTCAACAGACAAAAGGTTCGGGTTTCCGAGTTAGGGCCATGATTCGGGGGTTTGTTTAGGGGCTTGTGAAGGCTTATGTTGGGCCCTAAACCCTAAACCCTAAACCCTAAACCCTAAACCCTAAACCCTAAACCCTAAACCCTAAACCCTAAACCCTAAACCCTAAACGGTTAGGAGTGCCCCTAAACCGCCGAGCTGGGAGGAAGTGATCGTGAGGCGGTGGTGGCTATGGACTTCGAGGCCTTCTTGGAAGGGTTTAGGGTTTAGGGTTTAGGGTTTCGGGTTTCGGGTTTCGGGTTTAGGGGTTTAGGGGTTTAGGGGTTTTACCTCCTCAACTGCCCTTCCCCCCCCCCCCCCCCCCCCCTCATCCCCCCCACATCAGTAGCAAGTCTCAAGCAATCCTTTCGCGAGCCTCTTCATGTGGGCCTTTTGTGCTGTGGGTAGAACTTTTTTTGGGGCGGGTTCGGGGCCTCGGGTGCTGTCAGTCGAATCCCGAAACCCGAACACCTAATCTCTAAACCCGAACAGCCTCCAAAGCTTACCCAAGCCTTAACCCAGAACTCAAAGATCTTGGGACGGCAGACCTGTGGGAAGGTCCTAGAAAATACCTTAAAACCCTAAACCCTAGAACCTCCAATTGGGTTGTGTTCCCCCCTCAGTGTGGGAGATTTTGCAAGAGAATACTGGCGAGTGTTCCTGGAGTACCCACCGTATCTCTGGCGCACCCACCTGCTAGAATCCCTGTAGTGCCCAATCCCACGGAGTAGCCCTGGAACCCTTTGGAGTGCCTCCTCCGGGCTAAACCCTAAACCCTAAACCCTAAACCTTTAGAATGACCCCGATATGCAAGATGCAGCGCAGGCAGACACGTTGGTGCTGGCCGCCTGACTGGTTCGAATCTGACTGACTCTGGCCAGGTTGGAGAAGCATTTGCCCTAAACCCTAAACCCTAAACCCCAAACCCCAAACCCTAAACCGCCTCAACCCTAAACCCTAAACCCTAAACCCTAAACCCTAAACCCTAAACCCTAAACCCTAAACCCTAAACCCTCAACCCAACAACATGCAACTACCTTTCACAGAGCCGAAGCCGCAGCCACAAGCTCAAAGCACCTTGCGCTAGCGGAGTATACCAACGAGTCTACAAGCACAACTCGGGTGTTTAGGGTTCAGGGTTTAGGGCTTGGTGTGTAAGGGGGGCAGAGGGCCGGCCGCACAGGCATGTCCCCTAAGAAGTCTGGATGGGTCATTGCGTGGGACCAAGGCTGAAGGGTCTTAGGGGTCTAGGAAGGCTTCGGGGAAGTAGCAAAGAAAGATTTGGGCTTTGGGGTTCCCTACACTCCCAAGGGTAGTTACATGGGCCCTTCATATGGTCCCGAACCTCCTTGAAAGGGTGCTGATGGATGGGCCCTTACCTTAGTCTGTGTTAGGGTATATAAGGGGTATACAGGGGCTACCCTTGTAAGGGCCCATACTGAAGGGGCACCATGTAGCCCTAAACCCTAAACCCTAAACCCTAAACCCTAAACCCTAAACCCTAAACCCTAAACCCTAAACCCTAAACCCTAAACCCTAAACCCTAAACCCTAAACCCTAAACCCTAAACCCTAAACCCTAAACCCTAAACCCTAAACCCTAAACCCTAAACCCTAAACCCTAAACCCTAAACCCTAAACCCTAAGCCAGCTACTCTTAAGTAATTGATCAGCCCAGGCCTTCTCTGAGAGGGTCTGGGTCTGGCTCGACGTGCGGGACCAATCCGCGGCGCGGGTGCTTTCGGGTTATTTCAAGGGTTTAGGGTTTAGGGTTTAGGGTTTAGGGTTTAGGGTTTAGGGTTTAGGGTTTAGGGTTTAGGGTTGGTTTAGGGCTTAGGGTTTCGGGTCCAGAGTGGAGTGAGTTTTTCAGTGCGGGTACGACTAATTACAAGGGTACGTGTGGCCAAAAATGCCCAGCTCCCTCTATTGACGGCCCCGTTTTGGGCCTAGGGGCCCCCCCTAAACCCTAAACCCTAAACCCTAAACCCTAAACCCGCTTAAGTACCCAAAACGGGCCAGAATCCAGATGGAAGAGCAGTGGGGGTGTCGGGTTTATGGGGTTTATAGTGTTTTTAGGGCGTATAGGGTGTATAGGGTGTATAGGGTCTATAGGGTTTATAGGGTTTATAGGGTTTATAGGGTTTGTAGGGTTTAGAGGGTCTATAGGGTCTATAGGGTTTATAGGGTTTATAGGGTTTATAGGGTTTATAGGGTTTATAGGGTTTATAGGGTTTATAGGGTTTATAGGGTTTATAGGGTTTAGGGTACCCCTTGAACACACAGGGCTTAGGTTAAGTGACCCAGTCTTGCCGCTTTCGGAGTCTTCAACAGGTAGGCCTGGTTACAGCTTGACAGCTTTAGGGTTTAGGGCTTAGGCTTTAGGGTTTAGGCCTAGGATTTACTTCATCATAGGGTTTAGGGTTTAGGGATTCGGGCTAGGACTTACTTCATCACAGGGTCTAAGGTAGGATCCCGGGCTCGCGGTGTAGAGGTGTAGGGCTTGACCTGTAAGATTTGGACGCTGTGGGCGAGGACCAGCCGCTCCAGCCTCCTATCCAGGCGGGCTTCAGTGGTGCTGATACTTGCCGACCCCAAAAAAGCACAAGGACCACCTCGGCATCCCTCGCTAGAAGTCCTGCACGAATGCTCAGGTCCATTCGTTGATTGCATGAAGCCATGGGGCATAATTAGACCACAATGACGCTCGTCTCCTTAAACGCGAATCAAATCCAAGTTCACTGAATCTACACACCTCCCTGTCTCTCCACCTCTCTCTTTCTCCCTATCTCATTTAATATGCAAATACAAACATACGAGGTACAATAATATGTATATATATATATCTCTCTCTCTCTCTCTCGTTATCAACCTTCCACGCCCATGCCAGAATCGCCCAATCTTGTCAAACCTGCAATGCAAGCTACCTTCACACAGGAGCACCTCCCCGCATCCTGCCTCAGGCATTTATTTGCTGTTCGGCTCTGTTTTTCGGGCTTACCGCTGTCATGGGCATGTCGGACGTTTTGAAGGCTTCTATCCTTTGAGGGAACTCAAAAGGGTGGTAAACGAAAGCGCTCTTTTCGTGCGCTGTCTTTTGTACTCCCTGGGTTTCTGATTTTGAGTGCCTATATATAAACCATAAATCCCAACATCAGCCTACGAGGCCGGTTGGTTTCTAAGTTCTGTCCCACAGAAGCCAGCATATTCAAACCCTCGATTCCCCCCGGCGACCCTACCCTGAAGCCTAAACCCTAACCCTCAAACACCCTAACACTTAAACACCCTAATCCTTACAGCCTAACCACAACAAAGCCCAAACACAACTGTGATTTGGAGTACTATACTTTAGTTCTTTGTTTGGTTCTGGGTTCCTAGTATATCTATACGTATATCTCCCAAGTAGGGAAAAGGAGACCTTGCAGGTGTCACGCCTCGCCACGGAGCCCTTGCCCCCGTTGCATTCTGCAGCTGTGGCAGCAGGTCGCTGGGGTGGGGTTTAGGGTTTGGGTTTTGGGGTTTAGGGCGTTGAGGGTTTAGGGTTTAGGGAAACCCTACACCCTGAACCCTAGACCCTCAACTACCATGTGCATTTGACCTCGAAGTAAATCTCGAACAGTCGACGCAATTCGACCACCAACCCAAATGAAATTCCGTTCAATCGACACCAAGCCTAACAGTCGGCACCGACCCTACTTATACCCAGAACCATCGGCACCGACCCTTATTAATTCCGAAGAATCGGTCCATGTACCTCATGATACGTACTTGGAGGTTTTGGGGCCCTCTATAGGAATGAGGGGTACCTCTTTGGGGTCCTGATTTTAAGGGAATCCCCTAAACCCCAAACCCCAAACCCGAATCAAAGTATAGCAAGGCCTTGGTCTTCCCTATTCAGAGACGTGGGCGGTTGTCAAAATCATCGTCCCTTTTTGGATCCCTTGTACACTACGGCACCGAATATTTAGGGTAATCCAAAAGGGATCATAATTTTGACAGCCTAAACCCTAAACCCTAAACCCTAAACCTAAACCCCAAACCCTAAACCCCCAAAGACCCCAAACCCTTGTAGGGATCTCCAGGCGCTTCCGGCGCTTCCCCCTGGCTGTTCTTGTCTACGCGCGTCGGAGACGTGTACCGCCGGCAACGTTCAAAGCAGTGAGTGGTAGTGTCATGTGGTTACCCTAAACCCTAAACCCTAAACCCTAAACCCCAAGGATGTTCTCCACCTTGTCTACGACCCTATAGAAGACACAAACTCTGAGCGATGGGGTCCGGTGGGGCTGATCGTGTTTCCATAGCGCTAAACCCTAAACCCTGAGCCCTAAAGCCCTTAATCTGGTCCCTAATCTGGTCCCCTACCTCCTTTAAAGGGTTCTGAAGTATGGGCCCTTGGGTTGTGCAGGGTACATAAGGGGTTTACAATGGGTCCCCTTTTAAGGGCCCATACTGAAGGACCATGAAACTTCCCTAACACTAGTGCAAATCATTCAGCAACTTTTTCTGCGACATTATCCTTTTTTCCAACTTGCTATTTGCGTTGTTTGGCAAGTGTCTTTGAGTATGCAGGTTGCACTCTCAACCGAACGAAGAGCTTGTAATGGCTTGCTGTTGGTAAAAAATGCAAAGTCGGTCCTATTCAAAAATGATGGCAGCGGATACTTGCTTTGCATGTGCTTTTTGGACGCACGTTCATGCACGCCGTATTTGGGTAGGTTGCTGCTACATTTCGGTTTCTTGGCGGTGTCTTTGCGGGTTGCCCAACAGCCTTCAGCAACTACTGTCGCGTACGTTTTTGCATAGTTCTGGTGGGGGTATCGGGGCGTGGGGGAGGGGCCCACGGCTCAAAACCCCAAAGACGGCAGGCCCAAGGCAGCCTTGTCCGCAAGAGGGAGGCGACGAGGCAATTACGCGCAAAGCCAACAACACCCGGCACGAACGCGACCTTGAAGTAATGCACCCCCCAAAGCAGCACAAGTCCACGGCAGTATAGCTCGAAAACCGTCAAGGCTTAGTGGGTGCATGGGCCTCTTTATGCGCATGGGCCTGTTGGGACAGATTTCATGCGTCCGGACTGTATATAAAGCTCCCCCGAACTATTTATAAAACTGGCCGAACTATATATAAATCGTCCGGAGCCGCTCGGAACCGTTCTGGACTGTTTGTAACCGTGTTGCGAGACACCGTCGCCGACCATCGCTCAAATCAAAGCCGCAACAATAGCCGCACAGTGGTTATAAGTCGCCCGGAACCGCTCGGAACCGTTCCGAACTATTTATAAACGTCGGGTTCATATATAGTCCGGAACGGTTCCGAGCGGTTCCGGACTATCTGGAACGATTTCGAATCATCTGCTGGAAAATTTACATTTAAATATTTCTGAGAACTTTTATATATAGATCGAGGAATATTATATATAGTTCTTGAACCATGCAGGATGCCCAACAAAGAGATCTACGCATCCCTATAAGGGAGGTATTTACGCTTTTTTGGTGGTTCATAAGCAAATCGTGGTAAACCCTAAACCCGAAACCCTAAACCCTAAACCCTAAACCCTAAACCCTACTACGTCAACCTCCTGAACAGTCTGCGGTGTGACCTCGGCGCCTTGGCCCCCAGTGCCGTCCACGCCGGCCGCGCGCCGGCCAGGGGCCCAGAAAGACTTAGGGGGTCTCAGGGGATTAGGGTTTAGGGTTTGGGGTTTAGGGTTTAGGGTTTTAGGTTTTGGGTTTAGGGTTGGCATAGTCATGTTCACCTGTACCACCCAAAAGTAGAACCATTTGCTAAAGAGCCCCCAAAAATATGACACCCACTGCAGAGCTACATTTGAGCCTACTTGGAGTTTCCGACCACTTCTACCAGCTGGGACACAAGTATCTCAACGAGGGCCGTGTGTGTCGACCCTATGGCGTGCACCTGGCATTGTGTGTTAGGGTTCAGGTGCTTTGCGATTGGGGTTGAGAGTGTTGAGGGTTTAGGGGCTTATAGGGTTTAGAGGTGTGGGGGGTTCTAAGGGTAGTTTTTTGGGCCCTTTAAAATGGTCCCCTTACCTGCCTTGAAAGGGTTCTGGTGCATAGGCCCTTGGGTTGTATGTGGTACATGAGGAAAATACAGGGTCGCCTTTTAAGGGCCCATATTCAGGGACCATGCAACTATCATGGGTTTCGCTACTACCCCCCTCCAAACTACCCCCCCCTTAAATAGCCATAATTACGCTTAATTATCCCCAAACAGGCTTAATTCTGGCGGGAACTAGGGGGGGTGGGGGTATGGAGGAGGGGTAGGGAACCCACCCTAAACCCTAAACCCTCAACCCTAAACCCTAAACCCTAAAAGCCCTAAAAACCCTCCAGTAGAGATTGAGGGCTTCGGGTGCACGCCACGCTCGACCCATGAAGTCTTGGCCCGAAGCTCCCAGTTGTCACGTGGAAGCTTAAAACCCACACTGAGGGTTTAGGGTTTAGGGTTTAGGGTTTAGGGTTTCGGGTTTAGGGTTTAGGGTTTAGGGTTTAGGATTTAGGCCTAGAACCCCTTAAAAAGGCCCCTATAGGGTTGATGATGGGGACTCTGGGGCCGAATAGCCCATCCTGGTATAGCCCCTAAGCCTTACACCCCAAACCCTAAACCCTAAGCCGCCTTCAATCAGCCGAGGCCCCGCGGCCCCCCCTAAACTTTAGAGCCCCCAAAAATCTCAACCCAGCCATGAAGTCCTAGAAAGTCATAAGAATCCCAAAGCCATAAACCCCTGATACCCCTAATCCTAAATCCTAAGCCCCTAAACCCTATCTTAAAACGAGTCCCTTCCAAGGTAAAAAAACAGAGAGAGAGAGAGTGAGAGAGAGAGAGAGAGAAAAAAAAACAAATAGAAGAAGTCTCCAGTAGCCTCGGCGCCGATGGGGCGGAAGACCGACTCAAGCGGGCCTTATGAGATGTGGGCCTCGCCAGGGAGTTTGCGGTTTAGGGTTTAGGGCTCCTGGGAACTCTGAGCCTCACTCTCAAGACTATCGAGGTTAGGGCGTTGTTGGGGATGGTGGTATGGATGTTTGTTTCGGGCTTGAGGGGTTTCAGGTTTACCCCCCCCCTCCCCCCGAATCGATCTTCACGGGGGGCGGGGGGGGGGGGGGGGGGGGGGGGCGGGGGGGGGGTGGGGGGGGGGGCGGGGGGGGGGGCGGGGGGGGGGGGGGGGGGGGCGGGGGGGGGGGGGGGGGGGGGGCGGGGGGGGGGGGGGGGGTTTTGCATGTGCTTCGTTTTGTTGGGCTTGCGGTTAGAGCGTGAGTTGAGGCTTTAGCGTTAGGGGCTCAGTGGCATGCAGCAGACTTTTGGGTGTTCCTGTTGATCTCGAATGGCTGGAACGGGTATTGGAGCTACCCTAAACCCTAAAGCCTAAAGCCCTAAACCCTAAACCCTAAAGCCCTACTTGTTCCCAAGTGGCCTGGGTCTTTCGAAGAGACAAAATTGGTATTGGGTTAGGCTCCTGGTATTCGCCAGTTTTTATGCTCAAACGGGGGACAAGAAAGCGCCTTATTGCGTGGATAGATGTCAGAGGTGGTGCAAAGAAAGACCTAACCCTAACCCTCAACCCTAAACCCTACACTACACCTTAAACCGATTCTTTCGTGCATACCTGAAGAGAACCCACAGCCTTGCAAAATTTGTACGCTATACGGCTATACAGTGCTAATACCCCTTGTGGTTAGGATATCTTTTAGAACCTGCAGATAGGGTTAGGGTTTAGGGTTTAGGGAGCCGCTAGGGACTTCCTGCTTGAAGCTCTCTGACAGATGCCTCAGCGACTATTGGGCTTTTTGTACACTGATTCTTATGGCAGCTGTTTGTCCCTAAACCCTAAACCCTATACACCGTCATTCCATTCATCCTTGTGTTGACTACTGTATCAGTAGCCGTTAGCTCCAGATGAAGTGGGTTTCTGCCGATCCATTCCTGCATCATAAGCCTTCAGGGACTGAATCCCGGCCCCGTAAACCGCACTCCAGTTGTCTGCGAGGTGGGTCGACGACCCGTGCGGCCAAAACTACGTGGCTGGGCTTTTGCTATATTACCCTATAAAGCTTCAACCCGTTGCGTTTCAATGATTTGGAGATTTGGAGATGAGTTGCCAAACACCCCCAAACCCAAAGATCCCTCAATGAGGCGAAGCATCCAAACAGGCCGTCAGTTGCTTCATCTCAAGAACTTGGGGCGAGGGACGGGATGCGCGGGGAGTGACTACGCACCACAGCTGTGGATGAAGACTTCATTGCGGGCCAGAAGGTATTCGTCGAGATGCAACATTTCTTCATTTCTTTCTGCATGAAAAGAGAAGCACTCCTATACAAATGGCTTCTACCCGCACATTCAGAACCTCTACACAGGACTTCAAACAAAAACATCTTCATGTAGCCCTAAACCCTAAGCCCTAAGCCCTAAGCCCTAAACCCTAAACCCTAAACCCAGCGTGGGCGTTCGAGTGTTCGGCGCAAGCTGCACCGTTCGGCCACGGAAAGAAGCAGCTCGGCATTTCACCGGCATTCTGATCCTCAAGTACTTCTGGGTTTAGGGTGTAGGGATTAGGGTTTAGGGTTTAGGGTTCAGGGTTTAGGGTTTATGGGTTTAGGGCTATTTGGTAGGGTTTAGGGGTGACCCACCTGGGCTTCCAAACTCTAGATGCGGTACGCCTCCTTAGACTTCGAAAATGAGGCAGACGCAATTGAGCACTCAGCAAGACCGCAAAGGGCTTGCTTGAGCGCGCAAAGTCACCTCTGGCCAACATATTGTTTATGGCATCATATCACCCCGGTAGAATTGGCCGATGCATGGTGTACTGTATAGTATTATACGTTCTTATCTTTTTTATTGGATGCATACATTCTATGATGTACATTGTATCAGTAGTGTATAGCTGTAGCAAGCAGGAAACTGAGTGTTTTTTTATCCCAACTGAACCCCATGTTTCTCCTCTCAAAGTTCACAAAGGGGCCAATCAGACATGAGCCTACACCCTAAACCCGAAACCTTAAACCCGAAACCCGAAACCCTAAACCCTAAACCCTAGTTGGCTCGCGGTGAGATATGCTGGGGTCTCAACTTGCGAAGACCTCTGCCGGCCCGAGGTGATTATCGCCCAGGCAGCCTGGCCAGGGCTAACTTGGGGGCTTCGTTATTAGGATTCCAGGGTTTCGGGCTTCCAGATGTTTAGGGGTTTAGCACACAAAAGCCTTGCGCTTTTTGGTTGCCGAAGAGACCCTTAGTCCTAAACCCTATACTCCCGAAGCGCTTGATGTCTTAATCGCCCTAGACCAGTCTTTAGCAGTGCCGCTGTGTGCTGTTGGAACTCGGTCGGCACAAGTCGTGTCTTGTCAGCACAGGGCCGAGGGCGGCTGCCACGGGCTGCATGAAGGCTAGCGTATGTATGTATGTTTTTTTGTATGTTTGTAAGTATGTATGTATGTATGTATGTATGTATGTATGTATGTATGTATGTATGTATGTATCTGTGTATGTATGTGTGTACATCTGCGCATGGTACTGTGCAACATTTGAATGTGTAATGGCTTGGCACTTATATACACATGTGTCTTCCTTTGGTTTCTGTTCATGTCCACATCATGTTGTGTTTTATGGCGGCTATTGCCATTGTTCTTTTCGTTCTTTTGTTTTTTCGGGGGTAAGGTTCGCTTAGGTGTTGCAGCCAGTAAATTTAAAGATCGTGGTCCTACCCAACCCAAGTGTTGTCAACACTTCAGACACTTCAGACGGCAATTCAGAATCCCTGATGCCTGCACGAAAAAGTGCACGAAAAAGTCCTCGGCCCCGAGCAAGTAGCAGTCGCCCCCGGCAAGTGATCCAAAACCGCAGAACTTGACGGAACCATATAAGTGTCATTGCAGGTGCTTCTGGGACTATCAGCTTTGTTGGGCATGGTGCAGGCATCTGCTGTTGGTTGAAGCCGACCGGTGAGAGAAGGAATTTCGGGCATTGCGTGAGGCAGTTTTAGAGAGTGCAGTCACCTCACCTGATGATTACACCCGGCCCCTGCCGCCTCCCACCCCACCCGCCACGCACTGCATTGAGGCTTGGACGGCGTAGATTCTCAAAGCAGGGGCGGGGGGGGGGGGGGGGTTCTAAACTTTCTGGGCTAGGGCCTGTATTCTTACGGACTGTGCAAAGAACAATATACATCATGTTAGTTCTATTTTGCGAATTGTAGTGCAAAGTTATGGTGTTTTGTTCTGACTACGTACCCGGTACAGCGCCTCTAACAAAGTTTTTAGGGGTTAGGATTTAGGGTACCAAAATATGAGCGGGGGCCCTATCGAAGCTCATCGAACACCACACCCTAAGCCTAAGCCCCATATAGGCCCCAATCGAAGCTCGTCGTAACTCCCCAACCCTTCCAAACTTCCGGTGGCGGCTCTTGCTCACAATGCCCTCCCTCTCATATTCCCCCCCTCCCTACTAGGACTACGACTGTCATAACTGTTCTTGAAGATGTTGATTGCTCTCAGGGTTGATCTCGACAATTTCAGTATACCATCAGTCGCCGTATCTCTCTGCGCCCCCCCCCCCCCCCCCCATGTTGAAAGAAACCTGGCTCTTAGGGGCTCCCAACCCTAAACCCTAAACCCTAAACCCTAAACCCTAAACCCTAAACCCTAAACCCAGCATAGATTACAGGTGTCCCCCTCGGCAGGCCAACTATCTGGGCCCATGCGGCATGCCCTTCCTGGCGTGGCACGAGGTGCGCTGTGGCTCAGGGTTGCTAAGACCAAAACCCTAAAGGTTTCGGGCTTGGGGTTTGGAGTTTAGGGTTTAGGGTTTGGGGTTTAGGGTTTATGGTTTAGGGTTTAACCCTTCAAACCAAGCCTAACAACCACAGATTTCATGGCTAAAAGAAGCTCTTGCAAAGGTCAAGGGAGATAGAAACGTTCGACCTTGGTTGATTGTCGGGTCACACCGTCCATTTCTGTTGGGTAAACGGGCGGATTCCTCTAGCTCCACATGGTCACAGTAACGGAGACTGTGACGTTGATACACGTGTGCTACGACCACTACTAGAAGACATATGCAATGAGCGTGGCGTTGACATCTGCTTTCAGGCTCGTGTGCACAACTACGAGCGCGATGATCCGAGTTACAATGATAAGGCAGGTCCATCGCAGGAAGACGGACCTAACTTTCACGATAACCCTAAAGCCTAAACCCTAAACCCTGTGTACATCACATCGGGTAATCCCGGAAACCAGGAGGATCAAAATGATCCGACCTCTCCCAGGCAGCTGTGTGAGCAATTCTCGGAACAAGCCCTACGGCCACAGGCGTTTCATCGTCTGCAGCAACCCTCACACCCCTGCTGGGTGACTGGGTGTACTGCAACGTACTCTTCATATCTTCATACTCAGCAAGAAGGCTCTTAGGAGTTTTTTTCCCCCCCCCCCCTTTTTTTTTTTGGGGGGGGGGTTGTTAATTGAAGATGTCCTATGGCTGTCCCGAAACGCTGATGCCCAAGATCCCAAACCTTAGACCCCCAGTCCCTAAACCCTAAACCAGCAAACTGCCCCCTCAGCTACCTCTATCCATCCCCAACCCTTACACCCTAAACCTGTAAACCCTCAACCCCCTCAACCCTACCCGATCCTAAACCCTCAACCCTCAACCCTCAACCCTCAACCCTCAACCCTCAACCCTCAACCCTCAACCCTCAACCCTACACCCATCTACACCGCCCCCCCCCCCCCCCTTTTCCCCGGGCTCCGAAGCAGTGAAGGCCACGTGGCTTCTGTCGGCCTGGGCGCACCTGGCCACAGCTCTTCAGGACCCAGGCAGACCTTGGGTTTAGGGTTTAGGGTTTAGGGTTTAGGGTTTAGGGTTTAGGGTTTAGGGTTTAGGGTTTAGGGTTTAGGGTTTAGGGTGTGTAGGGTTGCTAGAACCGTGGGTTTAAGGGTTTGAGGGTGTAAGGGTTTAAGGGTTTCAGGTTGTAAGGGTTTAAGGGCCTAAGGGTTACCGGGTCTAAGGGTTTAAGGGTTTAGGGTGGTAAGGGTTTTGTGTTCTAGCTGGCTCCAAGCGAAAGGTCTTTGCATTGAGACATATGTAAAAACGCGGGCCCCCTGGCAGGCCCTTCTGTTAGGGTTTAGGTTTTGGGTTTGGGGTTTAGGGCTTAGGGTTTAGGATTTGGTTAGACTTCGTTTCGTTGTAACCTCCTCAGAAGCCGCTTGGAACGGTTGCAGGCACAACTGAGTTTCCCCAAATGTCTTAAGTGTTGAACCCTGGCGACAACTATTGGGACGGGTTTAGGGTTTAGTGTTTAGGGTTTAGGGATTAGGGGCACAATGCAAACATCATGAAGCTGTTGGGGAGACAGGGCTTACAGGTTATAGACCCTCCCCCACCCTCTCTGATGCTTGTTTTCTAGCTGTGCGCAAGACGGTATGGAAGGGGGGTGGGTGGGTGGGCCTCATCCCCTATAACCTTACAACAATAAAACCTACTAAGCCTTTTATTCCTACACCCAAAACCCTAAATTTCTACACCCTAAACCCTAAACTTCTAGACCCTAGACTTTAAACACCGTACACTAAGACCCGACTACACCCCTCCTCAGGCGCACTTCCGCGAGGGTCGGCGGAGGCCCTGGCGCCGGAGGCATGCCATTGTGGGCACCATGCAGGATGCTGTTTTGTTTGTTTGCTAACCCTAAACTCTTTATGCATGTATGCATATACATATACATATATGTATATATATATATGTATATATAATATAGAGTTCTGAGCCGTAACCCTAAAATGCTAAACACTGCCTCTCTCTCTCTATATATATATATGTGGCAAGGACCTTTAGGGTCTATGTGAGGTATCTCCTTTGTCGGGACAGGTGTAATTGAAACAGAAAATCCCCCGATTTTCTATTTCAAGTATCTCAAGTGTTTTAAAACACTTGAAATAGAAAATCACACGATTTTCCTATTTCAAGTGTTTCAAGTGTTTTAAAACACTTGAAACACTTGAAATAGAAAATCGGTGGATTTCTATTTCAAGTATTTCAAGTATTTCAAGTGTTTTAATTCGGGGGGGGGGGGGGGGGGGGGGGGCGTCTCGCTCGTAATTTGGGCTCATAATTCAGTAGTGCGGGGAGGCCCGGGCTCGTAATTCAGTATTGGGGGGAGGCCCGGGCTCGTAATTTAGTATTGGGAGGACGCCTGGGCTCGTAATTTAGCATTGGGGGGAGGCCCGGCTCGTAATTTAGTATTGGGGGGGAGGCCCGGGCTCGTAATTTAGTATTGGGAGGACGCCCGGGCTCATAATTTAGTGTTGGGAGGAGGCCCGGGCTCGTAATTTAGTATTGGGGGGAGGCCCGGGCTCGTAATTTAGTATTGGGGGGAGGCCCGGGCTCGTAATTCAGCATTGGGGGGAGGCCCGGGCTCGTAATTTAGTATTGGGAGGACGCCTGGGCTCGTAATTTAGTATTGGGAGGAGGCCCGGGCTCGTAATTCAGTATTGGGGGGAGGCCCGGGCTCGTAGTTTAGTATTGGGGGGAGGCCGGGCTCGTAATTTAGTATTGGGGGGAGTCCCGGGACGGCTCTGAGAGGGGAGGGGGGGGAGGGGATTCAAAACACTTGAAACACTTGAAATACTTGAAACACTTGAAATAGAAAATCCCTGATTTTCTATTTCAAGTATTTCAAGTGTTTTAAAGCACTTGAAATAGAAATCCCCCGATTTTTTGTTTCAAGTGTTTTAAAACACTTGAAACACTTGAAATAGAAAATCGGGGGATTTGCTATTTCAAGTACTTCAAGTATTTCAAGTGTTTTAATTCCGGGGGGGGGGGGTCTTCCAGGCACGCGCTCGTAGTTTAGTATTGAGGGAGGCCCGGGCTCGTAATTTAGTATTGCAGGGAGGCCCGGGCTCGTTAATTTAGTTGCAGCGAGACCTCCTGGACGAGAGAGCCTTGATTCGTTATTTGATTGCTTGGTGCGAAACACCGTCCCGTCGTCGGCCAGGCGTAGCTTACGTGGATGTGTCGCTGCTGTACGACAGGCAGCCTGGTGTTTACTGCACTTTTGCTGCACCGTCTCCCGACAATGACATCTACGTCCGCATTCCTCACTCTCTTCGGGACCCGGTGTCGGATCAAGCGAAGGCAAGACTCCAGAAGCTTTTTTTCGCAGACCTTCTGGTGCAATTCAGACTTCTTCACCTGCTGCCTCGCTGCCATTGCTCTCGCCAAGCGAGGCGAAAACATTGACCGATGTTTCATCGGTGAAAGCGGAGGAGGTACAGGACAAGGGCTGTTCAGTCAGCACCTTGCAGATTCGAGCCTGTGGCACAACGAGGACTAACTGCGAAAGCAGCTCGAGACTTTCGCCAGCGCGTGGATTCTGATTGTGCAAGAAAAGCCAGACAGTCGCAAGAAATTCCGGGAGGATCTCTACAAAAAGCTGGTGTCCGGTGACGATCTGGCCGCGAGGAGGCCGTATGGCTACGTCACTCGCGTGTTGCGCATCGTGGGGTGGAAACGCGTGGAGACAAACGACCTCCTTCAATTCAAGAACGTCTCTGAGCAGCAGCTGCGTGAGAAACTACTTGCAGAATGTGTCATGCACGAAGAGATGGAATGCGTAAGCATCGATGCCACTATGCGATGCTGCGTGCCCGTCCTCGGACAGAGTCGTCTCAAGGCCACGCCTCAAGAGCGCTCTGCGGCCGCTTTCACGGAAGAGGAAAGCTACCGTCGCGACGCTTGCGTGCGTCATCAAAATTGTTGGTGTTTTACGTCTGTAAAAAAGCATTACTTACGGATAGACCCAGGTTATCACGGTGCGAGGGCGGACGAATGCGGTCCTTCTCATGTGAGCATCTGCCGCGGAGGATTCGGAGACAGTCTGCTTGTGCCTCTCCGAAGCTTTGACATCCAAGGCGCTATATAGGTCAAATCGCTTTCGTCACCGTGGACTCCGTGGACAACCCCTCCCGAAGGTACTTGGACAACCTGCAGAACATCTGCCCGGGACTCCAGGGTATGGCGCTGGACCCCGTTGCACGGAAACGATCAGCGTTCAGCAAGGCGCTCCGCCGGCTGCTTGCCAAGTTCGCTGCTTTCGACGGCGACAGTGCAGCCGCTTCCTGGGCTATGTTCAAAGGCGTCATCAACCAGCCAGTGACTGCGGAAGAGAAACGATACCGCGCTCACATCGAGGACCTCACTATGCGGGATGCAGACGCACAGCGCATCATGGAAACCCTCGATTACAGCACGCCGTGGTATCTTCGCGTCGAGTGGGTGAAAGCCCTTGCAGCTCTGGCGAACGTGTACAGGGATGACATGCACAGAATTGCCCCGGTCCGAATCGTCGCATCGGACAGCTCATGCATTCGGCAGCGGCGCCAGAAAGAGCCGAGTGGTATTTCAATAACATTCGCATTCGGCACAATATGTCTGCGAAAAAAACTCATGTTGTTTCCCGTGGGAACCACGTCGAACGAATCTTTGCATTCAGAAGTCAATCGATGGTTCAGGGAAACACAGAAATTGCATAAAGCAACTTTGGATCTGAAGTTGCAAATGCTGACTTTGGGGAAGCTGCTCTCGCACAAAAGTGCCCTCTATCATCCCGGCACGCGGCAGATGACACACGGGGAAGTACTTGCTCGAAGTACTAAGCAAGTCGTGTGGTCGGACGCTGATTGGAAGTCCTGGTGCAGCGAACTTGACCAGTCCGCTAGCGCGAAGCGGAAGGCAGAATTGCCTGTGGAACAGGAGCGCTGTGCGCAGAGGAGAAAGGTTCGTGCAGCTAGCGTGAAAAGGCCAGCGGCGGCAGCTAAAAACGCTGCCAAGTCGCATCGGGCGCCGCGTACACTCCAGCGGCAGGATAAGTTAGTTCGCGACGGCAAAAAAAAACACGCCTTCCTGAATTGTCCAGTGTCCTTGCGGCGCAAGGTTATCCTTCGCATTTTGCCAAGCAAAACGTGAAGGCGTCAGATTCGCGGTCCATATTCGCAGTTGCACAAAAAATGACAGTCCTGGTAGGGGTGCAGCCGGCGCGGAGCGCATTACATTCTATTGGAAGAAAAAAGTGCTGCTCAGCACATGTGCAGTAGCGTACGTGTTCCTTGCATCAAGCTGCTCCAGTAGCCAGAAGGTGCTTCTGTGTGAACGCACGACACTTGTGCTTAGTTCTCATGGAAACACTTCCCATGCCGGCTCATCTGTTGGTGGCCGAGATGCTGGGTCTGGCGCCCACAGCACGTTTCCTATCAGCTTTGTCCAAAACATCAAGAGCCAGGGACGTCGTGGGGAGATGGACGCGGCAAGGCCGCAACGTGCCGGTCACGTGGCGTGAAGGCAGCGGAGAAGAAGAAGACTCCACGGACGACGAAGAGGTCACCGTGCCCGTGCTTGAACAGTCTTCGCCTGCCGCAGCTGAGGTCGTGGATCTCTTCAAGCAGGTCGAATCTCCTCGAACTCCAACTGCGGCATCTTGCGTTCGCTGGAGGACCTCGATGTTTTTTAGCCTGGCTTGAATGAAGCTGTCAAAGCGGATATTGTATTCATGACGGCAAACATCAGCGACTGGACACTGTCTTGCCTTCAGCAGGCGGTTGGCCTGCCCAGTGATGCATACCGGATGAGACTAGAGGCCTCCCTCGCAGATGCTTTGGGCACGTCGGGCGATGTCCTTACTTCGTGGCGCCGTCTCAACGAGGGCAACGAGGCAGTGGACTTGGCCGTTTCATGGCTATACGCCAAGGATATATGTAGCTCGGGCTGAGCACCGACATACCGCCGTCGCCGAATGTTTTTAAAGGGTGCCCCTGGGCATGGCGCATGTCGCTGCGGCACTTCGGGCAAAGAAGGTTGCCTTCTTGTTCTTTCTTTGCATCCATTATTCCAGCGCAGTCCGTTTCATATGTTTCATGGGCTCCGCAAGGCAAGTCATCATTGCTCCAGTTCTGCGAAAGGGTTCGAGCCCACGGTCTTCAGAGCGTCTGTCTCCATTGTGAAGATAACGACGACGACGACGACGATTTCGACGACGACGACGACGATTTCGACGATGTCCACGACGACGACGATGATGATTTCGACGACGACGACGACGACGATGACGACTACTGCTAGTACCACTAGTTCGACGAGTACTACGAGTACTACTACTACTACTACTACTACTACTACTACTACTTCTTCTTCTACTACTACTACTACTACTTCTTCTTCTACTACTGCTACTACTACTACTACTACTACTACTACTACTACTACTACTGCTACTACTACTACTACTACTACCACTACCACTACCACTACCACTACCACTACCACTAAAACTACCACTACTCCTACTACTGCTACTGCTACTACTACTACTACTGCTACTACTACTACTACTACGACTACTACTACTACTACTACTACTACTACTACTACTACTACTACCACTACCACTACCACTACCGCTACCGCTAAAACTACCACTACTACTACTACTACTACTACTACTACTACTACTACTACTACTACTACTACTACTACTACTACTACTACTACTACTACTTCTACTGCTACTACTACTACTACTACTACTACTACTACTACTACTACTACTACTACTACTTCTACTGCTACTACTACTACTACTACTACTACTACTACTACTACTCCTACTACGACTACGACTACGACTTCGACGCTCTTGTCGAGTGAAGTCTCCCCGCCTTGGCCTGCCGCTAAAATTTTCTCCGAAGAACCGAAGAACCCTTCGCGACGCCATGGCGCTGCCCGTAGGCAGACAGCCGCCTGCTTCGGCGGCGCTGGGCGCAACGGCCAAGGCTCGGCCTGTGAACGCGGCTGGGATTGCCTTCAGTACACCTGTTGGGGGGATGGAGATAAGGATAACCAAAAACCCTAGACCAAAACCCTAAACCCTAAACCCTCAAGACCAGGATAAATTAGAAATTGTATACGAAGAGCTCGCAATTAGTTTCATACTTCTGGCCGAGCAGGCAGCTGCTGCAAACTAGCTTCTAAAATGCTTGGGTCTAGGGTTTAGGATTCGGGTTGTAGGGTTTCAACTCCCAGAATGGTTGAAGCCGTACGACTGCAGTACTTCTTTTGCATGGTTTTCAACTCACCTGAAGGGTTTAGTCGGCTTGCTTTAGGGTTTACTGGCTCGGGCGCCGGATTGAGGGTTTCAAGGCATCGGGTGTGTCTACTGTTTCGGACGCTATTAGCATTACTAGCACTGTTCTTTCCTGCGGTTTTCACGAAAGCTCAGCCACGTGCTCCACTCGAAAAGAGCTGGAGACAAGTTTTGTTTTGGATCCCTTGTCGCGACTGGTTGAAAGACCGTGAAATTGCAGTACCTCTCTACTAGCAGTGTTTCTTTCGTGCGGTTTTTCGGAATCTTGGCCACGCGCTGGGCGCGACCTTTGTTTTGGATCCCTTGCCGTTAGGGTTTTCGGGCTCGGACGCTGGCTCGAGGGTTCGACGCCTCGGACTTTAGTACCAGTGTTCTTTCATGCGGTGATTCTTGGCATCTCAGCCATGTGCTCCAGACGAAAAGCGCTGGACAATACTTTTCTTTTAGATCCCTGGCCGGGAATGGTTGAAGCCGTAAAACTGCAGTTTCTCTTTTCGCATGGTTTTGAACTCATCTGAAGGGTTTACTCGGCTTAGTTTAGGGTTGGCTCGGACGCTAGATTGAGGGTTTGTGTGTCTACTGTTTCGGACGCTATTGTTCTTTCCTGCGGTGTTCACGACGGCTCAGCCACGTGCTCCAGACGACAAGAGAGCTGGACACAACTGTTGTTTTAGATCCCTTGCCGACTTGAATGACCGTGAAACTGAAGTACCTCTCTACTAGCCTTTTTTTGTTCATGCAGTTTTCTCGGAATCTCGGCCACGTGCTTCAGACGAAAAGAGCTGGGCGCAACTTTTCTTTTGGATCCCTTGCCGGGACTGGTTGAGTGACGGTGCAACTGCAGTGCCTTTTTCTCGTGCGGTTTTCGACTCACCTGAAGAGTTTAGGGTTTACGGGCTCGGACGTTGGATCGAGGGTTGGTTGTTTCGGACGTTAGTAACAGTGTTCTTTCTTGCGGTTTTCTCGGCATCTCAGCCACGTGCTCCAGACGAAACTTAAGAGCTGGACACAAGTTTTGTTTTGGATCCCTTGCGGGGACTTGCTGCGTGGCCTTTAACCTGCAGTATCTCAGTCTGCATGGTTTTTGACTCACTGGAAAGGTTTTAGATTTGCGAGCTCAGGCGCTGGGTCGAGGGTTTCAAGGTTCTGGTGTGTGTACTGTTTCGGAACCTCCTAGCAGTGAGATGGTCTGCCACGCCTTCCAGACTGCGCCAGAACAGTTGCACATGCTAAAACTGCGCTTCTTCAGCAGTCAGCTGGAAAGATTCGCACTCGCATCCCTAAGCCTAGCTCCGCACCAGTCCATTCGCCTGCCTCGTTCAGGTCAGGTCAGCGGGGCCAACTCCGCTAGCCCCCGCTGTCGTTTTCTGTGCTGCAGCGAGATCCTTCTTAGGGGGGGGATCGATTTTATGGTTTACAGGAAAGGGTTGAGGGTCTAGGGTTGGGGTTTAGAGCTTCGCAAACATGACCTTTCTGGCTGC